>JANUYF010000002.1:196656520-197084547 GCA_026167975.1 Phrynosoma blainvillii
TCATTATAACCACTGCTTGACAAGGAGACATAAAGACGTTGCTTTTGCAAACTCTGGAATGGAAGAATGATTCTGACTGCAAGTACATGTGTGGACAGGCAGAGATTCACCTGATATATTCCTCCCCCCCTACCCCCATGACTCTTAGTTTCTGGAGAAGGCTTCACTAAGGCAAGCCACATTTTGTCTGTTGCAAATTCAACCAAGAATTTTATGGCACCTTAATGATTATACAAAGAGCCAGTGTGGCATAGTGGTTTGAGTGTTGGACTAGGACTCTGGAGACCAGGGTTCAGTTCCCAGTTTGGCTATGAAACCCACTGGGTGATCTTGAACAAGTCACACTCTCTCAGCCTCCTCAGGGGAAGGCAATGGCAAACCTTCTCTGAGCAAATCTTGCCAAGAAAACCACATGATAGGTTCATCTTACGGTGGCCGTGAATTGGAAACGACTTAAAGGCACACACCAACAACATTATACATTTGCTAGTTTTTAAAGTCCCCATGTGTTTAGCCTCTGCTTACAGTTATGGATGAGGATTAAGGGGTTAACCGAAGCCTTCCCAGAAAAGGTGAAATTTGAGAAGGATCTGAAGGAGGAGATGCAGCTGCTAGCTGTCAGAAAAAAATAAATTCCTTAGAAGTCTGTTAACTGCTGTAATCTCATCTCACAACTAAAGTAGTGACTGCAGTTTGTGATGGCATATTATGAAGAGCTAGGTGGAAACTTCTGAAAGCAGGAGGGAGGAAATGAGATGATTAGAGAGGAGCTTCAGGGAAGAGAGAGATGGCTTCATCTCCGAGTTGGAAAAAGGAAAGGGTAAGGAGTGCATGGAGGGACTGTCTGAATAGGCTGGTTGTGCTGCAGAGTTTCTACAAGCCTGAGCAGACAGGCAAGAAAAAACAGTTTCATACCAGTTTTTATGGAAGCAGGTGGAAGCGGGCTGAACACCCACAGGCTACCCGCACAACGTAGCATCAATCCACACCACTCAATTTTACTTTCCGCCTCCCCACCATGCATGCGCACAAACACACCACTGGCAACCTCCGACTACCTCCCTCTTCTCTCACAAGTGTCATCCTGTTGAAGGCCCCTGTGACTATCCACAAAAGGCACACCTGCAATACACCCCTTGCACAGCACATCAGTTCATCATTGCACCCAGTGAAACAGTGGCAAAGCACACTAATGGAGGCCTGCCATACATGCCCCTCCTTTCCCCCTTTTACTTCATTTCACATTTTTTATTCTTTTTTATTCTTTTTTATTTTTATTTTTAGTTTTAATGCAATTTTTTATTCTATAGGTATATTATATTTCATTTTATATCTTATTTATTTTATTTTATTTCTATTTCATATTATATTTCATCTTGTATTTTATTTTTTTTTCTTTTCTTTATCTTTTATCTTTTATTTTATTTTATTTTACTTTCAGATTTTATTTTATATTTCTCTTCTTTTATTTACTATTTATTTTTCATTTTGTTAATTTAATATATTATATATTATATTTTTTATTTTAAATTATTTTATTATTTATTTTAAAAAGTTATTTCATGCTGTTTTCTTTGGATTTTAATTCAAATTTCATTTACGTAATTCATTTACCTTTATATTTTATGTTATTGTTATTTTATTTATTTATTTTGTTTTTCATTTATTTATATTACATTTTATTTTTATTATTTTTATTATTTTATTTTAAAAATTATTTAATTTATTTTAATGACATTTAAGTTGATATAATAAAACATTTAAGTTGATATAATAAAATTAAAATAAATTACAATATAAATTAAAATAAAACAAAAATAAATAAAATGAAAATATAAAGTAAAAATTAATAAATAAAAATAATAAAATTAAATTAAAAATAAAAATAGAACTAAATAAAATAAGATAAAAATAAAAAAGCAAAATAAAAACTAAAATGAATAAAAATGAATAAAATAAAAAATAATCCAATAAAATAAATATAAACTAAAATAAAAAATGCAATGAAATGAAATGAAAATAATTTTAAAATAATAAAAATAGAACAAAACAAAATAATATAAATAAAATAAAATAAAAAGGAAAATAAAAATAAATCAAAATGAAGTATAAAATAAATAAAATAAAAATTAAATTTAATTAAATTTACAAAATAAATAAGAAATAAAAATAAAATAAATTAAATTAATATAATTTAAAGTAAAATAATAAACTAAAAATAATAAAAACAATTAAAAATAAATTAAAATCATATAAATAAAATACATTAAATGAAATAAAAAATTAAATTAAATAAAATTTAAAATAAAAATAAAAATTAATGATAATACATATAATATAAAACAATAAGAAATATGAAATATTAGATTTAAAATAAAATAGGAAGTAGAATAAAATAAAAAATAAAATGATAAAAAATAACAATAAAACTATAACAATATTAAAATTTAAAAATTAAACACATAATATACATAAAATATATAGTAATACATAAACAAATTATTTTAAAACAAATTAAAAGAAAAGGAAAGGAAAAAGAAAATGTAAAAGAAAAATCATAAAATATATTAATATAATAAATAATAAATAACAAAATAAAAATGACAGAAAAACAAAGAATAAAATAAGATAAAAATAAACAAATTAAGATTCAAAAATACAAAATTTAATATAAAATAAATTAATTAAATATAAATGAAGTTAAAATATAATATATATATATATATATATATATATATAATAAAATATAAAAAGAAAAAAACATAAAATTAATTAAAATCGCATAAATTAAATATAAAATTAAATTAAAAGCAAATAGAATAAAAAAAGAATGAAAAATAAAATAAATAATATTTAACAAAATATAAAATAAAAATAAAATATAAATGAAAAAGGTGATTAAATTAAAATGAGAAATAAAATTAAGTTAAAATAGAAATAATGTAAAAATTGAATTAAAGTAAAAATAAAATAAATAAAAATAAATGAAATAAATAAAAATAATAAAAATTAAATTAAAATTAATTAAAATTGATAAATTAAAATAAAATAGAAATAAGCTAAAATTTGAAATATAATAAAATTTATAAAATTTATAAAAAGTAACATTAAAATAAAATACAATTTAAAATACAATAAATTTAAATCACATTAATAATATAATAATTATAATTTTTATAATAACATATAAAAACAAATTAAATACAAAACATTAAAAAATAACATTCCAAATTAAATTAAAAATTAAAAAATAACATAGAAGATGAAATACATTTTAAAAATAACAAATAAAAATGAAATAAATAAAAAATTAAATAACGTAAAAAGTAAAATAATACATATGAAATTAATAAAAATGAAATAAAAATAAAATAAAATAAACAAAATTAATTTAAAAATAAAATTGTAAATAAAATAAAATATAAAATAACTTCAAAATATTTCAGAAGCACTTTGGACATGCGAGAGTGTTAAATGTATCCCAGCCTCCCATGACACTATGACCTGTAGGTGATCACTTCCTGAAATAAAAGAACTCTAAAGATAGACTCCAACCCAGTATAAGTTATAGCTCAAGAGACTCAACTCCGTCTCCTTTGGGACCAAAGAGGTGAAACAAACAGGCAAAAGAAAGTGATTTTCATCTGCTTTGAAGGTGGGGCATTTATTTATTTATTTATTCTGTTCTATGCCACCTTTCTCCCAACAAGGGACCCAATGCTGCTCACAAGATGAAAACACTTTTAAACCATTTTTTAAAAAAACAATTAAAATAACCCAGTCAAAACAGTATAAAATAAAGACTAAAAACATACAAAAGTTAAAACACATAATCTAAAACACCTACCCCATATAAAAGCCACCCTGTCATGATTTTTCAAAAGTTTAGATGACGCACGCCTTGAAAGTGGCTGGAAACTGGACCGAAGCCATGCTCTGGGGCTAAAGACTGGAGCAAAAAGAAGCCAGGAGTCGCTGCTGCATATAAATGCCCCAACATGACTGGGGGCTGTGGCAAAGCAAAGAAATAAAAATATGACAACTCCAATGGATGTAATTACACAAATCACACGGTCCAACAGGGGGTATGGGGTGAAGGGAGCATGTAAGGAGAGCCTCTAGGATTGTGCTTTCCCAGTGTATCACTTGCACACCAATGCATTGATGTGCAACTGTGTGACCCATCAAAGGGACAGCCATGCAGTGGGATGGCATCCAGGCGGATGTGGAAGGTACCTGGAGGCTGCAGGTGGTGTTTTTGTGCAACAGTGCGCATGCATGGTGGAGAGGCAACACATTTTTTCCCCTGTTCCAGCCCCATGACTTTTTAAAACACCACCTTACATACCATCGGAACTGAGAAAAGAAACAGCAAAATGCAAACCTATGACTAACATTTTCAGTTATTTCTCCTGTTTAGTTTGTAACACCTTGCCCGATAAAGAAGCCAGTGGAGCTTTGAAAGCTTGCAACATGTATATTGTGCATTTTGATTGGCCAATAAAGGTATCACTGTTTGGTGAATTTTTGATGTTATTGGATTTACCTTACATGTGTTAATCATCTCATCAATGCAAATATGTATTTGTTCTTACCCGGCTACTGTTCTCCAAGAAAATCCTGTTACAGGTTTGCCTTAGAGTCGCCATAAGTCGGAAATGACTTGAAAGTACACGACAACAACAACTGTTCGTTTATGGCGACTGTTAAGGTAATGATACCTAAGGCTTTTCCATTTCAATTCTTTCTTATCCCACCAAGCATAGTCCTGCACCCACTTACCTAAGCAAAGAAGTACCTGGGAGTAGTCTGCCAGTTGGAGCAACATTTCATGCATTTGATAAAGTGAGTTGTAGGCAGGATGACCAGATGTCATAACCTCAAAGGAGGATTAAAATGTAGGACATTAAAGGAAAATGTAGGGCATTACAAAATAAAAGCTAAAAAACACAAATATAAAAGTAAATTCATGCTTCTTGGTCATGCTCAAAATGGAAGACATTTTGAAATTCCTGCTGGATAGAAGGTTGAAATGTAGGACAGTTCCTGGAAAAGGAAGACACCGGTCACCTTGGTTGTAGGCCACTTATTTTGCCTAACCTAATTTGTTAAACTTTAAGGTGACACAAGGACTCCATGATTCGAATCCTAGCTAGAGCATAAAAATCCACTGGGTGACCTCAGGCAAGGCACACTCTCTCAGCCTCAGAAGATGGCAAAGGCAAACCTTCTTGGAAGAAACTTGCAAAAAAAACAAAAAAAACCGCTCTGCTCTGGTGGTGCAACAAATTACACTTCCCAGAATTCCATAACATTGAGCCATAGCAGTTAAAGTCATTTTAACCCAGATTATTTCTGCAGTGCGGATGCAGCCCTAGAGATGCCAGGAATAAAATCCTAGAATCCCTGAATGCAGTATGAACTCTATCACTGAGGTATGATCCTTCTCCTCCTTGATCAAACATTGCTGATCAAGCCTTCTTCCTTGACCCACCACCAATGAAAGAATTCCTTCTGAACTGCTAAAGCGTTCAAATAAATGGAGTTAAACATTCCAGGAGAAATTTGCACCCCAGTCCCAGACACTCTTACGCAAATACCAGCAGTTCCTCCTCCATGGTTCCTTTTTTGTTTGTTTGTTGGTCTTTTTCCATCACTGGGCCGCAGACACCTTGATGGCTCAATGGAACAAACCTGTCTAGACTTGAAGGAGTCGCTCATCAGCGAAATAATACTGTCTCTCTTAATAGGGCTGACAATAAATAACTTTGCCAAAGTGAGAGGATGCCAGATATGCCATAAACGGGGGAAATGTTAGCTTCTTTGTAAGCAGTGAGATAGTGGAAATACAAACATACACACAAATGCACACAAATATATATAAAATACGGCTAGATTACAAGCCATTGGCAGGAGTTGAGGATGGAGTTGTTTGTTGCTAAACAGCCTAGCAAAACATTCACCATTTGAACAACCAGCTAAAAGCAAACAGAGAAAACCGCTCTCCTGGAGTTGGCCAGCCTCTATTTGGGCTGTGTCCCTTCAGAAGCAAGATGGGGGCTTACATTAGTATTGTTATTATTGTTTATTTATATAGCGCCATCCATGTACAGGGCACTTTACAAACAGGATAAAACATTTAAATATATCTACTTCAATATAAAATGCTAAAATACAATGCAAAGAGAGTCACACACATAAACACAAAATCCAAAATAAGACAACACAACAGATAATTATAGTAAAAATATAAAGCATTAATCTTAAATACCAAAAGTTTTAGAATACTTACCTGTATCAGAGGAAGGTGGTAGACTCCAGGATTACAGCCAGCATGGTGTAGTGGTTTTAGTGTTGGACTAGGACCCTGGAGACTAGGGTTCAAATCCACACTGAGCCATAGAAACCTACTGTGTGATCTTGGGCAAGTCATCTACTCTCAACCTCAGATGAAGGCAGTGGCAAACCCTATCTGTACAATTCTTACCAAGAAAACCCCATGATAGGTTATCCTTATGGTCACCATAAGTCAAAAACAACATAAAAGTACACAACAACAACAACAAAGACTCCAAGATTACAATATCTACTTTGTTTAAAGCAGGAGCTTCTAATCTGTGGCCCATACACAACTAGCAGATTCTCAGATGATATACAGGGGGGCCTTAATGGACTAAAAAAAATTAGAGTTTTCTGTCCCTTTTGTTTCCTTCCTGTTACTTTGCAAAATGTGTGAGTGTATTTTTCTGGAGAGGAGGTCCACAGCTTTCATCAGACTTTCAAGGGCATCTGTGACCCAAGGAAAGCTTAAGAATTTTTAGAAGAAATTCACGTTCTACCAATGGGAACTTTATGCAAAAGACATACCTGGCCAAACCCAACCCTAAAGAACTCCGTTGTAGCAAAATAACAACAACAAAAAATCTTCTTGCACATTAAAGATTAATCGATTTTATTTGGATTAAACTGTGGTGGGCTATAACCCACTTCATAAAATGTTGTCACTCAGCCAGGTCACCCTCTTGTATGTATTTCAGCCTGATCTTGACAGCAATTGGACATTGAAAGACTCACTGTTCAAAAACAATTGGGAGAACATTTACACATCCTAGAACACTCCGTTCATGATCTCAAGCAGGTTGGTTGTGAACAAAAGTACTTCAAAGGCAGAGTCCAGTGTGAAACAACAAAACAAGAATGAAAGAATACATTCACCTCTAACCCCTGGGACTTGAACACAAAAAGACAAAAGCTTTTTTTTCTGCTCCTAGAACAATAATAATAGCAACAACTGTAACTTTCTCACTAAAAATAGTGAGTAGCTAATTCATAGTACCTAATAGACAAAAAAAAAGTGAAATAATAGAATCCATTCAAATCATTACAGTGATAACATCTGGTTGAATGGGGGGGGGGGGATGTGGCTTACATTTGTCCTAAAAGCAGTAAGAGTGGGAATTCATAACACCTTGAAATTTTATTCCACATTTTGGGAACAATACAGGGGAAAAATCCTCTCCTCTGAGCCTGTCAACTGGGTCTCTGCAGGGATGGGATTCTCAAGAGGACCTCCCTTGAAGATCTACATATCTTGAACAGATTCCCTTAGATAGCCATGGTCCCAAGCTATTCAGGATTTTAAAGATTAGACTAAAGCCATGAACTGGGCCTGGGGAAAAAGACCAGCAATCACTGGCAATCCACTGTCTATTGGAGGATTATGAATACCTAGCAGCTCATCTGCTAATAACAAGTGTGTGAATCACCTCATCAGTGCAAGAATGCTTGTGGTATCACCCATAGTTAGTACTTACTTAAATGGGAGACCGTCAACAAATACCAGGCTATATTTCAGAAGAAGGACCTGCCAAAATCACCTCTGGGTAGTCCTTGACTAAGAAAAGCCTGTGAAATTAAATCAGTGTAAACTGAGAGGCAACATGAAAGCGTGTGCACACACACACACACACACGCACAATGGAAAATAATGACTTTTGCTCTTGGCATTTCTGTTCTTCCTGTCTGACTTGGTAATAGTCTACCAAGTTGCCAACCGACTCAACATGCTACATTTAAAAAAAAAAAATTGGTGCTGTGTTCAAATCCTTCTGACTTATGGTGACCCTTTGCCTTCCTTTGAGGCTGAGAGGGTGGCACTGGCCCAAGGTCACCCAGTGGCTTTCCAGAGTCTTAGTCCAAGGCTTGGAGTCAATGTTGCAAAGTGGTTTGAGCGTGGACTACAACCCTGGAGATTAGGGTTCAATTCCCAGCTGAACCATGGGAACCCACTGGGGAAGGCAATGGCAAACCTCTGAACAAATCTTGCCAAGAAAACCCCAGGATAGGTTCACCTTAGGGTCTCCATAAGTGGGAAACGACTAGAAGGCACACAACAACAACAACAACAACAACAACAACAAAGTCCAAGGCTCAACCCACTACCCCAGGCTGGCTCTAGAAGTCCATGGCCACCATTTTGTGTCCTAACTGGTAGAAGGCAGGGAGCAGTCCAGTCCTTGTCATGCCACCCTTGCTCTCCCTGGGATGACTTTTGTTGTTGTGCGCCTTCAAGCCATTTCTGACTTAAGGGCTGCATCCTCACTGCCAAAATAATCTGGTTTGACACCACTTTAACTGCCATGGCTCCATGCTATGGAATTCTGGAAATTTTTATTCTGGGAAGTATGTTTTTATTAAGCATTTAACCTTCTCTATCTGTTTGATTGATATACATTTACTTGTTCTGTCACTTGGGTTTACAGTGGATGTTGTTATTAATTGCTGTAATTGTCTTTGTTTTAATTGACTTTTATTATTTTGCTCATTGTTTTACTTAGATTGTACGCCTCTGGCAGGTTTTATTCTGTTTTATCCTTGATTGTCTTTTGTACAGCGCTGTGTACACGGACAGCGCTCTAGAAATAAAATAATAATAATAATAATAATAATAATAATAATAATAATATCTGAGAGCTCTGGTGCCACAACAAATGCCAGTTCCCAGAATTCCATACCATGAACCCGTGGCAGATAAAGCGGTGTCAAACCAAACTGTTCCTTCAGTGAGGATGCAACTATGGTGACCCTGAGGTGAAGCTATCATAGCAAGTTTCTTCACAGGGTTGGTTTGTTGTTTTTTGTTGTTGTTTTGGCCATTGCCATCCTCTGAGGCTGAGAGAGTGTGACTGGGATGATCAGGGCCGGGATTTAAAGGAAACTCCAGCCTTGACCTTTATCTAGAAGATAACACGACCTTTCTTCCCTCAGGCCTTGCAAAGTTAACCTAATCGGGAGAGATGGGAGGCGAGGGAAGCCATTCTCTTCTTGAATGAGAGGGCGATCGAGGTTGATGGGGCACTGAATGGGGATCCATTTGCAAATTTGGGAAGCAGGAGTAAGGAAGAGGCCCACGAACCGCAACCTTGCAGCCCTTCCTTTCTTTCTTTCTTTCTTTCTTTCTTTCTTTGCATAGAAAGAAAAGGCCTTGAGAGAATTGCTGCTTTGCCCCTGAGTCCCAGAGCTCAGGTTCCCCTTTAAAACATTAAAAAGTCTTGCTCCGGAGTCAGAGGCAGCCGCGGAGGTAAGTGAATCCTTTTTTTTTTTTTTTTTTGTCGCTGAAGAGCTGTACTAAACTCCCCTCTCTCACTTTGGTCCAGAACACACTGCAGAAATAATCCAGTTTGAGACTGCTTTAACTGCCCTGGCTCAGTGCTAGGGAATCCTGGGAATTGTTTATTGTCACACCAGGGCTCTCTGACAGAGAAGGCTCAATGTCTCCCAAAACTAGTTTCCAGGATTCCCTTGCCAGGGCGGTTAAAGCAGTCTCAACCTGGATTATATTTCTGCAGTGTGTTTTGGACCTTTCTTGTTCTTATGTGCCTTTATGGCGACCCTATGATGAGGATTTCTTGGCAGGTTGCTTCAGAGGGAGTTTGTCAATGTCACCCCTGAGGCTGAGAGAGTGTGATTTACCAGTGGGTTTATATGGCTGAGCCAAGACTCGAACCCTGTCTGTGGTCCCAAACACTGCAGAAGCTTTCACTGCCCTGGCTCAGTGCTAGGGAAGACTGGGATTTGTTTATTGTGACACCAGAGCTCTCTGACAGAGAAGGCCTAATGTCTCCCAAAACTACAATTCCCAGAATTCCCTAGCACTGAGCCTGGGCAGTTAAAGCGGTCTTAAACCGTATTATTTCTCACTATCCAAAGCAAAGGTGGAGAACCTCAGTAGCAGAGCAACACGGTTAAATAAAATAAAGTAAAATAAAATAAAATTACGATGTGGCGAAATAAGTTTGTTTAGGATCTGAATAGCCTCCGCGGTGGATCCCTGTTCCCGAATGGATCGGAGAGTTGGAACCTCGTAGTAAGCGAGGAAAAAGAGTAAAAAAGGAAGAGTAAAAGAACTGTAGTAGTTACTCCTGGGATCCTTAGAAGGAAGAGGGTTATTTAGATTTGGTTATAGATTCCTTGCTTTCTTCATGCCTCCCATGCCACCTAAAAGTAATCTGAACGCAAAATCCCAGGTTAAGATTAAACTATTCTGCTTCCTAGGAAATCCTATGGGATCCAAATGCGGTTTTAGGTCAAAAGGCTTAACCCTATGTATAAGATGAGAGGCAGTGTGGAGTAGTAGTTTGAGTGCTGGACTATGACTCAAGAGAGCAGGGTTCGAATCCTTGCACGGCACAGAAAAACCCACTGGGTGACCTTGGATGAGTCACACTCTCTCAGCCTCAGAGGAAGGCGATGACAAACCTCCTCTGAAGAAACTCGCCAAGAAAACCCTATGATAGGGTCGCCTTAGGGTCGCCATAAACAACTTGAAGGTACACAACAACAGCAAAGCCGTGTTGGCCATGTAGCAAAGTACTGTAACCTCCACAATCCACCATCCAGCGATATATGGATGGGGCCAACCCAAAGGCACGTTGCAAGCGGCTGTTTTGTTGTTTGTTTGTCTTTTGCTTGGGCCTATCAAGGCATCACTGTGTGGTGGATTGTGGATGTTATAGTACTTTACACAGGAATGAAGGCGCTGTTTCCAGCAATGGAAGAATTGCCATTTAAAGCGAGTTTATCGAAAAGGAAAGGAGTGGGGAGAAAATATGAAAGGATGGGGAAAATTGGGGTGACTTGTGGTCCGGTTGGGACCCAAATTTATTTTCTCCTGAGGAGAGAATTCGTGATGGCTGCGTTGCTTTAAATCTGCAAAGAAGTGGGCCTTAAATTAGGCTGTTGAGACAAAGCGAGTTGCCCGGATGTATTTATTTTACTCCAGGCAAGGGTTTTAGTTTCTTATAGGTTTAGACGAGGGGGGTTGGTGTAATTGGGGGCCCAAATGTTGCCTTTCTGTCCCCTATTTCCTCCGTTTCTGTGAGCTCAAAGGGCTGCCATTTTAATGATAACAGAGAACAACACTGTGTGAGGGAGAGAGCTTTGTTTCTGTGTGCCTTCAAGCAGTTTCTGGCTTATGGCGACCCTGAGGTGGAACTATCATGGGGTTTTCTGGGCAAGTTTCCTCAGAGGGGGATTGCCATGGCCATCCTGAGGCTGAGAGAGTGTGATTTGGTCAAGGTCACCCAGTGAGTTTCCATGGCCAAGTGAACCCTGTTCTCCAGAGTCATAAATCCAAAACACACTGCAGAAATAATCCAGTTTGAGACTGCTTTAACGGCCCTGGCTCAGTGCTAGGGAAGAACTGTAGTTCTGTGAGACATTTAGCCTTCTCTGTTAAAGAGACCTCTGGTGCCACAATAAACTACAATTCTCAAGATTCCCTAGCACTGAGCCAAGGCCGTTAAAGTGGTCTCAAACTGGATTATTTCTGCCGTGTGTTTTGGACCATAGACTGCACTGCAGAAATAGTCCAGTTTGACACCACTTTAACTGCCATGGCTCTGTGCTATGGAATTCTGGGAAGTGTACTTGTGCTTAGGTGAGTGGGTGCAGGACTGTACTGGGGCTGCATCTGCACTGCAGAAATGATCCAGTTTAACACCATTTTAAGTGTCATGGCTTAGTGTTACGGAATTCTGGGAATTGGAGTTTGTTGTGGCACCAGAGCTCCTTGATAAAGAAGGTTGAATGCTTAATAAAAAAAAAAAAACACTTCCCAGAATCCCATGGCTGGGCCATTAAAATCCACTAGGTGACCATGGGCAAGTCACACTTTCTCAACATCAGAGGATGGCAATGGCAAACCACCTCTGAACAAATCATGCCAAGAAAACCCTGGGACAGGTTTGTGTCTTAGGGTCGCCATAAGTCAGAAATGACTTGAAGGCATACAACAACAACAAAGCAGATGCAGCATTCCTTTGCCTGGACCAGGTTCTGGAGAATAGGAGGTGGAAGGTGCCCTTGCCTTCATGGTCCTATCTGTGGTCTTCCATTGGGTTGCCTGGTTGGCCACTTTGGGGCAGAAGGAAAGCCAATAGAACAGATATTTATTTTCATTTATGTGGTGGGTTTCAAAATTTTGAGAAAAAGCCCATGGTGCAGTGGTATACTCTGGACCATTTGCCAGATTTGAAGGCGTGATTTTAAAAATAATAATAAATGAGCGGTGAATAAAATTAAATCCACATTTAACAGTGGGTAACCCAGGTTACACCTGCACTGCAAGAATAATGCAGTTTGACCCTCAATTCTGTGGATCTGTAGATTTGTGAGGTATTTCTGTCAGAGCGCTCAGGTGCCAAAAAAAAAAACAACCCTATAAATCCCAGGATTCCATAGCATGGAGCTATGACATTAAAAGCAATGTCAAACTGCATTCATTCTGCAGTGCAGATGCAGCTCCAGGTTTTCTTGAGCTGAAGGAGGAAAAGGTGGAGCACAAAAGGTGTAGGAAAGCAATGCTGCTATGCTAGGAAGGCAGATTTGGAATCTGCTGCCATACCTGTGTCCTTGTCACCTTATATGCAGCAACAAGTTTGTCAATAAGTCTAATATGCTACTGCTGTTGCTATTGTGTGCCTCTAAGTCATTTCCAACTTATGGTGATCCTAAGGCAAAACTACCACAGGGGTTTTCTTGGTAAGATTTGTTCAGAGGGGGTTTGCTATTACCATCCTCTGAGGCTGAGAAAGTAAGACTTACCCAGGGTCACTCAGTGGATTTCATGGCTCTTTGGGGAGCCCAAAAGCACGGGAGGGGCCATGATTCCCAGCCCTGGCATAAGAGGACAGATCTCTTCTTGAGTAGCTTACAATCTAAACTCCAGTACAGGGGAGAGAGCAGAGGAATGGTAAGAAAGTGGTGGCATGTTTAATAGGAGAAATGTGTGCTTATTTGAATTAAATGTACTGGGGCTTAAATATACACTTGTATTAGGGTACATGATTTTTGGAATGGCAGGCTAGCAACCCCATGCCTCCCTCAGCCTCATGCCCTCCAGTTGTGTTGGATTGCAGGTGTCATATTCCCAGCCAGTATGGCTAGCCTTAAATCTCCCTGGAATCCAAGATAATTACATTGAGGCTGCTGTTGTACTTTGGCCACATCATGAGAAGACATGACTCATTAGAAAAGAATATGATGCTGGGGAAGGTAGAAGGAAGTAGAAAAAGACCATATGCTAGATAGATGGACTCTATTAGGTAGGTGGTAGGTATGAATGTACAGGAATTAAGCAGAGTAGTGGAGGACAGGGAGTCCAGGAGATGCCTCATCCACAGGATCACAGTGAGTCAGGGTTGACTCAGAGCTGTTAACAATGGTTTATAATGATGTGAATTGTAGTCTAACAGATGTAAAGCAGGTATCAGATTGGGGAATACTACCATGAAACTGGAGGTTACATTATTTGATACTGTGACCATTTCGCAAACTGAGAGGTGTTCGTTTCATATGTCCAAAACACACTGCAGAAATATAATTCAGTTTGAGACTGCTTTAACTGCCCTGGCTCAGTGTTAGGGAGTTCTGGGAATTGTGGTTTTGTGAGACATTTAGCCTTCTCTGTCAGAGACCTCTGGTGCCACAACAAACTACAGTTCCCAGGATTCCCTAGCACTGCGCCAGGGCAGTTAAAGCAGTTTCAAACTAGATTATTTCTGCAGTGTGTTTTGGACCACAGTCTGCCTGAAAGTTGGGCCCACAATCTTGAAAGTTCTTGCCTTTAATTTCAGATCCATTGAGGCTGCTGTTGGTTACCTGTTTCTCAAAAACACATTAGTTGCATGTGTTCAGACTGTTCTTATTTCGTGCTTTGAAATGTTACATTTTGAATTCCAACACTTAGAAATTGTAGCAAATTACGAGAAAGAAATCCACAAGGGAAGGTGGCTAGGGATTCTGGGAGTTGTAGCATAAAATAACTATTCTGGAATTTGTCATGGCCTCACAACTTCCAGATAAAATGCTGGCCAATACAAATGCTAACATTAAAAACAGAGAAACGAGCTTTTGGTTCCTTTTCTGATTTTCTTTGCAGCCTCAGGATCTGTCATGCAGCAGCAGCAGCAACGGCGGGAGAGGTGGAACCACGAGGAGACTGTGGTCTTCCTCACCCTCTTTGGGGAGCTGGATGTGCAGAAGCAACTGAAAGCCTCCCATCGGAATCAAGCCATCTATGAAAAGCTCTCTGGCAGAATGAATGAACTTGGGTTCAACCGTACTGCATCTCAGCTGCGTACCAAAGCCAAAGATTTAAAGAGACAGTACAGGGAAATTAAGAAGAACAATGGCCAGATCAGTGAGGATGACTCCTTCTGGCAGTACTACACTTTCCTAGATGACATTTGCCAAGATGAGAACAATGTGGAACCGGATGCTGCAGTCTCACCCACCTCCGCCATTAAGAAGGGTAAAAAGCATGCTGAGGGACAGAAAAGTTTACCACAACCTACTGATCCCCCGTTTTCCGACAAGAGCCAGGAAACTGGGCTACCCTATTGTAGCTCTAGAACCTCACAGAGACTTTCAGAAGGTTTCCTTGGCACCTCTGCCTCAGGGGCTTCATCACGTAAGTGGGCTTCCTCTCCTGAATCTTTTCTTTCACCTTTGCCCAAGAGGTGACAAAGGGTGGTTCTGGGGCTCCCTTCTGCAGCTGTTAGCTCACCCAGGCTGCCTCTTTTTTTGGAATGGTGAATTCTTTTGTCTTTTAAATGTCACTTTGTATTTTTTAACATCAAATCAGAAGTGGACTAAAAGCCACTTGTGGATTTTTTCTTGTCTTCCCTTTTTGCAATACAGGCTGAGTCTCCCTTATCCAAAATGCTTGGGCCCAGAAGTGTTTGGGATTTTGGAATACTTGTATTTTCATATACATACATAATCTTGGAGATGGGGCCCATGTCTTAACACAAAATTCATTTATGGTTCATGTACAACTTATTCACATAGCATAAAGGTAATTTTATGCAATATTTTTAATAATTTTGTGCATGAAACAAAGTTTGTGTACATTCAACCACGAGAAAACAAAGGGTGTCACTATCTCAGCTACAATGAAAACCGTTGTAGAAAACTGGCCCCTGAACTGACCAAAGTTGCCCATTGTTCCTGTAGTCTTTCTCCAGTGAATCATTTGACTCAGAGATGGGTGAACTTGTGGCCACCTTGTGTGTCATTGAAGTGCAACTCCCGTCAATCCTATCAATCCAAATTTCTTCAGAGGGTGTTTGCCATTCCTATCATCTGATGCTGAGAGAGTGTGACTTGCCCAATGGGCTTCCATGGCCAAGCAGGGATTTGAACCCTGATCTCCCAGTCATAGTCCAACTCAAAACACTACACCATGCTGACTAAAATACTGTTTTAAAAATTAAAGCAAGCAATAGCAGCTGCACAAACCCACTTTCTCACATCTGTGACTCTTGGTCAGAAGACCTAAAAAGTTCATCCACTCCATCTAGGATTTTGAGAGCAAGAATTAATTTAAAACACTGTGATTATCACACTGATAGTTTAATGGGAGCTGCAATCTAGCAGCATTTGGAGGGTGACATGTTACTTAAATGATTTTTTAAAATATTAAATGAATTAATATTTCTACATTTCTTTGCCAACAGCTCAGTATTTAGGGGGTTATCTTTTGCCTTCCTCTCAACCCCTCTTTGCTTCTGGCTCAGGGTGAGGTTCTTTCTTGAAGGAAGAGCAGTTAAATAAATGATCTTGCAATAAAACCTTGTAGGATGTTGCCCAAAGAAGTTTTAGGGAACAGCTAGGCCAATTGCTACCGTCCCAAGGAACCCGCTAAGGCCTATGGACAGAACTTTCCTTTCCTTAAAACTTTTTCAATCCAAGATCCCTCAGCTGACACACCTGAAGATTAGTGTGTTTTTGAAAGCCCCCAAAGCACTAGCAACAATAAAAATGGATGGAGGAGCATGATCCCCATAACACATTTATATTAGGACCAACCAACATGTTAAAAATTATTGAGAATTTTTTCTAGTTCTCCAGGCCTCTTTCATCATGTTGAGTACTAAACAAAGGCAGAGACAAAAGGTTTTGTTAATTCATCACCTCCTCAGAAGTTGACTAAGTGTTAAAAACCATATTGTAGAAAGTATGGATTCAACACCAAACCAGTAATTTCTTCACTCCACTTCTCTTGCTTAATATCCATCCTCTGAAGAATTCTGGAGGGCCAAAAAACTTACTATTTTATGCTATTTTTGTTTGTCCAAGCAAAGCTGTTACCAAACTGTAGACTAGAGATGACAGGATCTCTCTTTTCACTCTTGTGCTTGGGTTCTCTGCATTGCTTTTAAAAAAAACCAACACCTGGCTTGTTGTCTGGTTCCTTTAAAAAAATTAAAGTTACAATTTCAAAGCATTTCTTTGTTCTTTCAACTGGTACTTTTACTGCATTCAAATTATACTATTGGCTGCATAAACAGAACTACAGTGACACCTGGTGAGAGAAAACAAGCATTACATAAAGAGGGAGATGAGGAGATTACCAAAATACTTATCTAAAAACAAAACTCATTTGAAAGCCTAACTCGCAGCTAACTAACCATAAAAAGCTAACTAAAAAGAACTCTGCAAATTTGTCTGATGGCATGGCATACATGGGATATGTTCTTCTTTATTTCTACAGCTAGAAAACGGCAACACCCTACAGCCAATGCAAGAATTCATCTTGCCAAGATAAGAGCCAGAAAGAGTCGTTCAGTGAGAGAGTTTTCGAAAACATTCTTGCGGTATAGTAAAAACATGGAAAAATTCCAGCAGTCCTTTCAAAACTACATGGGTTTTGAGAGTCAAAAGAGAGAGAAAATTCAAAGTGAGGCCTCAAGAACTAGAAAGGAAATCAGATCAGCTGCCAGTCAGATGCGAGAAGCGATTCTTGTCCAGGCAGAAGCCATTAGCAAAGTTGCAGATGCAATAAACAGGTACAATGATCTTCTTGAATGCTTCGTCTCAGAACCGGACTTACAGAGAGGGGGGAAAGAAGTATTTCAAGATGATGAAGGTGCATCCAAACAAGAGAGAAACTCCTTGTCCCATAGGTCAGTTAGGCGGGACTCATTTTCAGGAAGTAGCCATAGTTCCTCTAGTGAAAATTCATTTGATGAAATTATGGAATAATTAAAGAGCCAAAATAGGGTAGCTATCTCCCAACCCTGTCCTCTATTTCTTTCAGGGTTTCTGTATCTTAGGGCCTTTGCAGACTGCCAGAAATAGTGCAAATTGAGGCCACTTTAATTGTCCTGGCTGACTGCTAGGGAATCATGGGAATTGTATTTTTTTTCTGAGACATTGAGCCTTCTCTCAGAGAGTTCTGGTGCCACAATAAACTACAGTTCCCATGATTCCCTAGCACTGAGGACCTTTGCAGACTGTCAGAAATAGTGCAAATTGAGTCCACTTGAACTGCCCTCAGTGCTAGGGAATCATGGGAACTGTAGTCTATTGTGGCACCAGAGCTCTCTGACAGAGAAGGCTCAATGTCTCAGAAAAAAAACCCAATCCCATGATTCCCTAGCACTCAGCCAGGACAGTTAAAAGTGGACTCAATTTGCACTATTTCTGACAGTCTGCAAAGGCCCTTAGAATTCAATACATGGGCAGAGAATTTGCGTTTGTTGAACTCCCATCATACAGCTGTTTGGGCACAGGATCCTACTAGTGAAATAGTTACCGTTAAAATTTTATATCTCAAAATGATACACACATGTTCTATGGTTCTAAGACGTTCTAGAAAATTTCTACTTTCTTGTATTGTCCCTTCCCTCTTTTTACCTTTCAGCAGCCCAAATTGCTGTTTTACCAAAGAATATTTTGAGGCTATTTGAAATGACTTGGACAAAATCCACTATAGCTAGGAGCTTTATGGCTATCTTTCAGTTTTGTTTTTAATGTTTATTCTTGTAAATGCAAAATTTTGTTTATATTAAAATTTGTTTGCTTTTATATGATGACTGAAAGGTTGTATCTATAAGAGGGATGGGGAAACTGGACTCACAAATCTATAGAGGTGAAATGAGCATTACCTTCAGAAATACAGTTTACCCTCCATATTCATGGATTCCTTATCCATGGGTTCAACCATCCAGTTAGAGAGAGAGAGAGAGAGAGAGAGAATGTATATATTTCAAAAAGCAAACCTTGATTTTGCCTTTTTATATAAGGGACCAGCCATTTTACTACACCACTGTATTTAACAGGATTTGAGTATTCATGGCATTTGCTATCGACAGGGTGGTGGTCCTGGAACCAAAATCCAGCAGATACCAAGGGCCCAGTGTATAGCTAATAATGATGTTAAAAATGTATAGGTCAAATATCCATTAAAATGTAAAGCAGGGATCTGTCATTGAGTACTTTCTCAAAGCCAGCATCTGCAAAGAATTTTATTGGATAATGAAGACAAAAGGAAAATGAATTCAGACTGGTAACCCTTCTTTTTGTTGTTGTTTTTCAGGTGTGTGTGTGAAAGGTTGCCAGTGGCACATAATTTAATTTGTTACTCTGGTCTAGGGAAGTATGGAAGAAGCAGACTGTAGATCAGGGGTGAGCAAAGTGTAGCCCTGGGATGTAAGCAGCACCCAGGGGTCAAAATCCCCCCATGCTCTCTAGGGGGGTTGGGGGCATTTTCACTTACAGCTGCAGAAGATGGTCCAGTAAAATGAAGTAAGATATCACCTCAATTATCTATGAATAAAAAGTAATGTCAAATTGTCTTGTGCGACCATTAGTAAAACTTTAAACTCCACTAATAGAATCATATTTTGCAAATTACAGGTAATAAAGAGACTTCATGCATACGTTTCCAGTTATGGGTGCCTTACTTTTAAGACATGGACAAATGAACAGGTTTAGAATATGGCGACAAAGATAATGGGCACAGAAATCAAGTAGTAGCAGGACTGATGTAATGGAATGTTTAACCGGAAGAATTTGGAGGAAATAAGATGGCACTCTTCGAAAGTACTGTGATTACACAGAAAAGGGCAGAGTCCTTTCCTCTGCCGCCCCAGAAGACAGGCCTGGATATGACTCTTTAAATCATAAAAAGGTCTATTTGGATTGAATACTAGGAGAAACTGCTTTGACAGTAAGTGCCATTCAAGAATGGGACCAAATGACTAGGGTACTTCTCTTGCTGGCCATGGGCCCCCTTCATGAATGACACTTACTGTCAAAGCAGTTTCTCCTAGTGTTCAATCCAAACAGACCTCTGGCCTTCACTTGCCTTCAAGTAGCAGCTGCTGGAAATGGACCAAAGCAAATATATCAAGTGGGTAATTACAAATAGCTGTGTAGGGCCCATACCAGCTCTAGGTAAATCCCTGGCACTAAGTATGTGCATCTGTATTGCATCCTTTGCAGCAAACAGCCACATAGAAAGATTGGCCCAGGCTGAATTGGGGGGGGGGGGCACTGCTGTGTCTGTAAAGAGGGGGGGCATATATCTGGGTGTGAGTCATGCACAAACAGGCTCTCATCTCATCACATGCTGGCCTATGGACACAACTGGGAACAGGCTGAAAAACCTCTTTTGTACAGTTAGAAGGAAATGCCTTTCTGGATCAGTGGTTAGGGCAGGACAGCCAGAATATTTCCCCTGCAGGAAGGAGTGTTCCCTGAAATATGCTGTAACTGAAAAAAGCCTGGCCCTCACTGGCTCCCCCCCCCCCCCAATGTGCTAGCACCAACAACTACAGGGACAGTGATGAGAATAAGATCAGGATATGAGATATGTCAAAACTGGTCATGTTATATTTTGGTCAGTGTGAGACAGGGCAGGAAGGGTAGGTGGGGACACAGTAGGTCAATGAATTGGATCCCACGTGGCTCCTCATCGCAGTAGTGACCACTTGATCTGTTCCTTTGCTGACTGTAGTACCTGCAAATAGAAACTGAAGGGTGAACAGACTGGCAGACAGCAGGATTCAGTCACCAATTCTCCACAAACACAATCCTCATGCAGTTATACAAAATTCTCGGTGAAAAATGATTTAAATCATAGAAGGGTGTCACCCCCCTAAATCATGCATACAGAGACCAGTGGCGCCACTAAGGTTGATGTTACCTGGTGCGGTAACTCATGGTGTCACCCCTCCCATTGACCTCCTCCCATTTCATACCATACAAAATCTTTAGGAATGCTTTTTTGCACTAATGTTCCTTGCAAATTGTAATTCTCATCTATACCACTGAATGTCATGCTAATAGTTGTGACAAAAACAACTAGCCTAATTAAAATTATACCTTCAAATTACAATATCATATGCACAACCTAAATGTATTTACATATACATAGTGAAGATTGGGTTAACATGTGATGGTTTAAATGAAAATTTTAAAATAATAATTTAAAAAACCAACAAAATTAAACATTTTGAAATTTTAATTTTAAAAAATCCTGGGGCCTTTCCTCTCTCCTCCCACTGAGCTTCACCCCACTCCGACCATCCCTTAAAACATTTTATAGGGAAGCAAGTGAATGCCACACCCCGTTTCTGCCAAAAGGTAGCTGTTGGAGGAGCAGTGGTATCACCCTCTTTAGGGTGTAACCTGGTGTGGTCTGAACCCCCCCCCCCCCCCCGCACTCCTAATGACGCCACTGACAGACTGAAAATGGAAAACCCAAAGTTGTGCATGAACTGTATTAATAAACATTCAAATTCTAGATTCTGCATAAAACCTCTATTCTAGCTGCTATGTAGAATGTTGAAACTAGCCCTCTGACTGGCAGTTATCCAGATGAAGCTCCCTCTGATCTGTGAAATTTTATGAACATGGTATCAAAGCTTCTCTCTACAGCCAAGACTAAACCAATTTTCCCTAACCTGATGCCCTCCAGACTTTTTGGACTTCCCCTCCCAAGCACAGCCAATGGTTGGGAATATGGAGCACTGTAGTTCAAAACATTAGAAGTCACCATGTTGGGGAAAGATGGGCTTGGGTGAGCTGGTTTATAATCATAGAAGCATAGAGTTGGAAGAGACCACAAGGACCATCCAGTCCAACCCCCTGCCATGCAGGAAATCAAAATCAAAGCAGCCCTGACAGATAGCCTTCCAGCCTCTGTTTAAAGACCTCCAAGGAAGGAGACCCCACCACACACTGAGGGAGTGTGTTCCACTGTCGAACAGCTTACTGTCAAGAAGTTCCTCTTAATGTTGAAGTGGAATCTCTTTTGAAAGTGATGTTTTGCATCATACTCAGTCCTATGTCAAATTTGTGACACTGGGTAACTCCCAGCTCATCAACGCCTTGAGATGTAATAACCAGGAAACATTGCTGGTGAGAAGGGTGCAGTATGGTGGTGTTAGCATGCTCTTTAATGAATGATACCCC
Organism: Phrynosoma blainvillii; assembly: GCA_026167975.1. Taxonomy (NCBI): domain Eukaryota; kingdom Metazoa; phylum Chordata; class Lepidosauria; order Squamata; family Phrynosomatidae; genus Phrynosoma; species Phrynosoma blainvillii. The sequence continues at coordinate 196,678,286 of JANUYF010000002.1, forward strand.
AAAAGACTAGTGAGTAAACATACCTGTGAGACTGTCTGCTCTGTAAGAGGGACATCCTCTCCCTGAAATAGGGGAGGGGAAAGTTAATTCACAAAGATATTTCTGAAAATAGGTCTTCTGACTTGTAAAGGAGACACTGGTCTTAACTCAGTGTCCCAAAGAGTCCACCAAAGGCCACTTCATTCCAGCACTCATCACAGCATTGCATCATCTTATTCTTATTCCTCCTCCTCCAACCTCTCTTCCTGCTGAATCGACTTATATAGCTGCAGCTTGCTTTCTTCTGTTATAAAGTTGTGACTGCCAGCTGCTCAGCTGCATGTGAATCCTCTTAGAGCTTTCTTTGTGATTCCTGAGTGCTACCCCATTTTTAAAAAAACTGACATTGCAATTTACACTACTGTTAAAAAAAAAAAAGGAATTAAATTCACTATTGTGACTGGGATTGTCAATAGCATAATCAATTTAGGGCACAATGAAAAGTTCCAGATTTGGTTCCTGTGCTTTCTGATTATATACTGGGTTAAAATAAACCAAACTGGGGAACTGGAATAAAAAGTCTATGATCATACCGGGAGCTGAGAGAAAATATTCTGGGATGAACAATACATGTATGGATCCTCAAAAATTTAATCAGAAGGGACAGAAAGAAAATCTGGGACTTTCTGGTCTTTTTAAATCAGTCTGGATATACCCTTGGTTTCTTTTAGTTCAATATCAGTAGTCAATTTAAATAGTCAATTTAAGGTTCCTTTACATATAAATATAATTTTTTAAAATATTCTGGTTTAAATAGGCTATTTTAATTGTTAGTAGTATGTGAGATTCTAATGGATTTACATGTGAAGAACAAAATTTTAATATCAGTATTTTTATTAAACCAATTTAAGCCTAATCTTCTCTTCTAAAGTGGAGCTGTCAAACACTTGGCCAACCTGAAAAGTGGCCCCCAAACCTTGGGCTATATAACAGCATCCCCTGAACTCTCAAATGAGCCAATTCAGAAAGCTCCTGACAGGTATGCAAAGCAAGAGGGCTGAGATGGGAGTCACTTACCCGTACAGCAACTCTATGCAACACCTGTTGGGGGTCACTCTCAAGAATCACCCTGTAAGAGATAAATGCAGTTACTTCTACATTTATAGCCCATCGCAGAAAGTGCAGTATACAAAAGATACACCCTACCATCAGGAATGTACATTCTGCTCAAATACACTTTACACAAGCACCCTCATAGACACATATATATGGATGTGAGCATGCAAGCATACACCAGATTGTGATTAGACTTGGGCGTCTCTTGTCCCTGCTGTGTATTGCAGTGTGTGGACTCACCCTCCATCCACAATTTCATCTACAGCCAGGAAAAGGCCCTCCATGTTCTCCAAGAGTGCTCTCTTCTCCACATTCTTCCTGCAGAAGGAACCACAGAATACTGCTCACTGAGGAGTTGGGGGGGTGTCTAATGTATAATTTACAATAAATAAATAATCTGAGCACTGAGAGCCTGCTCTCATCCTCAAGAGTCCTAAATACAGACACAGACAGTGTTGACCAGGAATGCCCCACAGAACCAGTAACTGGCTGATAATCTCACAGTGCTCATTTCTGGACTGGATACTAGTGCTTGGAATATGAACCAGGGTTCATTCAGAGCATTCACAATCCTAGCCAAAGGCTTTCCTTAAATGGAGCATGTACACCCTATGCATGTGCACTGACACGCATAAGAATTCCACATCCTGGATCAAGAAAAGCCACCACATTCTGGAACTTAAATGAACTAGGCAAGCATGTATTTATTTGTTAATTCATTGCCATTAATATACTCCATGCTACTCCTAGCCATAGGCAATAAAAGTAAGATGCTCCAAAGGGCTTGTCAGCCCTGCTTCCCTTAGCCACTGGAGGCTACAAGCAGAATATTTTAAAATTCAAAGCAGGTGCAGTCCCTCTATTTTTTTCTTTCCAAATAACAAACACTTGGGTTCTTCTGTAGCCAACTGCTTTGCTTACAACACTGTGCTGACATGGTTAGACCACAGGGCACATATGGATGCCACACTATGGCAGATTTCTAAAGAATTCTGGCTTACTGTAAACCAGCCAACATGCTGGCACCCACTCGCTGATACCTCCTACTACAAGCTGGAACCAAAGACCCCCCACCAGAATCATCCTCCCCAACAAAACCACATTCTTTTGGATGACACATCTTACCCAAACTCCTGTAAGTTAGTTGCCTAGGCCATTCTTGGGGGGTGTCTGAAAACAGGTTACCTTTTGAATGGATTTGAACACAAGTGCTAAGTGCTAAATTTAGTGCATCGGTGGGGTATCAGAGCAGGTGGAAGGGGTTTTTTTTTTTTAAGACTACAGCTTCAGCAGCCATGCTGGCAAGAAGATTCTGGGTACTGTAGTCCAATCAAATATTTTTCCAAGCTCTGGGGAAATCCAGAGTGTGTGGTAGACCAGGATTTCAGTTTTGTATTCTTAAGCAAGTGTCCTTAAGTATTTCTTTGCCTGAAACTCCCTCAGCTCTAGGCAATATAGCTGGTGGCAAGGGATTATGTGAGTTGCAGCCCCAAAACCCAGAGGGTCACAAGTTGCCCATCCCTGTTACAGGATCAATCACAGCAAACTGAAAGCCCATCTTAAGGTCCCTCTGTGCAGAATTCTTTAATCCTGTTCACTGATGACATTTTGTTTGAAATTCAATACTTTTTAAAAAGTGAGTGTGTTCTTGATGCTGTTACCCATTTTAATCACTGATGTCTTTGAGACACAATGCTTGCTCTTTTACCATTCCCAAACTCCACCCTGCTCAAAGTGAGCAGGCTCAGCCACCTCAAGAAATGAGATTCTCACCTCAGCATCTGACTGAGTGAATCGAAGAGGCAGTTGAGCACAGCCATCAGCATCAGCTACAAAGGAAACATACACATACAAAATCAATGCATATACATACACACAAAGCATAACTAGCTCTGAAGCATTTGGGGCTTGTATATATAGACAGGCTATAGCATGGTACTGGTTGCTAGGCCCAGAGAAGGGCATGCTATGCTTGGCTCTTTTTGCTCTGTTAAAAGTCCTTCCCCAAAGCTGGGGAGCCTCTTTCAGAACAAGGGCCAAATTCAGGTTCACAGAAGCTCTTGAGGGCCATATTCTAGTGGTGGACGTTGCCAAAGGCAAAAGGGTGAGATAAAAAATGCCAACATGTTTTAGCTGAAAACTTTTATTGCCAGTAACTAATAGGAGAGGCATCTAACCTTTTACAATGGAAATAAATATTTACAAAAAGCTGGAAAATCAGTCAATAATGGTGTCATGGTGAGAGGGTGTGATCATTTGATGAAACACAAGAGTTTCTCCCAATATTTAGGGGGCTGTGACAACACCTCTCTCATGGAGGGCAATAGTGGGCACCACTTCACATGCATGCTTTGCACCTGAGGAAAAGCTGTTTCCCCTGACATAAGGAATGTGAATAAACAGAGCCTTCACATGGAGGGCAGAATGATTAAAATCACACATGTCTCTTTGCTGTGTTGAAATAACACACCTCATTTTCATAGGAACTGCCGATGACATAGAAATACAGATCAATGCTGCTCTTGTAAACAACTGTCAGTCCCTCTAGGAGAGCAATTTCACCTGTGGAGAAGTGGAAGAAAGGTGACAAAATACAGCAAAGCAAAACTGGAAGAGCAGCACATAATTACATTCCAAATGTTGATATTGCACCATTGATTTTCTTCTTAGGGATGTCACTGTTTGCTTTTGATCTTGCAAACAAGAATTTCAATAGTTTTTCTCACACTGGGCAAGATTACAAGAGTTTCTGTGTATTTTTCTATGATTTTGCATTTGGGGGCCTTTGGGGGGAAATTCATTTGTGCAACTTATTTTTTGTGCAAAAATGAATACCTTTCTCTCAAATTACAGTATTTTCTGTGCAAAACCAAAGCGTTTGTGCAAATAATTTTTCACAAAATAAATCTCACAATAATTCACCATTTTCTTGAAATGGTCTCCTAAAATATTGAGACCCACTTTCTTGCTGAAGATGAGAAAACTTGTGAGTACTTTTTCCATCCCTACTTTCTCTTCAGTACCTGATTAGCAAGAAAGTAGTACCAACAGGAGATAGAAAGTGCATTTCCACTGCTACAAAACAAACTATCTCATAAAAAAAACACCAATAATTCACTTGTTCAAATTGGACTGCAATGGTGCACAACTGAGATCTGAGAGTGCTTCCAACCTACTGCCAGACAGAGCTTTTACAACTATCCCAGCAATTATGTTCATCTGCAGGGAACATCACAGAAATCAGCTGTACACCCCAACTTATCTTAGGAATCCACCCACCAATTTGCACTACTTCAGCTGCACAACGATATATATAAAGTCTGGGTGTGTTCCAAAGCCCAAAGGATCCTCCCCACCCATGTTTTGGCCAATCCAGAGAGCCATAACACACTGCTGCAGCCATTGCTGTGGGCCACCAGAGGTACTGTCACATGAATCCCAACTCCATTTTCAGTGGATTTTTTCTTTTGAGGGGGCTTAACCATATTTTAAGTGTCCCAGGGCTACTGTGGCTGGTTTTTTATTTTAAAAAGTGGGTTTTTTCAACAGAAAAAAGGGGATCGGGGTTCCAACCTCCAAGGTCTCATATGGACCCTGGATACAACATCCATCCCTGATACATATTGAGTGTTATCTTTAAGAGCAGGAAACTTGAAAGGAACATCTTTGTACACATATGCAACTCCTAAATCAGTTTTTACATGCTACAAGAAAAGTTGGAGAAGATAAAATTCAAACAGAATTGTTGTTGTGGTGCCTTCAAGTCATTTCCAATTTATGGCGAGACTAACATGAACGTATCACAGGGCTTTCTTTGCAAGATTGCTCAGAGGGAGGTTTGCCTTTGCCTCCCTTCAAAATACATTAGGATAGTTCAAAAAACATTTCCTAAAACAATCCTTCCAGCTGTTGGTTCTGACTTCTCATCACACTAGTGCAGATCTTTCCTTCGCAATACAGGAAAACAGCTACAACTAAGAAATCATTTTCGGGGGGGGGGGGGGGGATTAAGCCTGTGCAGTCGTCCACAATGACAAAACTATCTTGTCTTCCAACATGAGAATATTGGACCAAAGTCAGTTCCAGGGAGATATTAAAAATAAAAGTATGCTAACACTGAAAAGCAAGATGGATGACCAATGTGCATCCAAAGCTATAAAACACTACCATGGTGGCAGATACAAAATTATCAAATTCTCTTTCCTTTCAAAGTCATGTTTTCAGAGAGAGAGCAGCATAATGGATGTCTGCCAGACCACAATATGGACCTATCTAGTCCAGTGCCTTGCTTCTACCCAGGGACTTACTAGCTGCCTCAGGAGGCCTTCAAGGAAATAGGCCATCCTTCTTTGATTCCTCAGTGACTGGTATTCAGAGATAGCCTACTTGGAAGTGGAATACAAGCCTCAAGATCAGGGGTCCCCAAACTATGGCCCGCGGACCATGGGCCTTTTTACAGGCCCATGGATGGTGCCGGTGCCGCCGCCGCTGCCATGCGCGTGCATGCTGCCAGGCACCATTTTGTATTCCAAAACGGCGTCCGGAGTCGTGCGCATGTGCCTGGCATTGCGCGCATATGCGCACAACTCCGGCACCGTTTTGTATTCCAAAATGGTGTCTGCTGGGGCGCGCATGTGTGCGCGATGCCGAACACATGCGCATGACTCCGGGTGCCATTTTGTGGAACACAAAATGGCGCCCGAGTAGTGCGCATGCGCGCATGCCTCCGCCCCCCCCCCCGAAGATCAAAAACCATGGGGACCCCTGTCCTAGAGAGAACACTCCACTAGGCATTTGTAGCTCCTCCAGCACAATGCTATGGTCAATGTCTGGCAGATGTTGACCACAGAGTTGCCCTGGAGGACCTAGAGATTCCTAGAGATGTTCTCTCAGATTTTGTTATTTGTGGGTTTTCCACATTCACGGGGTTCCTAATCCTAGCAAATGTGGAGAGAGGAGTGTAGTAGTAGGAATATATCCTAAGCATCTGAGTGAGGAATGAGTGTAGGCAGGGACTGGTTGGCCAGGAACAATGAGAGGGTGGAACACAATGATCCAAAAGACACTGCAGAAATAATCCAGTTTGAGATGGCTTTAACTACCCAGGCTCACTGCTAAGGAATTCTGGGAACTGTAGTTTAGTGAGACATTTAGCCTTCTCTGTCAGAGAACTCCATTGCCACAATAAACTACAATTCCCAGGCTTCCCTAGCACTGAACAAGGGCATTAAAGCAGTCGCAAACTGGATTCTTTCTGCAGTGTGTTTTGGACCAATATCCTAGAAGAGATAAATTTGACTGTTTGGAACCCTGAACAGCAGCATGTCACACTTCTGCATTTTGTTGTGAGGCCAACTCATGACACTGTTGTAGCCAGCAATGAAAGATGTCAGTGGAAAGACTGTAGTTTTGCACATGCATCACATACAGATGGTCCCAGGTTCAGTCTCAGGCATCTCCTGATACCTGAGCAGACAGTGATAGGGAACCAAAATGGATCAGTTCTTTGACTCAATAAAAGGAAACCTCTGGTGTTCCTATGTAATATCAGCAGTGAGTATTGTGCTTAAGTGAGGGTTTGTTGTAGTTGTTTTGTGCTTTCAAGTCTTTTCTGACTTATGATGATCCTATGGCAAAATCATCATGTTTTTTTTTTTTTTTTTTTTGGCAAGATTTGTTCAGAGGAGGTTTGGCGTTGCCTTCCCCTGAGGCTGAGAGTATGGGACTAGCCCAAGGTCATCCAGTGGATTTCATGGCCAAGCAGGGAATCAAACCCTGGTCTCCAGAGTCACAGTCCAACACTCACACCACTATACCACTCAGACTCTTGAGTTAAGATTATCAGGGCTCTTATACCTTTAATACTTGCATTGCAAGCAGCAGCAACTGAAATCCTCTTTTCTATGCAACTATTATAGGTGCAAGAGTCCTCTGCTGTATTTCATCTGGTTAATGTTAGCTCATGTACAGAAATGATTTATTTGACTTTGTTTATTTAAGTATTAAGGTTATATCTTGGGTTGCCAGACTGACAATAGGAAAGGGACCTTGTGTGTTTAATGGTTGCATCGAGAAGGGAATTTCAGCAGGTTTGGTTTGTCACACAATTAGATAATATGCAATCTCTGTGAAGAAATTCCCTCTTCTACAAAACCATAAAAACAGACATTCCCAATCTTTGATCCTCCCTTTGTTTTGGACCTCACATTGCAGAAGCCAACTTGGCCAACAGTTGGGAATTATGGGAGCTGAAATCCAAAGCATCTGAAGGACCAAAGGTTGGGAATCACTGAATTAAAGGTACAGGAGCCTGCTCCAGTTTTAACTCTGGCAGGCCTAGTTATATCTTGCCTTTCCTCCAGTGACCCCTCTTTGGCTCTCTTCCTTCCCACTTGATCCTCATAACAACCTTGTGAGGTAGGTCAGGCTAAGAGAGAGAGAAAGAGAGAGAGAACAGGCCAAGATCACTCATTGAGTTTCATGGCTCAGCAGGGACTAAAACCTGGATCTCCCAAGTACTGGTCCATCATTCTAGTACAAGAACCTAGCTCTTGATGAAAGAGAGATGTACATTGAAACCAGCTTCAACATCTACCTGCAGCAGTGCCCAACCTCATTTGATTTGGCTATGTTTTGCTTTGTTTCAATAGCCTTCCTTTCTTTTTCAAAAAGAAAGAAATCCACTCAGAAGGTAGCTAAGAATTTTTTTTAAATTAAGTAAAAGAAGCCATTAGGTTAATATGTAAATTTCTTCCAACATATAGCTCCGAACGAGAAGCGCAAGGGAATTTTCCTTCAAAAGAGAGGATAGGTTCCAGAGGGACTCGTAGCCTAAACAACGCAGACTCCTTCAAGGTTAACAAGTTTATCTTGGCATAAACTTTAATCAATATCATCAGTTAGACTCTACCTTTTAGACCAGGGGTCCCCAAACTATGGCCCATGGGCCGGACCCGGCCCACCGAGACCTTCCTACCGGCCCGCCGCCACGGCTGCCATTCATGCCGCCACTGCTTGCGCCCGCCACCAGACACCATTTTGGCTTCCAAAATGGTGCCCGGAGTCGTGCGCATGCGCACGCAATGCCACATGCATTCGCACTACTCCAAACACCATTTTGAAAGACATGTGTGCGCACCTCCAGCCCCCCCGGAAGATCTGGGGGCCAGCAAACCGGCCCCCGGATCAAAAAGTCTGGGGACCCCTGCTCAAGATATATTAATTCAAGAGCCTTTTCAAGCCATCCAGCCTGGGAGCCATCATCACATCTTAGAGAAGAAAACACAATTTTAAACTATACACTCTGTGTGCAAGTCCTTCCTTTTGTTTGGCTTCAGCCTCCTGACTCTCAGCTTTGCTGGAGGGGATCTACTTTCATGAGACAGGAAGAAAAACTTTTGTCTACTTCTCTATTTTTCCAGCTTCTCACCAAGTACAATTTTATAAACCTTAGTCATGTTCCCCTCACTTTACTGGCCTTTTAGATGGAGACTTCCCTCCAGAGATTCCCAAAAGGGCCTTAGTAGAAGATCATGTAATCTTCTATATATTACCATTCCAGACACCCCTACCATGATGCTCCCCAGCAGAACCTACTATCTGTCCGGTGAGTCTTGTTGAAAATATTCTTCTCAAAGGCCTTTTGCTCCTTGACAGTGGGGTAGGTGTCATCATAGTACTGCAGAGGGAAAAAGATGCTTGTTACATAAGAAGCTGCACTATGAAAACCATTTGCCAGGCTCAAATACTACTCATCTAAGTTTTAGAATCATGTTTATTGACTGAGACCATAATGTCATAGAAAGCCTAAGATTCATGTTACTTCCTCTCTCCTTTACACAGATGGAGAAATGAGGCAGAGACAGAGCATGGCCCGCACAGAATTCAAACCAAGGCCCCCTATACACTTCAGTGGATCACTCTGGTTTATCTGTGAGTTATGGGTACAGGAACATGGTCCCCCCTCCCCCTGGTAAGAAGGTAGGAGCAAAAGGGAGTGTGTTAACCCAGTGGAGATTATCACACAGAGGCTTACCATCCTTAAAACGTTGCTAGATGGTCCCTAAAGTGCAAGGGTGTGATTGCTGGTTGCGCTTGTCTCTCATGATGAAATTGTCATGGAAGCATCCCTTTGCCTCTCCTGTCATTAAAGTGTTCCCAGAGCTGCTATTTGTCAATAATGGAAGTTCCCGTTATGCAGAGAAATGGCGGCTCCGCGAACGCTTTAAGTGCAACCAGCGATCACACCCTCACACTTTAGGGACGATCTAACAATGTTTTAAGGAAGGTAAGCCTCCATGTGATAATCTCCAGTGAAGGGAAACAAAAGTTTATGCTGTTCCATTTCTGCAGGAGAAATCACTGCAATAAAATAATCTACAAAGTTATCTATCAAGGATTGTATGGAAAAATCTGGTGGCATGTACTTCTGCAAGGAAAGAGTATGTATGCATGAATGAACAAGTGAAATCTTCATAAAATGGGTGAGTGCACTTGCTCCATATTAGTGCATGCCACAAAACTATCAGTTAGTAAGTTACAATATGGCTCAGGCTGCCTCAAAGGGTACAGGTGGACAGACTAATATCCTCTTCCTTGCTCCAAAAGCTGAATCCCAATTGGCTCTCCGTAAGAGGATTCCAGCTCTGCCAAATGTCAGCTTTTTTTTTAGCAGGCCGGGAATTATGTAGCCCTTGGGGGGATTCCGTATAGTCTTTGTCCCCATGGGTCCAAAATTATTTTTTTTTAATGGCAGGAAAAAAAGTTTTTCCAACTGAAATCTGACTCCCAAGGCCCATTTTGCCTCCTAAACACTGTAGGGGAACCATACCCTAGACACAAGAAACACCAAGAACACCACCCAAAATGGTGTTTAAGCCACCTTGAATCACATTTTGGGAGAAAGGGGGGGGGATATAAATCCAATACATAAATAAATAAATAAATAAAATATAGTTTAAGCATCTGAAAACACCCAACATGTCACTTCAGAGCAATATAGGATGTATCACTGCTGCAACTAGGGGATTGGAAGAGCCAAAAAATGGCTGTCCAGCCTGTGTAGCTTACCCACTCCTGCCTTTGAGCCTTCCCCTTACCAGGTCTTTCAGATCCCCAGAAGCTTTACCTTGGCAAATAGACGGTCTCCATCATTGTCCAAAATCAGGATGGCTTTGACTGTGTAGAGAGAGGGCTCCTGCAAAGGAAGGCACAACTGAATAGTTCCATTCAATCAATACCAAGTGCCTTCTTCCTCCAACAAAAGCCTTAACACGACAGGTCCCACAGTAGAGTTTCATCTAACCAGGCCTCAGGCCACAGCTTCCAGAGAGGACAGAGATGGGCTGCTACAGTGTAAAGTTGTTACAGTACAAGACATAAGACTGCTGTAAAGGTAAAGGTAAAAATAGTCCCTTGACATGAATGTCTAGTGTAACCGACTGTAAAGGGCGGTGCTCATCTCTGTTATTAAGTCAAAGAGCCGGCGTTGTCTGAGGACTACTCCAGTGGCCATGTGTCCAGCATGACTGCACTGAATGCTGTTACCTTCCCAGCAAAGTGGTACCTATTTATCCATTTGCATTTGCATGCTTTCGAACTGCTAGGCTGGCAGAAGCTGGGACTAGTGACAGGAGCTCACCCCATCATGCAGCACTTGGGCCTCGAACTGCCAACCTTCTGATCTTCCAATTGGCAGAATTAGTGTCTTAATCACTAAGCCACTGTATCCCATAAGACTGCTGTACATACTAAATAAAGTATAGAAAATATTATACCCGCCTTGCAGGTATAATCTACAAAGTTATCTATCAAGGATAGATTTGTTGCAGGGTGAAAAGATGCCCTAACCACAAGGCACTGCAAAATGTAGGCCATTCAAGAAACATGGAAGACATTACAAAATAAAAGTTGCAAAACACTTATATACATGTAAATTCATGCTTCTTAATGCTCAAAATGGAGGACATTTTGGAATTCCTCCAGGATAGATGGCTGAAATGTAGGACATGTCCTGGAAAAGGAAGATGTCTGGTCCCCCTGACCTGATAAGGACATGGGAGAGAGCCCTCTTGGTGTCTGCTCCCATGGGAGGTTCCAGTTGTTCCCTCGCTCCATACACTTTTGCTCTCTTTTCATGAGCAGATAAAGATCTTTTTATTTAGGCAGGCCTATAATTTTTAAATCATGTGGCAGGAGGAGGTTTTCAATGTGGTGTGTTGTTTTGTCCTTTTTAATTATGTTTTAAATATGCTTTTAATTGCTTTTATTATATGCTTGTTAAATAGAATTGTTTATTTATGTGTTTTGTTTTGTTTTTAGCTTTTTTAAAATAAGATTTTAGCTGAACTTTGTTGCAAACTATTGTGAGCTGCTTTGGGTCCCATGACAGGAGGAAAGCGGTAACTACATGTTAGATTTTTGTGATGCAATCAAATCACACAAATTCAGCAGATCCACACACATTTGCTTATTTTAGTTTATATCAGCCATGGGGGGAGGGGGGACACAAGCTAAGCAATGCACCGTCACTCAACCCATCCAGCCCCTGGGCCTTAGGTTGCCTACCCCTGTACTAAAGGTTCATCTTCAAATTCTTCTAATTTTAAGTCCATTTTAAATCTTTCTTTTAGTTCAGTATATAACATATAATATATAACAGCCAGTGTAGTTTGGGGTTCAGTTGCTCTAATTCTTCCATTGTTTTTAGTTCCCACTTATTTCCTTATTTCCTTCAGATTTTTTCAATACTTCTTTATACCTCAGCCATGTTTCTAATGCTGTCCATATACCAAAGAAAGCTTCATGAGGCGATACCCATAATGGAATTTTCCTATATCCCCTTCTTTAATTCCCTTCCATATATTCAAAAGCGATCTTCTTACAACATGATAGTTAAATTCTTTATGTACTGTTAATTTCCCATACCATAGATAACCATGCCACCCAAAACGATTGCTGAATCCTTCAATGTTCAGTATCTTCGTATTCTTAAGCGAGATCCAATCCAACAGCCAATTGAGTGCATTGGCTCTATAATATAGTTCTAAACCTGGTACACTTCTTCCTCCGTCATTCTTGTGTCTTATCATTGTTATTCATTTAATTCATGATCTTCCCGATTTCCAAATAAATTCTCTCAAATCTTTGTGCCACTTTTTGAACAGTTTTGAATTGTGGATAATTGGAATGCATTGAAACAAAAAGTTTATCTTAGGTAATACTATCATTTTTATAGCTTCTACCCTGCCTGTTAATTTAAGATTAAGCTTACTCCACTTTAATAAGTCACTTTTGATTTCTTTCCATTTTATTTTATAGTTATTGTCAAATAAATTGACATTTCTTTTGGTAAGCCAAATCCCTAAATATTTGACCTTATTTTGAACTGTACCTTTAGTAACTTCTTCCAAATAATTCTCTTCTTTTTTGGTCATGTTTTTTGTCATTATAACTGTTTTCCTTTGATTTATTTTGAAACCTGCCATCCTTCTGTATTCTTCTATTTTTTGGAAGACATCAATAACTTGCTGTTTAGAATCTTCTAAAATAAGGACCAAGTCGTCCACAAAAGCTTGTAATTTGTATTCCAATTCTTTAATCTTCATTCCTTTTACGCTGTCATCTTCTCTTATTTTGTTCAAAAGCACTTCCAAGACCACTATGAATAACAAAGGAGATATAGACAACCCTGTCTGGTTCCTTTAAAGATTTTGAATTCCTCTGAGCAGTTCCCATTAATTATTAACTTTGCTGATTGCTCTTTCTAAATTTCTTTAATCCATCCACAAAATTTGGGGCCCATTTCCATTTTTTCGAGTATCTGCATCATAAAATTCCAATTTACATTATCGAAGGCCTTTTCAGCATCTGTGAATATTAACACCAATTTCCTTTTGTTATTTTTTTCATAGTATTCAATAGTGTCGATAATCAATCTAACATTATTTTTAGATTATCTTCCCTGTAAAAATCCCATTTAATCTTCATGAATCATATTAGATAGGATTTGTTTTAGTCTGTCAGCTAATATCAATGTCATTATCTTGTAGTCTGTGTTCAAGAGAGATATGGGTCTATAATTCCCAACTCCCTTGTCATCTTTTCCTTCTTTTGGTATGAGTGTAATATTTGCCTTTTTCCATGAATCTGGGATCCCCTCTTTGGTGATATTATTAAGAGTTTTTAATAAAGGAGCCTTTAATTCATCTACAAATATTTTATAATATGCCGCGGTAAATCCATCAGGTCCAGGTGCTTTTTCCTTTTTCAACTTCCCAATTGCTTGTATTCACTTTCTGTAAAGTTGGCATTCAATAGTCTCTGTTGTTCCTGTGTTATCTTCCTAAACTTTTGTTTTTCCAGATATTCTGTTATTTCTTTTCCATCAACGTCATCAGCCTTGTACAAATCGGTGTAATATCTTTTGAATGCTTCCTGAATTTCCTCTTGTATTTGGATCATTTTCTCTCCTTTTATTTTTGTGATCACTCTTTTTTCTTTCTCCTTCTTTAGTCCATATGCCAGCCATTTCCCAGATTTGTTGGCAAATTCAAAATGTCTTTGTTTAATAAATTTCATTTTTCTTGCTATTTCATCCGCTAAATTTTTATTAGCTTGTTTTCTTAACCACTGCAAATGTTTATTCTTCTTGTCATTAGTAGGATCCCTTGACAATTCTAGTTCGGCTTTCTGTATGTCCTTCACTAGTTTATTCATAGTCATAGCATACTGTCTTTTCACTTCAGCTCCCCTTTCTATTAATATCCCACACATCACAGCCTTACTAGAATCCCAAACTGTTTTCGCTTTAACTGAGTCTGTGGTATTTTCTGAAAAATACTATCCGTATTTTCTGGCACATAAGACGACTGGGTGTATGAGATGACCTCCAACTTTTCCAGTCAAAATACAGAGTTTGGGGTATACTCGCCGTATAAGACGACCCCTCTTCCAACAGGGGAAAATGAGAAAGTGTTGGGGGGAAAGGACAGCCAATATACTAGGTCAGGGGCAGGAAGCCTTTTTGAGCTGGGGTCCGGGTTGCTGTCCCTCAGACATTTGGGGGGCCGAAGCACCAAAAATAAATAAATAAATAATTTTAAAAAAATATGCATGCACACTCTCTCACCCCAGAAAAACCATGGCAAACCCCCTGTGGAGATTTTGCCAAGAAAACCCCAAGAACAAGTAATAACAACAATAATCAATATCATCATGGTGGGCGGCGGCGGCAGGACCAGCCTGGGGCCGGTCCAAAGGCCTTGGGGGGGGGGGCACATCCGGCCCCCGGGCCCTAGGTTGCCTACCCCTGTACTAGGTGATGCATTCTGGGGTATGTACAATTTGCGGCCCAGTAAGTGACCCTGGGCATGTCACACACTCTCAGCCTCAGAGGATGGTAATGGCAACCCCCATTTGAAGAAACATGCCAATAAAAACCCATGATGAGATTGCCTTAGGGTTGCCATAAGTCGGAAAGGACTTGAAGACACACAAGAACAACAAAAATGTCTGCAGTTGTTTCATAGGTAGTTAGGAGCCAGCATGGTGTAGTGGTTTGAGTGTTGGACTACCACTCTGGAGACCAGAGTTTGAGTCCCTACTCTGCCATGAAACCCACTGGGTGAACTTGGACAAGTCACACACTCTAAGCCTCGGAGGAAGGCAATCAACTCCAACCTTTCCCCTAAAAAATTCAGTTAATTTTAAAGTTACTCAAAAATAGTTCTTAAAATATTTAATTCAATTATTTTCCATACAATTCCAGTTCTGTTAATCTTAATTGTTTCTAATCCAGTAGATTAAATAACCACCTCTATTTATCCCTTAGACCAGGAGTAGGCAACCTAAGGCCCGGGCTCCGAATGCAGCCCCCCGAGGCCGCCGCCTGCCATGATGATATTGATTATTGTTGTTATTACTTGTTCTTGGGGTTTTCTTGGCAAAATTTCCACAGGGGTTTTGCCATGGCTTTTCTGGGGCTGAGAAGTGCATGCATATCGGCCCCCCAATTGTCTGAGGGACAGCAACACGGCCCCCGGCTCAAAAAGGTTGCCTACCCCTGCCTTAGACTTATAATTTATATACTTACGTATCCTTGTAATTTCAATCAATTCCAATCTACCATATTTTTCGCCATATAAGACGCACTTTTTCTTCCCCAAAACGAGGGTGGGGAAGTTGGTGCGTCTTATAAGGTGAATATACACTCTATGGAACTGCCGAGGCCTAGGCTAAAAGGAGGCCTCCTTTCAGCCGCAGACTCAGTGGTTGAATGGGCTCCTCCCATCCCAGGAAGAGCCCATTGAACCATCCAGGACGGGGGTGGAAAGAGCCCCCCCCCCGTCCTGGGTGGTTCAATGGGATCCTCCCATCCCAGGAAGAGCCCATTGAAGCACCCAGGACGGGGGTGGAAAGAGGCCCCCTTTTCCTGGGTGGTTGAATGGGATCCTCCTGGGGTCGGAAGACGTCCTCCCATCCCAGGAGGATCCCATTGAACTACCCAGGAAAAGGGGGTGGAAAGAGGCCCCCTTTTCTTGGGTGGTTCAATGGGCTCCCCCTCTTTCCACCCCCGTCCTGGGTGGTACAATGGGCTCCTCCTGGGGTCAGAGGACATCCTCCCATCCCAGGAAGAGCCCATTGAAGCACTGGGGACGGGGGTGGAAAGAGGGCCCCCTTTAGCCGCATCCTCGTTGCTTCAATGGGCTGCTCCTGAGATCGGAGGACATCCTCCATTCCCAGGAGCAGCCCATTGAAGCACCAGGGACGTGGGTGGAAGGAGGGCCCCCTTTAGCCATGTCCTCGGTGCTTCAATGGGCTGCTCCTGGAAATGGAGGACTGTGCTCCGTTTCCAGGAGCAGCCCATTGAAGCACCAGGGACGTGGGTGGAAGGAGGGCCCCCTTTAGCCATGTCCCTGGTGCTTCAATGGGCTGCTCCTGGAAATGGAGGACTGTCCTCCGTTCCCAGGAGCAGCCCATTGAAGCACCAGGGACACGGGTGGAAGGAGGGCCCCCTTTAGCCATGTCCTCGGTGCTTCAATGGGCTGCTCCTGGAAATGGAGGACTGTCCTCCGTTCCCAGGAGCAGCCCATTGAAGCACCAGGGACACGGGTGGAAGGAGGGCCCCCTTTAGCCATGTCCTCGGTGCTTCAATGGGCTGCTCATGAGATCAGAGGACTGTCCCCCCCCTCCTTTCAATACTGTTTTTGTTGTTGTGCATCTTCAAGTCGTTTCCAACTGATGATGACACTTAGGCAAACCTATCATGAACCTATCATTTCTTTCCTATGTGTTTTTTCAGACAGGGTTTGCCTTTGCCACCCTCTGGGCCTGAGAGAGTGTGACATCTAAGATTGTTGTTGTTATTGTATGCCTTTGAGTCATTTCCAACTTACAGCAAACCTAAGGCTCATAGTGTTTGCTCGGCAAGGTATCTTCAGAGGGGAGTTTGCCATTGCCTTCTGAGGCTGAGAGAGTGTGACTTGCTCAAGGTCACCAAGGGGGATTCCATGGCTGAGCCAGGATTCGAACCCTGGTTTCTAGAGCGGTGGCCAAACAGACAGGGTGACCAAATGTCTTCAGTGCAAAGGAGGACAAGTCACTACAAAAAATGTAGGACATACAAGGAAAAAAGGTAGAGAAAGCTAAAAGCACTAATATGAATGTAAATCCATGCTTCTTAGCCGTGCTCAAAATGGACATTTTAATGGTCAAAATGGTGACTTTTAACCTTATCATGGGATTTTCTTGGCATGTTTCTTCAAATGGAGGTAGCCATTACCATCCTCTGAGGCTGAGAGTGTGTGACATGGCCAGGTTCACTTACTTGGCTGCAAACTGTACATACCCCAGAATGCATCACCTAGGATATTGGCAGTCCTTCCCCCCAACACTTTCTCATTTCCCCCCAAACATCTCATAGCTGGGAGATGGAAATAATTTTTAAAGCAGCATTTATGGTAAGGGCAAGGGCAAGGGCAAGGGCAAGGGGGGGCTCTCTACCAGCCAGGGACTGACTGGCACCTGCCATACCCAGAATCCTAGCACCCAAGGGTCATCCAGTCTAGCCCTCTTCTTCCTGCTTTGATTGGGAGTTCCTGCATGGCAGGGGGTTGGACTAGATGGCCCTTGTGGTCTCTTCCAACTCTAGGATTCTATGATTCCGCCATGCAGGAAGACAGGCATAGGATCCTAGAGTTGGAAGGGATCTGTAAGGGTCATCCAGTCTAGACCTTTTCTGCCATGCAGGAAGACATAGGATGCTAGAGTTGGAAGGGATCTGTAAGGGTCATCCAGTCTAACCCTCTTCTTCTGCCATGCAGGAAGACAGAGGATCTTAGATTTAGAAGGGATTTCCAAGGGCCATTCAGTCTAACCCCCTTCTGCCATGCAGGAAGACATAGAATCCTAGAGTTGGAAGAGACCCCCAAGGGCCATCTAGTCCAACCCCCTTCTTCTGCCGTGCCGGAATACATAGGATCCTAGAGTTGGAATGGACCTCTAATGGCCATCCAGTCTAACCCTCTTACTCCATAAGGAATACATAGGGTTCTAGAGTTGGAAGGGACCCCCAAGGGTCCAGTTCAACCCTCTTCTGCTATGCAGGAAGACACAATCCAAGCCCTTCCTGGGGCAGATGGCCATCCAGCCTCTGTTTAGAAACCTCCAAAGGCAGTGTCTTCCACTGTTCAGGGGTTGACTGGATGATCTCCAGGGCTTCCAGCTGTACAGGAGTTCTAGCATGCTGTTCTGCACAGGGTGCTTCAGTTGTAGGCTTGGATTAGATGACCCTGGGGGAATCCCTTCTTACCATAGGATTCTAGGATGTCTTTTTTGCCAGGGATGTTTTAGTGCTACATCCCTGCATTGATGAGGGGTGGACTGGATGACCACAGGAGAGCCCCTTCCAACTCTGCCCTTCTGATATTCCATGGTTCTGCAAGTAGTGCCCAAATCCCCTAAAGGCACCAGATCCAATCTGATCCTGAAAGCTAAGCAAGGTCAGACCTGGTTAGTCATTGGAGGGGAGACCACCAATGAATACCAGGTGTTGGAGGCTCTATTTCAGAGGAAGGAACAGGCACAAACAGCTCTGAGGATTCCTTGCCTAAGAAAACCCTACTAAATTCATGAGGTCACCATAAGCCAATGGCCTAAAAACTCCAAAGGTACCAGTCCATCTGATCTTGGAAGCTAAGCAGGGTCAGCCCTAGATAGTCCTTGGATGAGAGACCGCCAAGGAATCCCAGGTGCTGCAGGCTGTATTTCAGAGGAAGGAACTGGCAAAACCACTTCTCGAGTCTTCCTTGCCTAAGAAATCCCTAAGAAATTCATGGAGTCACCATAAGGCGACAGGAGACTTGCAAGAAAGTTGGGCAGGGAATCTGTGCAATACCTGGCCCTGCTGCTGGCTTAAACTTACATTTACAACTTAAAATTGTTCTTAAACTGCTGTTAACTTTATACAGTTGATATAAAATATTTTACTACAGTATTTGGTTAAGAATCTTTTTTCCTAGATTTTCCTCCTTTAAAATTGGGTGTGTCTTATATGTCGCAGCGTCTTATATGGCGAAAAAGTAATGTACTGTCTTCCAATATTAATTATCCCCTCGCCTTCTTTCTATCTCCAACCTCTTTTCTGAGTCTCCCCCCAATTCCCCTTTATAATGTCAATTTCTTAGTTTTTACTTTCCTTTTGTTCCACTTCTTTCTCCCCTATTCTGTCTTTCAAAGTTTCTTCCACCCCACTTTTAATTATTAATTATTTTAATTATTGTCCAGGGCTCTCACCTCTAGCTGCTTCTTAATATCTCTTAATATCCGCTTCTATCGCTCACCAAAGTTCTACCTTTAAATCCAAACCTTGTCGCCCTGTCCTCCTGTCCTCCTTCCGCTGCTTCTTTCTGTCACCAAAGTTTTGCCTTTAAATCCAGACTTTGTTGCCCCGTCCTCCTCTCTGCACTGTTTCTTTCTCTCGATCTAAGCCTTGTTGCCCTGTCCTCCTGCGTCTTTTCGTCGCTCCTTTCTCAGTCCAGACCTTGTTGCTCCATCCTCCTGTCCTCTTTTCGCTGCTTCTTTCTCTCAATCTAGACCTCATTGCCCCGTCCTCCTGTCCTTTTTTTGCCGCTTCTTTCTCTCAATCCAGACCTCGTTGCCCCGTCCTCCTGTCCTCTTTCCACTGCTTCTGTCTCTCAATCCAGACCTCGTTGCCTCGTCCTCCTGTCTTCTTTCCGTCGCTTCTTTCTCTCAATCCAGACCTCATTGGCACTGTCCTCCTGTCTTCTTTCTGCCGCTTCTTCCTTTGCCCAATTGATTCTGCCTTTAAATCCAAACCTCACTGTCCTGTCCTCCTGTCCTCTTCCCACCACTTCCTTCTTTCACCAATTTATTCTGCTTTTAAATCCAAGCCTCGTTGCCCCGTCCTCCCGTCCTCTTTCCACCGCTCCTTTGTCTAACCAGTTAGTTCTGTCTTTAAATCCAAATCTCATTGCCTCTTCTCTTTATACAGCTTTCCCTTTCAGCAATTAATCATTCTTTTCACCCCTCCTTCAACAAATCAAACTCTAATTCTAACTTCATTGCCCAGTCCTCCTCTCTTCTTACTGAGTTAAATCGCCACCATTTTCTTGTAATTTTCCATGCCCTCTTTCCCCCACAAACTGCCTTATTAATCTTGTCCAATATAACTTAATACTTATGCTTATATCTTCAATATCTTTTATTAAATCAACTTATGTCAAACTTTTCCTCCTTTAACCAATTACTCACTGGTTTTCTTTAAATCCAGTTCCGTCTCCAATTAAGTCAGTTCAAGCCCGGTCTTTGATGTTCCTCCTGACTTGGGCTGCTCTAATCTGTTACAATTGCAATCCACAAATGTAGCAAATCTCTTCCTTGTTCCAAAAGCTTGCCATAGAAGAAAGTAACTGTAGTATTTATTGTCTCCTTTTAAATCAAAGTACTGTCATTAGAAATTTTTTAAAAAATGGCACGCAGGGCTCAATGCCAAAATGGCAGCCATTTCAGGATTAGCTGCTCTGCGACCCTGTCTCCTCCAGCTTGGAATCCCCACAGAGGGTTACCAATCAAAGTCAGACAAAGGTCTCCTTCAAGCCCCTATACTCTCCTCCTCTCCCAAGGTGAAGATGGAAAGGGATTCTCCGATCCCTCAAATCTGAAATGGCAGTCCTGAGGAGAGCCCTTCTCACAGGACCGGTCGCCTTGCCATTGCCGCCGAAAGTCCCTCTAGAGCAGAGGTAGGCAACCTTTCCCCTTTAAGGGCCGAGGGACTTCAGCTCCCAGAAGCCTCAGCCATGTTGGCCAATAGTCCCATGTTGGCCAATAGCTCCTGGGATTCTGGGAGCTGAAGTCCCTCGGCCCTTAAAGGGGAAAGATTGCCTACCCCTGCTCTAGAGACTATATTTCTATTGATGCAGCTTAGAATCGCATTGGCCTCTTTAGCTGCTGCATCACACTGTTGACTCATGTTCATGTGATTCAACCAACCATGGTTTGAAAATATCCACACAATCTTTTCCTCCCAAAAGCAAACCTTGATTTTGCTGCTTTATATAAGGGACAACATTTTACTACGCCACTGTATATAACAGCACTTCATCATTCACAGATTTTGATATCCGGGTGGTGGTGGTGGTGGTAATAGAACCAAACCCCAGTGGATACCAAGGGCCCACTGTACCAGTTCTTTAAACATAAGAAGGCCATAAAGCCAAACTGCAGACATACATGGGGGTTATCTCCCTGGAAAAGCCTTGGCGAGTACCTCAGCCAGTACTGAGCTCCAAGGACTCATGGTCAAAGGCAGCTTGATATGTATCTAATATCCCCTTGGTGCGAGAGGGAAAGGGGACAAAAACTGACCAGAAGAAATAACACATTCCTGCTGGATGCTGGAAAGCTCTCGAGACAAAGTTCTGTGATGCACTGACTTCCACGTAGCCACAGTCAGAGTGTATAACAGAACTTCACCTCAAGTGCTGCAACAGCCCCTCTCTAGGAGCAGCAGTTCCATCTAGGGAGCAGGCTGGCAGGCGAGGATCCATTACACATGAGAGGTTAAGCCTGAATCCCCTTCCAGAGGTGCCATTCCACTGAACCAGGCCAAAACCCACAGAAGCAAACAGAGCAAACATCATGTCTGATTTCAAAGGACAAGGCAGGAACAGGAACGGAAAAGAAAGCTTTCGTTTCTTCTCCAAATTGGTCTCTAGGTTCAATATAAGCATCTCGCTGGCACCCACATTTCCAACAGCCCACTTTCCTTCTTGCAGAGAGCACTCTTGTGAAGCAACCCATCTGCATTTCAAGCAATACCACAATGTTGGGAATGTTCACTGGTAATTTGCTGAGAACCACTGTTAACAAAAACAGCCAGTCACAATTCTATGGAAAAAACCACACATTCTAGGGCTCTTTTAGGGTGTAGAAGCTGGAGGTGCTTTTCATACAGTAATTTTCATACAGTGTTCCTGGAAAGCCTTGGATTTTTCAACAGCTTATTCAGATGTTCCTGAGATCATTTTGATATAAGGCAAGCGTCCCCAAAACACTGCTTAACTATTACTACTTAAATTCCCTGGAACCGAAGGGAGAGGTGAAGAGAGAACAGGAACTTTGGCTTCCCAGAGGTTTTGGAACTTCACCTCCCAGCCCTATAGCCAATGACAAGTGACTGTGGGAATTAGAGGCCAAAACATCTGGAGGAACCAAATATTTCCAGCACCTTCCCTAAAAATCACAGTGTTTTATGGATGCATTTTCAGTTTTCACAGAGCAACAATAGACCTCACAGAACAAGCCAGTTCCCTAACTGACTTCCCAGAATCTTCTGCAAGAAGCAGCAGATTTTTGGCTGAAACTGATGAAGTTTCCTGGCATTTAAAAAGCAGAGCAATAAAACAGGAAGTTTTAAAATGGTTCGTTTGGGGTTTTTGTTTGTTTGTTTGTTTAACCAGGATTTTTTTTTTATTTAAACTAGGTTTTTTTGCATTCACATTTTAATGAAAAAAAATGAATCCTGTTTATTATATCAATACTGTGAAACATAGTTTTATATACTAGAAAGTTTTATCAACATTAACAAACAACCCAAAGTTATTAGGCTTTGATATCATTTACATCTTTCAAGGCAACTTTGAAAATTATATTGACACGTTGGTAGCCTATATACAGAAGTATAGGACTACACTAATACCAGACTAAATCAGAAAATTAAGTAGCAAAATGTAGTTCAGGTATTATGCCCACCAGTTTAAATAATAATTGTTCTGTAAAAAGGCGTTCTTTTAAAGCAAGTTGTTTTGGTTGAATTTATGTTAATGGAAGTTTCTGAACGGCATTTCTTGCACTGTAAAATAAAGTGATTAAAAAAAAGCAACTCATACTGGTCTAACAATGAACAACTGCCAATAAGCTGTTAACGTAAAAATGTTAAATTCAAACAGTTATTGTTGTTCCAGTAAGTGGATTGGAAAATAGTAATAATAACAGACTTTTAAAAATATGAATAGTTTTAAAAACCAGGATTTTTTTAAAAAGTCATTTGTTTTAAACCAGACAATAGTGCAATAAAGGTTTCCATTTTGCAGACAGTTCTCCTACTAATTTAAAAGAAAATGGTAATCATCATACAAAAGAGAAGAGGATGGAGAGGAGTCTCAGGACCCCTATGGCTCATCTGTTATCAGGTGGATAAGGAACAATGTAG
The DNA here is from genome assembly GCA_026167975.1 of Phrynosoma blainvillii. Taxonomy (NCBI): domain Eukaryota; kingdom Metazoa; phylum Chordata; class Lepidosauria; order Squamata; family Phrynosomatidae; genus Phrynosoma; species Phrynosoma blainvillii. The sequence continues at coordinate 196,701,111 of JANUYF010000002.1, forward strand.
AAAAATTCACCGCATTTCCCGGCGTATAAGACGACTTTCTAACCAGGAAAACCTGGAGTTAAAGCTGGGGGCCATCTTATACGCCAGGTATAAGGTTGAGGAGGTTGAGAAAGACAGAGGTGGGAGGAGGGAAGGAGCCCGGGAGAGAAGGAGGAGGAGCAGGAAGACTGCTCTGAGGCTGGGAAAAAAGACTGGGAGAGAAGGAGGAGGAAGAGGAGTTACTTCTTCTTTCTCCTGCCTTTCCCCCCCTCCTTCCACCTTCCCTCTTCGTCCTACTGGTCCTCCATTTTCTCTCCCTGCCTTTCCCCCCCTCCTCCCACCTTTCCTCTTTGTCCTACTGGTCCTCCATTTTCTCTCCCTGCCTTTCCCCCCCTCCTTCCACCTTCCCTCTTCGTCCTACTGGTCCTCCATTTTCTCTCCCTGCCTTTCCCCCCCCCCTCCTCCCACCTTTTCTCTTTGTCCTACTGGTTCTCCTTTTTCTCTCCCTGCCTTCCCCCCCTCCTCCCACCTTTCCTCTTTGTCCTACTGGTCCTCCATTTTCTCTCCTTGCCCTTTCCCCCCTCCGCCCACGTTTCCTCTTTGTCCTACTGGTCCTCCTTTTTCTCTCCCTACCTCCCCCCCCTCCTCCCACCTTTCCTCCTGTCCTCCTCGTCCTCCTGTTCAGAAAAGGTTTGCCACTGCTTTTCCCTGAGGCTGAGAGAGTGTAGCTTTCAAGACTGTTGTTGTGTGCCTTCAAGTCGTTTCTGACTTTTGGCAACTCAAAGATGAACCTATCCTGGGGTTTCCTTCACAAGGTTTGTTCAGAAAGGGTTTTCCATTGCTTTTTCCTGAAGCTGAGAGAGTGTGACTTTCAAGACTGTTGTTGTATATCTTCAAGTCGTTCCTGACTTTTGGCAACTCAAAGATGAACCTATCCTGGGGTCTCCTTCACAAGGTTTGTTCAGAAAGGGTTTGCCATTGCTTTTCCCTGAGGCTGAGAGAGTATGACTTTCAATACTGTTTTTGTTGTTGTGTATCTTCAAGTCGTTTCCAACTGATGATGACACTAAGGCAAACCTATCATGAACCTATCATTTCTTTCCTATGTGTTTTTTCAGACAGGGTTTGCCTTTGCCACTCTCTGGGGCTGAGAGAGTGTGACATCTAAGACTGTTGTTGTTGTTGTATGCCTTTGAGCCATTTCCGACTTACAGCAAACCTAAGGCTCATAGTGTTTGCTTGGCAAGGTTTCTTCAGAGGGGAGTTTGCCATTGCCATCTCTTGAGTCTGAGAGAGTGTGACTTGCCCAAGGTCACCCAGAGGGATTCCATGACTGAGCCAGGATTCGAACCCTGGTTTCTAGAGTCATACTCTGATACTCAGACAGGGTGACCAAATGTCTTCAATGCAAAGGAGGACAAGTCACTACAAAAAATTGTAGGACATCCAAGAAAAAAAGGTAGAGAAAGCTAAAAACACTAATATAAATGTAAATCCATGCTTCTTAGCCGTGCTCAAAATGGAGGACGTTTTAATGGTCAAAATTGTGACTTTTAACCTTATCATGGGGTTTTCTTGGCATGTTTCTTCAAATGGGGGTAGCCATTACCATCCTCTGAGGCTGAGAGTGTGTGACATGCCCAGGGTCACTTACTTGGCCGCAAATTGTACATACTCCAGAATGCATCTCCTAGTATATTGGCAGTCCTTCCCCCAACACTTTCTCATTTCCCCACAACTATCTCATAGCTGGGAGATGGAAATAATTTTTAAAGCAGCATTTAAATCTGGACTATTTTTTAAAAAGTAAGGTCCAAAACACACTGCAGAAATAAATGCTAGGGAACATGGGAACTGTAGTTTGTTGTGTTTATAAGTGACAGTTTTCCTGCTAAGTACCTACATGTCATAAGCATTTGAATTAAAATTACCATATTGAAATGAAATCTGATGTTTTTAAAAATTTTATTTGATGTGTGTTGGAAGAGTGGGGTCGTCGTATACGGCGAGTATATCCCAAACTCTATATTTTAACTGGAAAAGCTGGGGGTCGTCTTATACGCCCAGTTGTCTCATACGCCGGAAAATACGGTATTCTCCCCCTCCATCCCCTTCATGCTCCCTCCCTTCTTCCTCCCACACCCGCTCTTTCTCTCTCTCACACATGCCTAGCAATCATAGTAAGACAGGTAAATGTGCAGTGGGAATTCTCCCTTCTCTCCTATAGTATTTCACATGCCTGCTAGGCAATGCCTCCACGAGAATCCCTGTTTTACAAAAGGATGGGGGGTCTAGACTCCTCACTGAAACCCTATAAAACTGCAGGCACAACAACGCAGCATCTTAACATTAAGCAGCCAACAATCCATACAAAACACACCAGATGAATATTCAGTCATTGGCATGCACTGAATAAATACGAGGCACCAGAAGTCTACCTCCATCCTGCCTTATTTTTGGGGAGGAGGGGAGAAAGAGAATACGTTTGAATAGATCCTTACTATATAAGCATCCAACAAGAATGTATATCTCTCTTTGCCAGAGAGAAACAAGCTTCCATTGGAGAGACAGCAAATAAACACACATTTTAAATCTATAATAAGCACTGACTGGAAAGCTAGAAGCAGCATAAATTTCTCTCTGGAGGTTTCCAGTTCAAGCCAAGGGCTGCCTCAAGCAATCAACCATTAAAAACAAGACGTTAAGAGTTACTGCACAGTTTATTCTGATCATTTAATTCTGAAGTTTCAATAAATTAAACTTCAATCAATTAAACTAGGTGTGCAACGGCCCAGATGGTCAGCATGATAGGAGCCGCATTGCTGTAAAGATTTTACAGCTGCCAGGACCCTGCAGAAGGGTAGCATTAGGTGAGAGACACAAGAGGGGAAGAAATATGTCTGTCTGTTTTATTTGCAAAAGGCAACTGGAAAGCCTGGAGCAGGAGGAGGAGGCTGGGCCAAGCCATTCCCATCAGGCCACCTGGGCAGTACAGCTCAGAGAGAGACAAGGAAAGCCTTTCCTGGAAAGCAGGGAAAGCACATTGCTAGGATACCGTGAGGCCTGAGCCACACCACTCGCTCACAACCTAGATAGATAAGCAGCCTCTGAAAATCAACACGTGCTCTGCAGCAAAATGGCATCCTGCATTTTCACCAATGCTAGTTGTGCAGCAGGCCCTAAAGAATGCAAAACCCAAATCCTCTTCTCTGTAGAAGATGGCACCAGCCCTTCTTTGTTCAACAATCCAGTTTCTGGGTTAGGAAGGGAGCTGCTTCTTCTCTCTTTAGAGGCAGCCTTCCTCAATATGATGCCCTCCAGATGTGCTGGACTATAATCCTCACCACTCCAGCCAGCAACCATGGATCTTTGTCTAATAAATCAGGCCAAAGAAAGGAGTTTGCTTCAAATTCAGGGTCTCAGCAATCATAACACTGAGGGATTCACCTTCTCTTAGCTGACTCTAGAGACAAACCTTGTTTTAATCTGAAGAGGAGAAGAGGTCAGGGAGATGGAGAAAGAACTGTCTTCGCTCACATGGATCCAAAACACACTGCAGAAGTATTCCAGTCTGGGACCACTTTAACTGCCCTGGCTCAGTGCTAGGGAATCCTAGGAACTGTCGTTTATTTTGGCACCAGAGCTCTCTGGCAGAGAATGCTAAATGTCTTATAAAACTACAGTTCCCATAATTCCCTAACACTGAGTCAGGGCAATTAAAGCAGTCTCAAACTGAATTATTTCTACAGTGTTGTTTTGGACCTTAGTGAAGCCAGTCTTCAGCAGGTAATAGTGTGTCTGGCAGTGCAATCCCACATATTTATTCAGAGGTAAGCTGCAATGAATACCAGGTGCTGTAGGCTCTATTTCAGAGGAAGGAACTGGCAAAACATCCCATCCCAGTTTATCCAAAATTAAATGAATATCCCACAAGTTTATTCATTCATAATATTGGTATTACTGTCCCCATGAACCAAGAAGAATAGATGGCAAAGGCATCCATGTGGCTATTATTAATTTTTAAAGGTGACTATTCAATCAATGCTGAGTGCACTACTAAAGTAACCATCTCTGGGCATGGATCATCTAGTTCTGCTGTCCTGGACCACCAGATAGTCTATTCCAGGGGTAGGCAACCTTTCCCCTTTAAGGGCTGAGGGACTTCAGCTCCCAGAAGCCTCAGCCATGTTGGCCAATAGTCCCATGTTGGCCAATAGCTCCTGGGATTCTGGGAGCTGAAGTCCCTCGGCCCTTAAAGGGGAAAGGTTGCCTACCCCTGGTCTATTCTACTAATTCCACAAATGATTTCCAACCTTCATGCTATTCTCCACATTCCTGGAGCTGTCTTCCAGAGCTCCAGCATCATAAGTACAACAGTATCTCCCCATTTAAATTCCCCCCTCAAACTCCAATTTTTCTGTGAAACACAACCTGTAACACCCAACCCTATCACAGAAGGGACGATTCTTCAGATGTTGCTCATCCAGATCTCTCATCAACTCACACCACTGTCTATAATGGACAGGACTGGTGGGAATTCAATTCCAACAACACTTGGACAGCAGCAGGCTTTCCAGCTTTGGCCTATTATAACTGAAGATAAGAAATTGAACTGAATCCAGAGTATTCCTATTTACCCTCATTTCTACCTTCCATCCTCAGTCTTGTGTGTTAATAGTAGATTGCTATGAACATGGGACTCACAAAGTGGCATGCACACTGGTAAGTGGTACATGGAAATAATATGTAAAAGAACCAATAAAATGAGAAACACAACAAGCAGAGGAAAATCAATATTCTTAAAAACATACACCATTTATGGGATCTTAAAACCCAACCTGCTTATCCCTGATTTTGCTGCAGTTATTGTTTATATGTGTTATTATTTTAAGTGTGTTTTAAACTTTCAACTGTTTAATAGTATTTTAAGGGTGGGATTGTGGGATATGGAATGTATATTTTAATGTTGTAAGCCATCCCGGTTGCGTTACGCAGAGGGGTAGGATATATAAATAAATAAATAAATAAAAATTATTTATTATTATCTTTAAGTTTGACATATCCAGGAATGTGCCTTAAAGCATAGGCCCTCCCTCGATCCCAACTGCTACTTTTCTGGCATCAGAGGGAGAAAACAGCAGCCAGCATCTGCCAGACAAAATCCTCTCCCCCACTTACCATCCCTATTTCTTTGTTTGTTGTGCCTTGTAACCATGAGGGCAGGGAACTGTCCAATTAACAATTATAAGACGCTCATATAACATGCCGTGTACATTGATGGCACTATATACCGTAAATAAATGAGGATAACAATCATAAAGCCTCCATGAGATCCTTGTCTTTCCTTCTGAGGATCAACTTCTGAAATGCCACCTTCTTACACTTGACTTGGGAAAGGAAAAGGGTATAAAATAACTTTCTAGTCCCTTTTATTCCCATGATTCAAAGAAATAAGATTCATAGTGAAATAATAAATGTATGTATTCAAAAATGAGTTCCACTGCATTCTGAAAGATTTGCTTCCCAGTAAGTGTGTTCAGGGCTGTAATGTCAGCTAAAACCATATTGGTGTGATGTATCTGACCAGAAGAAATGTCTGTTAAACGAGCAACAGTGGATGAGCTAAGTTTCCCTGACTGCCTCCACAATGAAGAAATAATCCAGTTTGATACCGCTTTAACTGCCCTGACTCAATGCTATGGAATTCTGGGAATTGTAGTTTGTTGTGGCCCCAGAGCTCTCTGATAGAGAAGGCTAAATGTCTCACAAAACTACAAATTCGAGAAGTCCACAGCATTATGTCATCGCAGTTAAAGTGATGTCAAACTGCATTATTCCTCCACTCTGAATGCAGTGCAATGGAGCACTGTGGAGCTCTGGTGCCACAACAAACTACGATTCCCAGAATGCCATAGCATGGAGCTGTGGCAGTTCAAGTGGTGGCAGACTGCATCAGTTCAGCAGTGTGGATCCAGCCATAGTCTGAAATATCCATCTGCAGAGGGATCTTGTTGCACCTTAATTAACTGAGCAAAAGAAGTTGTTGCATAAAGTCTGTGAAAGCTTATGCTAAAACTTCTTTCACACAGTTAAAAAGATAATCGCACTACACTCTTAAAGTGCTGCTATTCCACTTTCACTGCTCTGGCTGCCTTCTGTTGCATTCTGGGGTTTGTAGTTCAGTGAGGCCTAAGAGCTCTCTGGTTGGCACAAGGAGGTGTAGGTGGCTCACCTTGCATAACCCCATCACCTAGTAAACTACAATGAGACACCCCAAGTGAGACATAGGCAGGATCAGAGCATTGACAGAAAGGGAAGGAGGGAGAGATAAAGGGATATCACATTTGCAAGATTAGCCAAGGGCATAAGAAAGATGACAAGATAAATAGCAGATAACCTTAGAAAGGCAAATAACATTCAAAGCAGCATTACACATAAGATAGGGACGTGAATGTGAGAAGCATGAGCCAAGAGAAGCTAGATATAGGAAAAATGGAAATGCAATGCATGAACATAGCACTACTGGCGGTGAGTGAGTTAAAATAGGAATGGGCCACTTTCAGTCAAACAACCACACAGTGTTCTATTCAAGGAATGACAAGACAAGAAGAAATGGGGTGGCTTTCATATTAAGAAAAGATGTGGCAAAAGCAGTCAGTATACAATGCAAAATCAGACCGAATCATTTTAGTAAGGCTCCATGGTAAACCTATGAATATCACCATCATTCAAGTATATGCACCAACCACAGAGGCAGAATAGGAAAAAATTGATAGATTCTATGAAGGAGTACAGGAAGAAATAGACAGCACACCTACACAGGTTGTCGAGATGATCACTGGAGATTGGAACGCAAAAGCTGGAAGCAAAAAAGAATCAAAAACAGCAGGCAGATTTGGATTAGACAAAAGCAACAAAGCAGGTGGCTGTCTGATAAGATTTTTGTGATGCCAACAACCTATTCATTACAAACACATTTTTCATACAACTAGAGAGAAGGCTGTACACATGGACATCACCAGATGGTCAACATAAAAATTAAATAGATTATTTAACTGGAAGTAAAAGATGGCAGAACTCTATACTGGTGGCCAAGACTAGACCAGGCACCGACTGTGGCACAGATCACAAATTACTCATATCAAAAATAAGACTAAGACTCAAGAAGAAAACAAAAACAGTGATTATACCAAAATATGATCTAAATGATATCTCAACAGATTTTATTGACAAAAGAAAAAACAGATTTGCACTACTGAGCATAATAGACCGAGAACCAGAGGAACTATGGTCCAAAGCCAGGGACATAATAAAAGAAGAATGCAGACAGACACTTTCAATAAACAAAAAGAGAAAAAACCATGGATGATTTAAAAAAAACAACCTACAAGCAAGAAAGAAAAGAAGAAAAACAAAAGGGAGATAGGAACAAACTAAGAATTATGAATGCAACAGTACAACGGCTTGTGTGGAAAGATAAAGAAAATTACTGCAATGACCACTGCAGAGAAATAGAAGACAACAACAAAAAGGGAAGAACAAGAGATCTATTTCACAAGATCCAGGAAATCAAAGGAAAATTCAAACCAAGGACTGGGATGTTCTGTGACAATAAAAATAACATAATTCAAGACCAGGAAGGAACAAAAAGATGTTGGATGCAAAGAATTATACAAGAGAGATGACAAAATGAAGGATATATGGAATGAAGAGCCATATGAGGATGAACCCCAAATTCTAAAAAGTGAGGTGGAAGCTGCAATGAGAGAAATAATGAAAAACACATCACCAGGAACGGATGATATTCCAATAGAACTGCTACAATCCACACTGTCAGAGCCAGCTCTAGTGCTAACCAACATATGTCAAGAGATATGGAAACAAAACGATGGCCAACAGATTGGAAGCAGTCAATATATATCCCCATCCACAAAAAAGGAGATACAAAAGACAGCAGTAACTACAAAACCATAGCACTGATCTCCCATGCAAGCAAAATTATGCTCAAAATTCTGCAACCCAGACTCCAGCCATACATGGAGAGAGAAATCCCAGAGATCCAAGTGGGGTTCAGGAAAGGAAGAGACACGAGGGACCAGATTGCAAACATACAATGGCTAATGGAGCACACTGGGGAATTTCAAAAGAAAATCAGCATGTGCTTTATAGATTATAGCAAACCCTTTGACTGCATAGATCATGAAAGGCTATGGAACACCCTTAAAGACCATCTGATAGTCCTAATGAGGAATCTGTACTCAGGACAAGAGGTTACTGTCAGAACAGAACACGGAGAAACAGAATGGTTCCCAATTGGCAAAGGGGTCAGACAAGGCTGTATCCTTTCACCCTATCTGTTCAAGTTATATGCAGAACATATTAGAAGAAGAGCAGGCTTGGGCACAGAAGGAGGAGGAGTGAAAAAAGGAGGAAGGAATATCAACAATCTAAGATATGCAGATGACACCATACTACTAGCAGAAAACCTCACAGACCTGGAACACGTACTAAGGAAGATCAAAGAAAAAAGTGCTAAGGCAGGCCTAATGCTGAACATAAAGAAAACAAAAATAATGACCACCGAGGACCTTCACAAGTTCCACCTAGACAATGAGGAAATAGAAACAGTAAAAGAGTTCTCATATCTGGAATCAAACATTGATAGAAATGGTGACTGCAGTCAGGAAATCAGAGAAAGACTAAGAATGGGGAAGATGGCTATGAAAGAACTAGAAAAGATTCTAAAATGCAAAGATACACAACTCAGAACAAGTTAGAATCATACAAGCCATTGTATTCCCAATTATCATGTATGGATGTGAGAGCTGGACAGTTAAGAAAGAAGATGGGAGGAAAATCAATGCATTTGAGATAATGTGGTGCTGGAGAAGAGTGCTGAGGATCCCATGGACAGCCAAAAGGACAAACAAATGGGTCTTAGAACAGATCAAGCCAGACATCTCCCTGGAAGCCAAGATGACCAAACTGAGGCTGTCCTATTTCGGACACATCATGAGAAGGGAGGACTCTTTGGAAATAATGCTGGGAAAAGTGTAGGGAAGTAGGAATAGAGGAAGGCCACATGCCGGATGGATGGACTGTATTTAGGAGGTCACAGGTATTAAGGGGTTGCAGGAATTAAGCAGAGCAGTGGAGGACAGAGGGTCTTGGAGATGTCTCATGCATAGGGTTGCCATGGGTCAAGATCAACTCGAGGGCAGTTAACAACAACAAACTGCAAATCTCAGAATGCAACAGGAGTCAGCCAGAGCAGTTAAAGTGGAATAACAGCACTATAAGAGTGTAGTGAAGTAATCTCCATTGTCTCAGGCTGCATCCACACTGCAGAAATAATCCAGTTTGACACCATTTTAACTGCCAAGGCTGCATCCTATAGAATCCTGGGAATTGTAGTTTCTTGTGGCACTAGAGCTCTTTGACAGAGAAGGCTCAATATCTCACAAGACTACAGTTCCCTGGATTCCCTAGCACTGAGTCAAGGCAGTTAAAGCGGTCTCAAACTGGATTATGCCTGCAGTGTGGATGGGGCCCCTGCCAAGGAGAGCTCACAATAAAACTACAAATGCCAGGAGTCCATAGGATGGAGCCACAAGCGGCGTCGAACTGCGTTAATTCTAACCCCGCTGGGTCTCTGTAGTTAAATCAAGTGGTGGTCTTAGGTTTTCGCCCTATGGCCAGATAAGTTCTACTCAGGAGGCCATGTGTGAGCCTCCGCGGGGTACCTGGAGCTCCCCTCCGCCTATCAGCAGCCCCTCCTCTGGGACAGGGAGCCGGCCCAGGTGCCTCCCCGCCGGCTAGCCAAACTCGGGCCTAGGGTCCGGCCCAGGCCCAGGCCCAGGGAGGCCTCCACCTGCCCGTCTCCATGGCGACGGGGGCGCGCGCACCCCCTTCCCCCGCCCTTCTCCGCCTCCCTCCCTTCCCCCCCGCAGCCGCCCCTCCGGCTCCTACCAGGATCAGCGCCTCCATCTTGGTCGCTCCGATGCCGACGTGGAGCACCGACGGCGGCCACACGGGATTGGCTGGCCTCCGGCCAACCTCTCCTTTAGGCCCCGCCTTCCTCGCGCGAAGCGGCTGCTGATTGGCTACCTCTCGGCTTCCTCGTCTAACCGACCTTCCTACCTCTTGCATCTCTGTGAGCGGGTGGAGAAAGGGCGCGGCTCGCTTTGAAACCCCGCCTCCGTTCGCGATTGGAAAAGAAGGCTGTCAGTCACTTCTCCTACCCCCCCCCTTCGTAGGGAAGGTGAGCGAAGGGAAGAATGGGACCGTTTCCATGGTGAACAGGGAAGCTGTTCGGAGGGAGTCTGATTGCGAGCGAGGATTGGGTCAGCCGCAGCCACGTGACTGGAGGGGCGTGCTGGTTTCCGGAAGATGGAAGGCGGAAATTATGAACAGGATTTTGGAGAGTAGGGGCTAAAGCGGAACTTGAGCGGCGGGAGGGTGGACGGTTGCTATGGTGACTGTGGAGCTGGCCCAAGTGCCCTATCACATCACGGTATACTGTAGTAGCGCTATGATTCCAGTTTAACTGCCATGACAACATTTTGTGGAATTGCAGGGTTTGTAGTTTAGAATTCTGGCTGAGAATTCTCAATGCCCCTCCCTCCCTGAACTTCCAATCCCAGGATTCCACAGGATATTGCCATGGCAATTGAAGTGGGATCATATCGCTATAACAGTAATTATTGTTGTTGTTGTTGTTGTTGTTGTTGTCTGCCTCTCCCCATAGATCCAGGTGGGGCACAACAGCAATTAACAAACAAACAACATCCATTAAAAAGACATCAGTTAAAACACACATACATTTAAAAGGGCAAACAAGTAGTACACATATTAAAACAACCCATATCTAAAAATTTTCATTTAAATTTCACAATTTAAAAACCATCTGGATAAGCCTGCTGGAAGAGACTGGACTTTAATGCTCTTTTAGCTGCATTTGCACTGTAGAAATAATACAGTTTGACAGTGATTTAACTGACACGGTTCAATGCTTTGGAATTCTGGGATTTGTAGTTCTGTGGCATAGTGGTTTGAATGTTGGGCTGCAACTCTGGAGACCAGAGTTCGAATCCAGATTCAGCCATGGACACCCACTGGGTGATCTTTGGCAAGTCACACTCTCTTAGCCTCAGGGGAAGGTCACGTCAAACCTCCTCCGAACCAATTTTGCCAAGAAACCCCGGGATAGGGTCAGCTTAGGGTCACTGCAAGTCAGAAATGACTTGAAGGCGCACAACAACAATAACATAGATAATTTTGTCTTTTCTGGTCCAAAATACACTGCAGAAATAATCCAGTTTGAGACCACTTTAACTGCCCTGGCTCAATGCTAGGGAATTCTGGGAACTGTAGGTTTTTTAAAGTGTAGTTTTTGAAACTGTAGTTTTTCTCTGTCAGAGAGCTCTGGTGCCACAACAAATTACAAATTCCAGGATTCCATGGCATGGAGCCATTGTACTTAAGGCGGTGTCAAAGTGAATTATTTCTGCAGTGCAGATGCAACTCTAGTCTCGACAGAGTATTAGCTCTGTTAGCTTTTATCTAACTGAATAAGGCCCATAAAATCTCGGAAAGGTTTGAGAGTGTAACAAAACTCTTGTTCAGATTGGAAGTTAAGCAGAAAAAGAGAGGAGGTAGAAAAAGAACAGCCAAAAGGATAGCTGTGTTGCAGGAAAGAGAGCAAGCGAGTGTCCTGTGGCATTTTAACAGTAATGTTGTTATGGCATCAACTTCCATAGAGAACATATCCATGTGTGCCTCCAAGTCTTTTCTTTTTTACTTATGGCAACTCTAAAGCAAACCCATCAAAGGGTTTTCTTAGCAAGTTTCTTCAGAGAGGGTTTGCCTTTGGAGATTATCACACAACACTCTTAAAGCTTTACTGTTCCACTAACTGCTCTGGCTGCCTCCTGGTGCCTTCTGGGATTTGCAGTTTTGGGAGAGGCATTTAGAATATTCAGCCAGAGAACTCTTAGGCCTCACTGAACTACAAACTCCAGAATGCAACAAGAAACAACTAGCGCAGTAAAAGTGGAGTAGCAATGCTTTAAGAGTGTAATGCGATGATCTCTTTTGTCATACTTTGAGGTTGAGAGAGTGTGATTTGCCCAAGGTCACCCAGTGGGTTTTTATGCTCAAGTGAGGAATCAAGCGCTGATCTCCAGAGTCATAGTCCAATATTCAAACCACTATACCATGCTCCCTCTCACATGTCCCTGACCTGGATGCTATTAAAGAAAACAGAATAACTATTCTTTGGTAGTACCCATTTCTTTTCCATTCTGAAATGTCTTTTTAATTGTAATCTTAAGGGCAAATATATATCTTTGTAAGTAGCTCTGGGAAAGTGGGCGTTAAAAATGGTTTAGATAAATACTTAATTCTTTTCATGTTGTGATGTTTTACTCTCTGTTCTGCTGATTTTTGTCTTTTAATATATTTGGTTTAAAGGGTTTTCAATCCATGTCATTTAATTGAATTTTAATAATAACTTTTTATGCCTTTTCTTTATATAACTGTTTCATATTGTACTTGTTTTTATTTTTTGTAGGCTGCCTTGGGTCTCAAATTTGGGGAAAAGGTGAGATATAAAGGAATTAATAATAGCCATACTAGTAACCATTCTTTCTTTCCAGCATTGATCATATCCACACAATCATGTAAAATAGTGGGAGATGGTCTTCAAGACACTTCTTGGTCCATGTATGAAAATGTCCTAAAATGTCAGTTCTCCACCCCTTAAGCCTCTGGGGTCAGATTTTTGCCTTATGGGGCTCCAGTCCAGGGCTTCACAAAATGTCCATATCTCCTTCCCCATGATATATCATTATATTGTTCCCAAGCTCTTCTACAAGATTTCCTATCCAAAAATAGGGAAATGCCTCTCTAGGGGGTTAGTTACAGGCAGTAAGAGATTTAAGACAAAATATGCTGGTGTTTGGGATTATCTTCCTGCTTGCTCACCACTGGAATACACACACCACACAAATTTGTCTCATGCTGCAAGACTTTCCTCTGCCTTTGTTTTAAGGTCTCTCGTACAGATAACAATTGAACCAAACGATGGCTGTAGAACTACAACAAAATCTTGGTAGGTGTCTCACAAGGTATTACTACTATAAGACGGGCCTGCACAACATATGGCCCAGAGGCCACATGCGGCCCACCAAAGGATTTTGGGCAGCCTGCAAGGATGTGGAACAACTTCAAGGCTCCTCCACTGCTTGGCCTCCTAAGGAGAGTGCCATGCAGAGAAGGAGGAAAGGGCGAATGCTCACCCTGCAAGGCTCCTCTGCTACCTGGCTTTTTTCCTGAGGAGAAGGACAAGCAGAAGCTCGGCCTGCAAAGCTACTCCACTGCTTGGCTTTCTCCTGAGGAGGAGGGGCAAACACTTGCCCCTCAAGACTTCTCCACTGCCTGGCTTTCTCTCCGGGAGAAGGCCAGGCAGCAGAGGAGGAGGATGGGCAAAAACTCGCCCTGAAAGGCTCCTCTACTGTGTGGGCTTTCCCCTGAGGAGGAGGGGGGGGGGGACAAATGCTCACCCTGCAAGGCTCTTCCTTTGCTCGGCTGTCTTCTGAGAAGACTGGGCAGCAGAGGAGGAAGAGGGGCAAACGCTCACCTAAAGGCTCCTCCATCACTCTGCCTTCTCCTGAGGACAAGTCCAGGCAGAGAAGGAGAACAACAGGCAAAGCTCCTCTGCTGCTTGCCTTTCTCCTGAGGAAAGCGCTGGGCAGAGAAGGATGACAATGGAATTGATATTATTATTATTATTATTATTATTATTATTATTATTATTTGGAGTATTTATACCCCGCTCTTCAGCCAAAAGGCTCTCAGAGCAGCTTACAAATGGCTAATGAGACATTTCCCTGCCCTCAGGTTTGCAATCTAAAAAGACATGACACAAGAGGAAAAGGGAATGGCAGTGGGGAAGGGGATCAAGTCCAGTGGTTCTTCTCTCTCTCTGAGGCCTGGACTGGGGCAGATGAACTGGAGCACTAGCAATAGCAAGTACATTTCTGTACCACTTATCAGTGCACCTAAGCACTCCCTAAGCGGTTTACAATGTGTAAGCTAATTGCCCCCAACAAGCTGGGTGAAGGATAGGAGGACTTGGAAATGTCTCATCTACAGGATCACCAAAAGTTTTGGCCAAATCTAGGGCAGTTAACATCAACAACATTAAAAAGTCCACGCTTCTTGGAAAAGCAACAAAAGCGAGGCAGATCGATAGCACTACTTTGGCTTGGTATTAATTGCAATCCACATGGACTGGCTCAAAGTCTTCAGAAGATGTCGGATAGGTAGGGAGAATTTACCCTTTTCTTAACTGTATTCTTGTGTGACTAAACACTTCAGTTGGCAACCTCTTTCCACCTTTGTTGGTTTCTAACCTGCTTACCATTTTTGCTGTTGTTTGTTTGTGTGGGAAGGGCAGTCTAACCTTAGCATCTACCAGCAGTGTTCAGGGGGAATTCCGCCTTGCCATTCATTTTCCCATAACAGCTCCTGCTTCCTGTTATTGCTACTCTTTATGGAAAGAGAAGGCGTGGCATACTGAAAAAAACACCTGGAAATTTTACCCCTGTTTTGTTTTTAAATGAAAGGATTTTCTGCTTTTTAGTTTTCTGCTACCTCCTGTTAGAATCAATACAGTATTTGTTAATTTCATTCTCCTTCACATTGGTGGAAGTCTAGCACTATAGCAAGGCTGCATGTTTTGCACTGGAACTGACAGGATTTATTTCTTTCACATTTACAACCCTATTGCAGCTCTAAGGCAATAATAATGGTGGTGGTGGTCATCATCATCATGTGAAACTGACAAAAACTAAGTATCAGTTTTAATTTTGTTTTTTGTTTTTTTGTTGCCTTTAAATTGTAGGAGCTTGTAACATTTCAATGTCCAGAAACTCCATAGGTGAGGAACTCATAATAGCCAAAAGGTGAAAAGATATGGGGTTATACACCATTACTAAGTATCCCCCAAGACACAATTGAAAATGAATTCAAGAGGGATAGTTGTCACAAGCTATTGTGGAAAGCTAAAGAAAAAAACAACAGAGTCTTGCGACATCTTTAAAAGCAGCAGATTTATTAGACTCTTTAATGGACTAAAAACTACATCAGGGGTAGGCAACCTAAGGCCCGCGGCCAGATGCGGCCCCCCCTCGAGGCCTTTGGACCGGCCCCAGGCCGGTCCTGCCACCACTGTCACCGCCGTCGCTGCCGCCCCCCGCCGCGGCCCGCCATAATTATATTGATTATTGTTGTTATTATTTGTTCTTTAGGTTTTCTTGGCAAAATCTCCACGGGGGTTTTGCCAGGCTTTTCTGGGGCTGAGAGAGTGTGCATGCATATTTTTTTAATTTTTTTAATATTTATTTATTTATTTATTTATGGTGCTTCGGCCCCCCCCCCCAATTGTCTGAGGGACAGCAACACGGCCCCCAGCTCAAAAAGGTTGCCTACCCCTGAACTACATTATCAATTGGACTCCAGTCCAAGCTAGTTTATGATCTTTAAGTCTGTTATTCAGGGGTAGGCAACCTTTCCCCTTTAAAGGCCGAGGGACTTCAGCTCCCAGAATCCCAGGAGCTATTGGCCAACATGGGACTATTGGCCAACATGGCTGAGGCTTCTGGGAGCTGAAGTCCCTCGGCCCTTAAAGGGGAAAGGTTGCCTACCCCTGCTGTTATTCTTTAACATGCCAGAAGAGTTTTTATTGTGTAATCCTCACTCAGCCATGGAAACCCACTGGGTGGCCTTGGGCAAGTCACACACTCTCAGCCTCACATGAAGGCAAAGGGGGGGAAACCCCAGAGCAAATCTTGCCAAGAAAACTCCATTAAAGGTTTATCTTAGGGTCACCATTGGTTAGAAACAACTTGAGGGTACACAAGTACATACCTTCAATTGCAGTGTGTTTGTGTCTAAATGGGTTAGGTTGATCTAATGTGAAAGAGGAGAACACTCTTACAATTGTCATAGTTGTACAGCAGAGTAGGTTTCACTGAGGTGTAGCTTCCAGTGCTATTTGCTCCTGCTGAAATTTCCAAGGCAACACAACCTTTATGTGCAGGACCTCTGTCCTGTTTTGTATCTAATTGTGCTACAATTGCCATACAATTGGCCGAAACTGCTACTCGGCAACAGCATAAAGCAGAGAGAATCTCTAAGAAGAGTATTTTTGTTATGGAAGGAACATTGTCTAGACTTTTAGAAATTATTATTATTATTATTATTATTGCTTGTATCCCGCCCCTCTGTCAAACAATCAGGGCGGCTCACAGCAGTTAAAATTCCATAGAGTATATTAAAATACAATCCAAATCCCAAAACCCTCCCACCCCTTAAAAAGTATTAAACCAATAATAGCATTAAAACATGATAATTAAAACAATAAACATTAAATTGACAAAAATCCACAGACAAACCAATAAAATAAACAAAGCAGGTATTGCAGCCAAAGGTGGGGGGGGGGGGAAGAGAGGAGGGGGACTCCTGAGGCCAGGAAATCTAATCAGAAAAGGCCTGCCGGAAGAGATCCATCTTAAAAGCCTTTTTAAAGCTGCTTAAGGTTGTAATCTGATGGATCTCCTCCGGCAGGCCGTTCCATAGTCTGGGAGCGGCTACTGAGAAGGCCCTCTGGGAGGTTGCAGACAGCCTTGCTTTCATCGGCTACAGCAAATTCCTCCCAGAGGACCAGAGCGCCCGGGAAGGATTGTATGGGAGGAGGCAGTCCCGAAGGTAGGTTGGACCCAAGCCACTTAGGGCTTTAAAGGTAATAACCAACACCTTGTACTGGGCCTGGAAACTAATAAGCAGCCAGTGGAGAGACTTTAGTACTGGTCTTATATAGCCTCTCCTAGATGTACCCAAAACCAATCTGGCTGCCATGTTTTGCACTAACTGAAGTTTCCGGACCAAGCACGAGGGTAGCCCCATGTAGAGCGCATTACAGAAATCCAGGTTACCAACGTGTGAACCACAGTCTCAAGGTCCCTTACTTCCAGGAAAGGGCGCAGCTGGCGTATCAGCCGAAGCTGATAACAGGTACTCCTGACCGTAGCATTCACCTGACTAGTCATCTGAAGCGGCGGATCTAGGAGCACCCCCAGACTGTGAACACAGTCCTTCACGGAGAGTGTGACCCCGTCCAGGGCTGAAGGTTGCAACCCAATTCCTGGTTTCAGAGCTGCTACTTGAGCACCTCCGTTTTGTCTTGATTCAATTTCAATCTGTTTTTCCTCCCCCAGTCCATTACTACCTTAAAACAGTCATTGAGAGGAGAGACGCCATCGGGAGCTGAGGCTGACGACCGGGATGTGGAGAAATAGATCTGGGTATCATCAGCATACTGGTAACACCCAGCCCCATGTCTCATAATGAACTAGATGGATCAGAATAATACTTGGTGGTTGTTTTTATTAATGTAAACTGCTTGAGGCCCCTAAGGAATTTTATTTTTTTCTCCTAAAAGGATATGTTGTGGGGAGCAGGAGGAGTCACTGGGCTAAGAGCAAGTCAGGACATGTGCTTTTGCCAAACAAAATCATTGGATTACAAAATGAAAGAAGGTCATTGGGTTCTCAGTTGCACAAGGTATTAAGCAATCAAGAGTGTTTCTCTCTCTTATTTTGCTATTAGTCTTTCTCATATTTTCTGCAGAGAGGAAAGACCCAAGTTTTTGGAATAGTGTGGCACTCCATATAAACATGTAGGACTAAACTGTGATTCAAATTCAGCCCTAATGGAAAGAATGAGAAAATCCAGGGATAATTCCAAGAATGCAAGTGTGTTGGAGGGGGATATAAAGGGACCATCTGGGGTTCAGTGGAACTACTGTTAGCCTCTTACATATGGTGCCTTTTATGACCTATTACAAGTGCAGTGTAAATATATAATTCCAGCCTCAGTAACACACTATTAATTTGCAACACTTGGAAGAGCATAAGCACTGGGCTGGGTCAGAGTAAAAATCTATTAAGATCAGCATCCTTTTTCCAGCAGTGGTCAGCCAAGTGTCTCAAGAAGCTCTGAAGAAGGTCCAGAGAAGAAGAGCCACCTCACAGCTTTGTTTTCCTGCAAAGATTTGCTAGCATTTTGTCTGATCCTGACAGTAGTGCATAGAATCATAGAATCATAGAATCATAGAATCATAGAGTTGGAAGAGACCACAAGGGCCATCCAGTCCAACCCCCTGCCATGCAGGAACTCCCAATCAAAGCATCCCCGACAGATGGCCATCCAGCCTCTGCTTAAAGACCTCCAAGGAAGGAGACTCCACTACTCTCCGAGGGAGTGTGTTCCACTGTCGAACCGCCCTTACTGTCAGGAAGTTCCTCCTAATGTTGAGGTGGAATCTCTTTTCTTGCAGCTTGCATCCATTGTTTCGGGTCCTAGTCTCTGGAGCAGCAGAAAACAAGCTTGTTCCCTCCTCGATATGACATCCCTTCAAATATTTAAACACGGCTATCATATCACCTCTCAGCCTTCTCTTCTCCAGGCTAAACATCCCCAGCTCCCTAAGTCGTTCCTCATAGGGCTTGGTTTCCAGACCCTTCACCATTTTAGTTGCCCTCCTTTGGACACGCTCCAATTTCTCCACATCCTTTTTGAATTGTGGTGCCCAGAACTGGACACAGTATTCCAGGTGAGGCCGGACCAAAGCAGAATATAGTGGCACTATTACTTCTCTTGATCTAGACACTATACTTCTACTGATGCAGCCTAAAATTGCATTGGCCTTTTTAGCTGCTGCATCGCACTGTTGACTCATGTTCAACTTGTGGTCCACCTGGATTCCTAGATCCCTTTCACACGTAGTCTCATTCAGCCAAGTGTCCCCCATCGTATATCTGTACTTTTCGTTTTTCCGCCCTAAGTGCAGTACCTTACATTTCTCTGTGTTGAATTTCATTTTGTTAGCTTTGGCCCAACTTTCTAGTCTGCTCAAGTCATTTTGAATTTTGATCCTGTCCTCTGGGGTATTAGCTACTCCTCCTAATTTGGTGTCATCTGCAAATTTGATAACTATGCCCCCAATACCGTCATCCAAGTCATTAATAAAGATATTGAATAGCACTGGGCCCAGGACAGAGCCCTGTGGCACCCCACTGGTCACTTCTTTCCAGGTTGAAAAGGAGCCATTGTTGAGCACCCTTTGTGTTCGACCAGATAACCAATTACAAATCCATGTAACAGTTACTTTGTCTAGCCCACATTTTACCAACTTGCTTGCAAGAATGTCATGGGGAACCTTGTCAAACGCCTTACTGAAATCAAGATATACTATATCCACAGCATTCCCTTCATCTACCAAGCTGGTAATTTTATCAAAAAAGGAGATCAGATTTGTCTGGCATGACCTGTTTCTCTGAAACCCATGTTGACTTTTTGTGATTATGAAATTATCTTCCAGATGTTCACAGACTCTCTGTTTAATGATCTGCTCCAGAATCTTTCCGGGTATTGATGTCAGACTAACTGGACGATAATTGTTGGGATCCTCTTTTTTCCCCTTTTTGAAGATGGGGACAACATTTGCCCTCCTCCAGTCCGCTGGGACCTCTCCTGTTTTCCAGGAATTCTCAAAGATTATTGCCAATGGTTCTGATATTACATTTGCCAGTTCTTTTAATACCCTTGGATGTAATTCATCTGGTCCTGGAGACTTATATTCATCTAGATTAACCAGATGTTTCTGTACTATCTCTTTACTTATTCTGTGATGAAATTCTCCTATTCTGTCCTCTGCTCCATTATCCTCAAGTTGAGCACCCTTTGCCTTTTCTGAGAAGACTGAAGCAAAGAAGGTGTTGAGTAATTCTGCCTTTTCTCTGTCCCCTGTTAACTTTTTGCCATCTTCTGCACACAGTGGCCCTACCATTTCCTTCTTTTTCCTTTTGCTACTGACATACCCCCAAAAGCCCTTTTTATTGTTCTTAACCGCTCCAGCAAGCCTGATTTCATTCTGCGCTTTAGCTTTTCTGACTTTAACCCTACACGTGCTAGCTATTTGTTTGAATTCCTCTTTGGTGATTTCCCCATTTTTCCATTTCTTATACATGTTCCGTTTAAAACATAGTTCAGTTGCAAGTTCCTTAGTCATCCATCCTGGTTTCTTGAGACACCTCCCATTCTTCCTCCTCATTGGCACGGTTTGAAATTGTGCCTTCAGTATCTCCCTTTTGAGAAATTCCCATCCGTCTTGAACTCCCTTCTCTTTTAGTATTCCTGTCCATGGGATCACCCTCAGTATTTCTCTAAGTTTAGTAAAATCAGCTTTCCTAAAGTCTAGAATGCGTGTCTGACTATGCCTGGCTTCTCCTTTCCACTGTATAATAAACTCCAGGAGGACATGATCACTCCCGCCTAAGGATCCAACCACTTGCACCCCATTAACTAGGTCTTCCCTGTTAGTTAGGATCAGATCCAAAATAGCTGACTCCCTCGTTGCCTCTTCCACCTTTTGAACAATGAAATTGTCTTCGAGGCAAGTGAGGAATTTGCTAGACCTCAAGGATTTTGCCGAGTTTGACTTCCAGCAAATATCCGGATAGTTGAAGTCACCCATCACTACTATATTTCTCCTTTCTGAGTGTGTGGTCATCTGTTCTAGAAAGGCATCATCCAGTTCTTCTGCCTGAGTCGGGGGTCTGTAGTAGACTCCCACAATAACATCCCTGTTGTTTCTTTCCCCTTTAATTTTTATCCAAATGCTCTCCACCTGGCTTCCAGGATTGTTGTCCTGGATTTCTTCACTGGTGTAAATATCCCTGACATATAATGCTATTCCTCCTCCTCTCCTGTTTGGCCTGTTTCTCTTGAAGAGGTTATACCCCTGTATTTTTACATTCCAATCATGAGACTCATCCCACCAGGTTTCAGTGATGCCTATTATATCATATTTGCTTTGTTGCGCTAGGAGTTCAAGTTCATCTTGCTTATTTCCCATGCTCTGTGCATTAGTGTAGAGACATCTAAGACCATATGTCTCCTTTACTTGCTGCCTTAGCATGTTTTTTTGCCTCCCACTGTTGGGTCCCTCTACTGTTTGCTTTGTTTCCTCTATGACAGTTTGACTATTTTTTCCAGTCCTTTTGTCTTCCAGGGTGCTGTCTCCCTTCCCCACATAACTCAGTTTAAAGCCCTCCTGATCAAATTCTTCAGACTGTTGGCAAAAACGTTTCTTCCAACTGGTGTGAGATGCAGCCCATCCCTTGCCAGGAGTCCACCCTCATGGAACCGCAGCCCATGATCCAAGAATCCAAATCGTTCTCGACGACACCATCTGCGGAGCCAATTGTTGACATCTGCTATCTTCCTCTCTCTTCCTGGACCGTGCCCTTCAACTGGCAGTAGAGACGAGATGACAATCTGTGCCTCCATTTCTTTCAGCTTCTTTCCTAGAGCCTCGTAATCCCTTTTGATGTTTTGAAGGCTGTGTCTTGCTGTGTCGTTCGTTCCCACGTGAACCAAAAGGAAGGGGTATTGGTCGGTAGGCCTGACCAGTCTTCTCAGCCTCTCTGTCACATCTCGGATCTTTGCCCCAGGGAGACAACACACCTCCCGAGACATCTTGTCAGGCCCACAAATCACTGCTTCTGTCCCTCTCAGCAAGGAGTCCCCCACCACGACCACACGTCTCCTACGAGGCTTAGCAGCGACTGTTCCCTGTGGTGGTACTCCCAGCTCTTTCCCTGAAACTCGGCATGATCATAGCCATTGTCTCCTCCATGAATTTGATCTGTGGAAGTGCTTTAAATAGCTGCCACCATAACTTACTGTTTTGCAAAATCTTTAGCTTTTAGCGCTTGTGGGATTCCCATATGGGATTTGTAGGTTTCACAATACTTACAACTACTTTACTACTACCAACACCTTCCAACTCTGGGATTCTGTGTATTCCTGCATGGCAGAAGGGGAATGGACTGGATGCCCTTGGGGGTCCCTTCTGACTCTTTTAGTCGTCAAATACTTCCAACTACTTTACCACTATCGACACCTTCCAACTCTAGGATTCTGTGTATTTTTGCATGGCAGAAGGGGACGACTGGATAGCCCCTGTGGGTCTCTTCTGACTCAAGGATTCTATTCATTCCTACCTACAACTCAGTATTTCATTGTAAAATACTTAAAAATACTTTACTACTATCAAGACCTTCCAACTCTAGGATTCTGTGTATTTCTGCATGGCAGAAGGGGACTGGACTGGGTGGCCCCTGGGGGGTCCCTTCTGATTCGGATTCTATTCATTCCTACTTACAACTATATTTGGTTGTAAAATACTTAAAACTACAAGGATTCTAATTATTCCTGCATGGAAGAAGGGGGTTGGATTAGGGGTTCCTTCCAGCTCTTGATTATATGATTATGCGACATTAAATCAATACTATGGGAGCAAACCCTTTGGAAATAAAGATGTTTGACAATAAATGAACACTATGGGAGCAAAGCTGAATATTGTCAGATATAAGGCATATTGATTGAAAGCTTGGGAGGGAACAGAAGTAATCACAGTCTTGAAAATTTCAAGCAAATACTTTTGTACAAAATGTTAAGAATAAATTTAATTTGACATTCCAATTGATCCCCAAAATGGTCAAAGGGTAATTAGTAGCATGAGTGGTTTTGAAGTTCCCCAGGATGTTTTAGATTCAAGGTGCTTTCAGAGCACACATTGGGTATAAATTGCAAGTTAGTTTTCTTTGGGGGGGTATTTTTTTTTATAAACATGCTATGATGTCAATTTTGCCCCCCTTTCCCCCCAAAGGGTCAGTCTTTCCCTTTCACCATTGCTTCGGAGCACTGAGCATCAAAACCAGGGGTAGGCAACCTTTCCCCTTTAAGGGCCGAGGGACTTCAGCTCCCAGAATCCCAGGAGCTATTGGCCAACATGGGACTATTGGCCAACATGGCTGAAGCTTCTGGGAGCTGAAGTCCCTCGGCCCTTAAAGGGGAAAGGTTGCCTACCCCTGATCAAAACAATGGAGTAATGTCAATTACAGCACAGAAATGGATTAAATCGGTACTGAATTTGTAGATCAGGATTAGGAATAGAGGAATTACAATATTGAAATAAGGGTGATATTTGTAAGTGACCATATCTGTTACTATTATCCCAGTGAACGTACAACTAATTTACTATAGGTTCACTACTACTTTACTATACATTTACTATGGGGTTCCTACTAGTTTACTATATGTTTACTACAATTTACTATAGATTGACTACTACTTTACTACTAGTTTGTTCTTCATTTTGCAAATGGTCTATATTGCATGACTTTCCTCTGTGTCTCCCCCACCTGTGGAAATAAAGCAGTTTCACACTGCTTTAAGTGCCATAGAATCATCCTATATGGAAATCCCTGGATTTTCAATTTTGCAAAGTCCTTCCTGTTTTGCAAAGTATTTAGCCTATAGATCTTGTTGGATTCCCATATTGGATTTTTATTTTTTCCAAGACCATTAGCCATCTCTGCCTAAGACTGCCAAAGGCCTAACCAAAACTCCAGGATTTCTTCAGGATGCAGCAGTTAAAGCAGTGTGAGACTGGATTGACCTTGAAATCCCTTCTGTTTGGCATGTGGAACAATATTCCAACCCAAGGCTAACAGACAATTTGACTCAGTAGGATTTATGAGTGTGCAACTAGTATTGCTCTCATACAAGGTGTGTATAAAGTTGTTTCCACAATTCCATTTGTCCTGGTTGCAATAAAAACAGTCCTTGAAGCTCAGTCCTTTAGTATTTCTTTCAGCATACTTCCAGGCAGCCTTTGCAGCATAATTGAACAGAAATATCACAGCATACCTTCATAGAATCAACAGTGGAGTCTTTATAATTCAGTTACTAGCCCATCAGGCAGCCATATAGCCATAACATCCCAGCACTACTCTAGTCAGCACTACTCTTCCCTCTCTGCTTTTGGGACACCTTTTTTTATATATCAGTTACAGGATGACTGAGCTCTTCTTGGTGATTAACTTGATTCACCTGTCTACTTGGCACCTTGTTTGCTACTTTCAACTCTTTATTGAGCTGTAAAAAGCTTACAACTACTAGTGCCAACACCTTCCAACTCTAGGATTCTGTGTATTCCTAGATGGTCAGCTCTTGATTCTATGATTCTGTGACATTAAACCAATACTATGGGAACAAAGCTGAATATTGTCAGAAATAAGGCATATTGATTGATTTGGAAGAAAAACTAAATGTAGAAATCAAAAAAAGAAAAGATATTGAGGAAGAAAAAATAAGTTGGGAGTACAAAATGAGAGAAAGATGTCTGAAGATAAAAGGAGTACCAGAGACAGATAATGAAAACTTAAATGACCTTATTGTAATGGCGTTGGCAGAGTTTATTTGAAGAGACAAAGAAATTATGGAATTAGAGATAGACAAATTGTTCAGAGTAAATTCTTGGATAGCAAAACAAAAGAAATTACTAAGAGACATCGTAATATATTTTGTAAGGACAGATTAAATAAGTAATATTACAACAACATTTCGAGGGAAGACTCGAAGAAGGTGGAAGGAGTGGAGGTACAACTTTTGAAGGACATCCCAGGACCAATGTTGAGAAAAAGGAAAGAATATAATTTCATAACTAAGAAGCTTCGAGAAATCGGCATAAATTATATGTGGGAAAACCTGGGATTGTCTTTCAGATATAAGCACAAGAGGGTTAAATTAAACTCAGCACAAAATGCAAATTAATTTTTAGAAAATCTCTTAAAAGATCAAGAACAAGAAGAGGAACAAAGTAAATTACAGATGGATGGACAGTATTGAGAGAGGAGACTTAGAGAAAAATTCGATTCAGAACAAGAAGGCAAAGAAAGAGAACTGATACAGATAGAAGGCAAAGAGAACAATGGTCAATAGAACCATAAAATAGCCCTCAAAAGAGAAAAACAAATCATGAC
Source organism: Phrynosoma blainvillii (assembly GCA_026167975.1). Taxonomy (NCBI): domain Eukaryota; kingdom Metazoa; phylum Chordata; class Lepidosauria; order Squamata; family Phrynosomatidae; genus Phrynosoma; species Phrynosoma blainvillii. The sequence continues at coordinate 196,726,046 of JANUYF010000002.1, forward strand.
TTAGGAAAACTGAAATATGACATATTTTGTCTTCAAGAAACTCATATAAAGAAGAATAAAATGAAATACTTAACTGCAAACTAGGTAAAGAATTTATTTCAGCAGGGGATAAAAGGAAAAAAGGAGTTGTAATCTACATAAATGAGAAAATAGTAGCAAAATGATTATTCAATTATCCAAATGGACACTATCTCAAATTGGAGGTAGATTGGCAAACAAAAAACAAAACAAAACATTAGTGGTAGGAATTTATGCTCCAACAGAACAAAATGATATTTTTTTTCAGAAGTTAACTAAAATTCTATGTCAGTATTAATATGAGAATACAATTATACTAGGGGATTGGAATAGAGTTATTGAATCAGAAATTGACAAAAAATCAGAAAAACCAATCAAAAAGAGACAAGGAAAATTACCAAAAACATTTTTTGATATGAAAGAAGTGTTGTCACTGATGGACATATGGAGGATAAAACAAGGAAATACGAAGGATTATACTTTTTATTCGGAAAGACACAAATCATAGTCCAAAATCGGCATGTTTTTGATTTCAACCTCATTGGCCCCTAAGATTGATAAAATTGACATCCTACCAAAAATCATGTTAGATCATAATCCAATAATTATAGAAATTCAAAATAGACCAAAAGATTTCAGTTGGCATTTAAATGAATCATTGTTGAAGGATTAAGAAATATTAAAACAAGCAGAAAGAAATATAGAATTATTCTTCCAAGAAAAATCTAAACAAAGAATTAAAATCCCATACAGTGTGGGATACATCCAAAGCAGTGATATGTGGGTTCTTTATTCAAAAAAAATGTAGAGAAGAAGAAAAAATAAGGAGCAAAAACGAAACAACTGTTGCAAGGTATAAAAAGTAAGGAAAATCAACTAAAGAGAGATCTAACAAAAAAAACTGATAGAAGAAATACAAATTTTGCAAAAACAAATTTCAATCATAATGGTAGAAGAGATGGAGAAAAAAAATCAGGTACGCTAAACAAAAGCAATTTGAGTTCACCAATAAACCAGGAAAATGGCTAGCTTAGAAGTTAAAAATAACAGAAAAGAAAGCAATTTGGAAGATAAAAGATGGAGAAAAGTATATACAGAACTGTCAGGTTTTGATGGGATATATAGTCAATGTTAAAATGTTGAAATGTAAAGATGTGTGTCTATATTTTTCCTTGATGAGAAAAACTGCTTCTTGAGCCTAATTTCACAACAACCAGCCCAGGTGTTACAGAGACAAAACAAAGGTTAGTTAACAAGCTGAAATACTGTGAGAAAGAGTTTTGTTTACAGAAGGGTTTTGAATAACAAGATTGTTTTGAGAATATCAGTCACATGATGGGATATGAACAACATGGGGTTGGGCCAACACACGTCATGGAAAAATCATCCAATTAGCCTAAAAGGCTACACCCAAAGAAGGTGGAGATATGTGCGCTGGGATTGTGTCTTTGGGGAAAGGAGTCAGTTCTTTTCCAACTTTCAAACTGAATGGAATAGCTAGAAAACTATTTTGCAGATGCTGTAGCTTGACTAATTTTTCACAATGTAGCAGTTATAATTTTGTTCCTGTTAGCCATTCTGGCTAAAGTGAAATACTATTGGACTTTGTAGTTTTATTTTTGCTAATGCTATTTTTGCAATAAACTAGTAGCTTGCTGAAGCTGGCTGTGTGTTGGTGATTACAGGGCAATATGCCTTGTCTTATGAACTATTTCCTGTACATTCATCATCATTAATTTTTCAACAAGAACAAAATCAAATAAAGAAAATATTTCATAGATATTTCAAGGAATTATATACGCAGAAAAATACTAAGAAAGAAGAAATTAAGGAATTTATCAACAAATAAAATGTACAGATAATCAATAAAGAACAAAGGGATGAATTAAATAAAAAATATAATTAATGGAAACGATACAAGCAATTAACAGAGCAAAAACAGGAAAGACACCGGGTGAATTTTCTAGCTGCTCCTTTACAAATAACAATGAATGCCATTTTGGAAGGTGAGATACCAGAAACTTGGAAAACACCATGCATAACTTTAATTCTAAAAGAAGACAAGGAGATATAGGAAGTCAACAATTTTAGGCTAATTGCCTTGCTTAACACAGATTATAACATTTTTACATTGATATTGGCAGAAAGATTTAAGAAGATATTAAATAATTGGATAAATAAAGATCAAACTGGTTTCTTACCTAACAGACATATGAAAGAAAATAGAAGAAATATAATCGATATTATAGAATATCATGATAAAAGAAAGACAAACAAGCAGCTCTAATATTCCTGGCTGCGGAGGAGGCATTTGATAATGTGCATTGGGACTTTTTAATAGTAACAGTGAAGAAAATGGAAATAGGATCAAACTTCTTAAATTGGATAAAGGCGATTTATAAAGAACAGGAAGCTAAAATATTGATTAATGGGGAGAAAACAGACACATGCCAGATACAAAAAGGAACAAGACAAGGTTGCCCTTTGTCTCCATTATTGTTTATTACAGTACTAGAAATGCTTAATAATAAAATCAGAGCAGAAGAAGCAATAACAGGAATAAAGATTTAAACATTTGAATATAAAATAAAGACATATGCAGACGATATGGCAATAACTCTATCCACCCCCCTGGAAAGTATTCTACCCCTATTGAAAGAAATTAACGAATACGGTAAATCCACAGGTTTGAAAATAAATGAAAAGAAGACAAATATGTTAGTAATGAACATGAAAAAGATGGAAAAAGACAAACTTCAACAATTATCAAGATTTGAAATAAAGTAAAAGATAAAATACTTGAGGATCTACCTTACGACAAAGAATTCAGAATTATTTAAAAACAATTATGGTAAAGTCTGGCTGGAAATAAGAACAGATTTACAGAGATGGTCTAAAATGAATCTTTCTTGGATAGGAAAAATATCAGCCATCAAAATTACCTCAAAAATGATATTTCTCTTCCAGTCTCTGCCAATAATAACTAATGATATACCTTTTAAAGGAATGGGGAAAAGATGTCTACATTTATTTGGAACAAAAAGAAGCCTAGAATAAAAATGAAAATTTTGCAAGACATCAAGGAAAGAGATGGACTTGGTATACTGAACTTAAAATTATATTACCATGCTTATTGTTTAGACTGGATTAGAGATTGGATTAAAATTAAGGATGAGAGACTTCTGCAGTTAGAAGGTCATGAGTTACTGTATGGCTGGCATGCATACCTGATTTATGATAAAGTTAAAGTAAACAAAGAATTCAGTAACCATTACATAAGAAAAAAATTATTGAGGGTATGGCAGAAATACAAAACAATACTTATACAAAAAAACTCTAAAATGTACATCAGTAAACAAGGTCTTTATAGAAGAGAAAGAATGAAAGAAGGAGAATGAGTCACTTATAACGAATTACTGACAATAGAAAGAGGGAAATACAGAATGAAGACGATGGCAGAACTAATAAATGAAGACCTCAAATGCAATTAGTTTCTTTATAGACAAATTACAGAGAGATTCAAAATGGAGGAAATGAACCGCATACGTGCAATTCACAAAGGAAGAACAAATTTGCCAAAAATTATTATTTGGTAAATATTTGCAAACTGATACTAAAGGAGAATCAATATTTCATGCATTGGATGAGTTTTTTAAAGAAAAAGAAATACCTCTGAGTAATATCTTATCAGTAGCCACAGATGGTGCTCCAGCAATGGTAGGGCACTACAGGGGTTTTCTTGCATATTTAAAAAAGGAGGTGCCGAATGCATTCACAGTATACTGTGTCATCCATCATCAACATCTAGTTGCCAAAAATTTAAGTGCACGCCTACATAATTCATTACAATATGTAATTAAAGCTATCAACACAATCAGAAGCAAATCATTGAATGACAGATTATTTAAACAGCTTTGTATTGAAAACGATGAAGAATTTAATCGTTTGCTGCTTCATACAGAAGTTTGTTGGTTGTCAAAGGGTGCCTGTTTAGATAGGTTTTATAAGCTGTTTAACTCAGTGCTGGATAAAAATGATGCTTTACGATCCAATTTAATTCAATCCAAAAGTGACATCGCTTACTTGACCGACTTGTTTCAAAAATTTAATGAAAGCAATCTTCAGCTTCAAAGTCATGAACTGAATTTAATAAAAACAAAATCTGTTATTTCTGCATTTGTGACAAAACTTCTGTACAAATGAAATTTTGGACGAGGGGAATTCAGCCAGTTCCCAAATTTATCAGGAGCAGAAAAAAAAGATGAAGACATACTTTCTTATTGTGAGCACTTGGATGCTCTCCATTTAGATTTTAATCAACGATTTGATGATATTTTGAAAATGAACATACCTGATTGGATTTTGGATCCTTTTCCAAGTGTAAACACAGAAGAATCTCCACAGTTACAAGAAGAACTGATGGAAGTAACTACAAATGATGAATTGAAATTTAAATTCAAAAGCGGCTACCAACAATTCTGGCTGCTTATCCTGAAATATGCCTGTAATTCAAAAGTTCTTAATTGCATTTTCTTCATCATATTTAGTGGAACGTGGATCAGTGCGGTAAACAATTTATTAACACCAAAAAAAAAGGAAAAAAAAGAAACCGATTGCAAATAGTCAATCGTGGTGATTTTTTTTCCACTTTTCTTTGCTTTATTCTTTATAAACATATTTACATTATCAGAAAGATACATAATGAAAGCAAATTGTTAATATTCTTAAACTTGCTTAATTTACATTTTTTACTTCCATAAAAAATAAAATTTACTTCCTTTGACGAACATTTGTGTTATGTGTTTATTTGTGTCTTGTTTTTCTACACTTCCCTTTTACACTGTTGCTATTCATTCACTTCTGTCTTATAGAGCTTTTTTTTTTGTTTTTTTATATCTTATTCTGATCTCATTACCTTATCTTTATTGCTTGATGTTTAATTTTTGGTCACATCTATTTCCACCTGTTTTCACAGTAGATAAGTACCAATTTCCATTCCTTTAGAGTCTCCGTTTCTGATTTATCATGTAACATATTTGTAAGTCTATCCATTTCTATCATGTCTTGCAATTTCAGTACCCAATCATCTGTTGTGGGTATATTGTCTGTTTTCCACTTCTGTGCCACCAATAATCTTCCTGCTGTGACCATGTACAAGATTTTCCTCCAATGTTGGCATTCTATTTTTTTTTGGAAGCTTATCTGTCATATTAAGTAAGTATAGCTCTGGGGACATGTCATATTTTATATTTAGCATTTTTTCTATTTCTTTATGTACATTTATCCAGAACATTTTTATTTTGGGGCATTCCCACCAAACATGAATCCAAGTTCCTGCAGCAGATTTACATTTCCAACAGATGTTCTTGTTCTCTTTATATATTTTCGCAATTTTTATCGGGGTGATGTACCATTTGGTTTCCATTTTTAGAAAATTTTCATGTAAATTTTGACATTTTGTGAATTTTTGCGACTTCTTTCTTGCATTTTGCCAACTATCAAGGTTGATTTCTTTGCCTAGATCCTTCGCCCATTGAATCATAGTGTCTTTTATTGCATCTTGCTCAAGTTTTCGTTGTTGTAGGAGTTTATAAAACTTAGATGTTAATTTCTTGTTTTCTTTTAGCAAAAGATTATCCAACTCATTTTTTCCTAAATCGAAGTCTTCTTGCTGCAGATCTCTTTTAAATCTTTCAGTCAGCTGGTGGTATAAAAACCAATGCTTTCGTATTTCCATCTCATTGATTTTTTCTCTAGGTTTAATCATAAGTTTGTTTTGGTTATTCATACATATGATCTCTTCATATTTTAACCACCTTGTTAGTTGTGTTCTGCTGAAAAAAGCTTCATGAGGGGAAATCCATCCAGGAATTTTCCTATAGAAAATGTGTTTTATGTTGATCCAGTTGGCTAGGATGGCTCTTCGGATAAAGTGGTGATCAAATTCTTTATTTATCTTATTTTTCTCATACCACAAATATCCGTGCCACCCGAATCGTTTGTTAAAGCCCTCCAAATTTAATAATTTGGAATTATTTAAATTCACCCACTCTCTTATCCAAGTTAAACAGTTAGCTTGATAGTACAGAAATAAATCGGGAAGGTTACATCCTCCGTTTATGCAGGTATCTGTTAATGTTTTCCACTTTATTCTTGGTTTTTTCTTACCCCAGATGAATCTTCTTATGTCCCTGTTCCAGCTTTCAAAGATCTTATTATTTGAGATTATGGGTATGTTAGCGAACAGAAAGTTAAGTTTGGGCAACACTGACATTTTGATCACTGCCACTTTACCTAAAAGTGATAGATTTAATTTAGACCAGTTCTCTAAGTCTTGTTTAATTTTTTTCCATGTTTTGTTATAGTTATTTTCAAACAGTTCTGTATTTCTCTTTGTTACCCATATTCCTAGATATTTGGTTTTCTTTACCACCTTGCAATTTGTTATTTTTTCTAGTTCTGTGTCTTCTTCCGGTGAAATGTTTTTAGTTATAATCACAGATTTTTGAGTATTTAGTTTAAAACCTGCAGCTTTACCGAAGTTATTAATTGTTTCTATCAATTTTTGCATGCTGATTATTGGGTTTTCCAAGAAGAACACCAGGTCGTCGGCATATGCTCTCAGCTTGTATTCAAATTTTTTTATCTTTACCCCTCTTATGTCTGGGTCTTCTCTTATTTTGTTATTAATTGCTTCTAGTACCATTATGAAAAGTAGGGGTGAGAGAGGGCAGCCCTGTCTTGTCCCTTTTTGAATATTAAAACTTTTAGTCATCTCTCCATTAATCATAAGTTGGGCCTCCTGTTCCTTATATATGTTCCGAATCCAACCTTGAAATTTGTCACCCACTCCTATCTTCTCGAGTGTTTGTAACATATAGTTCCAGCTGAGATTATCAAATGCTTTATGCGCATCTACAAAAAGCATCCCCAATTTTTTATGATTATTTTTCTCAAAATATTCGATTAAATTCAGCATTATTCTAATGTTATCTTTTGCTTGCCTATTCGGGAGAAAACCTGCCTGGTCATCTTTGATTTGTTTTACTAGTAAAGGTTTTAGGCGTTCTGCTAATATAGATGTAAAGATTTTGTAATCCAGGTTGAGTAGCGATATTGGTCTGTAATTATCCATTTTAGATTTATCTTTGCCTTCTTTCGGAATTAGCGTTATATTGGCTAGCTTCCATGAGTTTGGTATGCTCAATCGTGGTGATTTAAGCTTACTGCTGACGAAAATAGAGCCGAGGATTACTAAATTGGTAGCAGCATACCAGGTTCATCCTTCTCATTAAGATGATTTCAAATGTTTTAACTTTTTTTGTATTACCTTTCTATTCTGAGTTCAATAAATAGTTTCATAATTTCAAACTTCAATGTTTCTAATTTACACCTTTCTTTACTATATTTTGTGAAAAAGGTAGAAACATTAATACATATATCTTTCTGTTTAATTCCTATTAAAAAATTTTAAAAATTAATTTCCAGGGGGCGCTGAGTAATATTTTTTCTGGAAAGGGGCGGTAGGCCAAATAGGTTTGGGAACCACTGAATTAAACTATTGCAAGCAGTGTGAAATTTGTAAATGCCCATGGACCAACTTTTCACAATCTTACATAAATCCTTTCTATGAACTTGCAGCTGATTATCTACAAGTAGCAGGAGTAGCAGGTTTACTATTAGTTTGCTATAGGATTACTGAAAGTTTACTACCTGTACGTCCCCAGTTTTCCAAATGGCTTTTATTGCATGCCATCCTCAATGTCACCCTACTCTGTGGAATAAAGCCATTTAACACCGTTTAAAATGCCATGGTATCATCCTATATGGAATTCTCCTGGTTTTCAGTTTTCTGAAAGGCCTCACAAAACCTCTAGGATTTCTGCAGGATGAAGTAGTTAAAACGGTTTGAGACTAGATGGCCCTGGGGACCTCTTCTCTTTAGAATGTGGAGCGGATGCAGAGGAATACACATCCAGACTTTAGAGTGGATAAAGAATGTTCTAACACAAGGTTAACAGATGATTTGGTTCAGAAGGATTTATGAGTGACCAACTAGTATTGCTTTCATACAGGTCGTTTCCACCATTCCATTTGTCCTGGCTGTAATAAAAACAGTCCTTGAAGCTCAGTCCTTTAGTATTTCTTTCAGCATACTTCCAGGCAGACTTTGCAGCATAATTAATCAGAAATATCTCAGCATACCTTCATAGAATCAAGAGTCTCAAGCAATGGAGTCTTTATAATTCAGTTACAAGTCTGTCAGGTAGCCATACAGCCATCATATCCCAGCTCTACTCCAGCCAGCACTACTCTTCCCTCTCTGCTTTTGGGACACCTGTTTTATACAGGATGATTCAGCTCTTCTTCCTGATTTACTTGATTCATCTCTCTGCTTCACACCTCATTTGCTACTTGAAGCTCTTTAGTGAGGTGTAAAAAACTTACAACTACTTTACTATTACCAATACTTTCCAACTCTAAGATTCTGTGTATTTAGTGCATGGCAGAAGGGGACTGGACTGAAACATTGCTCGGGGTCCCTTCTGACTGTAGGATTCTATTTATTCCTACTTGCAACTGTATTTTTAGTCATAAAATCATTAAAACTATCAGCACCTGCCAGCTGTTGGATTCTGTGTATTCTGCATGGCAGAAGGGGACTGGACTGAATGTCCTGTGCAGGTCCCTTCTGACTCCAGGCTTCTATTCATTCCAAACTACAACTCACTAGTTCATTGTAAATTACTTATAACTACTAGGATTTTAATTGTTCATGAATGGGAGAAGAGGGTTGGACTAGGAGTTGGATTTCCAGGCAGCCTTTGTAGTGTAATTAAACAGAAATATCTCAGCATGCCTTCATGGAAACAACCGTCTTAAGCAATGGAGTCTTCATAATTCAGTTACAAGCCCGTCAGACCACCATATAGCCATCACATTCCAGCACTGCTCTATCCACCACTACTCTTCCCTCTCTGCTTTTGGGACAACTTTTTTTATCACTCTTACAGGATGACTGAGCAATTCTGGCTGATGAACCTGATTCACCTGTCTGCTTCACACCTCATTTGTTATTTGCTACTCTTTATTGAGCTGTAAAAACCTTACAACTACTTTACTACTACCAACACCTTTCAAGTCTAGGATTCTGTGTATTGCTGCAAAACAGAGGGGAATTGGACTAAATGCACCCTAGGGGTCCCTTCTGACTGTAGGATTCTATTTATTCCTACCTACCACTCTCTTTTTAGTCATAAAATCATTACAACTACTTTACTAGTACCAACACCTTTCAAGTCTAGGATTCTGTGTATTGCTGCATAGCAGAAGGGAACTGAACTAAATAATAATAATAATAATAATAATAATAATAATAATAATAAGTTTTATTTATATTTCCCGCCTCTCCCTACGGATCGATGCACTCTATCAGACAGCCATCACATCCCAGCACTACTCCAGCCAGCACTACTCTTTTCTCTCTGATTTTGAGACACCTTTTTTTATAGCTGTTAAAAGATGACTCATCTCTTCTTGCTGATTAACTTGATTCACCTCTCTGCTTCACACTTCATTTGCTATTTGCAACTCTATTGAGATGTAAAAAACATACCACTACTTTACTACTACAAATCCCTTCCAACTCTATGATTCTGTGTATTTCTGCATGGCAGAAGGGGACTGGACTGAAAGGCCACTCACACCTTGTTTGCTATTTGCAACTCACAGTCTTGGAAATTTCATTCAAATAGTTTTTATACAATATTTTAAGAATAAAATAAATTGACATCCAAATTCATCCCCCAAATAGTCAGAGGTACTAGTAGCATGAGTGTTTTTGAAATTCCCCAGGGTGTTTTGGATTCAAGATGCTTTCAGAGCACACACTGGGTGTAAATTGCGAGTTAGATTTCTTTTCGGGGGGGGGGGGGGAATTCCTTTTTATAAACATGCTATAATGTCAATTTCCCCTTTTCCCCCAAAGAGCCAGTCCCTGCCTTTCACCATTGCTTTGGAGCACTGAGTGTCTAAACAAGGCAGCAAGATAGTTACAGCACAGAGATGGATTAAATCAGTACTTAATTTGTAGGTCAGGATTAGGATTAGAGGAATTACAATATTGCAATAAGGGTGATATTCTTAAATGTCCATAGGTTCACTACTACTTTACTACTTCTTTACTATACATTTACTGTGAGGTTCCAACTAATTTACTACAGATTTATTACAAGTTTACTATAGATTTACTACTAGTTTACTACTAGTATTTCCCTAGTTTTGCAAATGGCCTATATTGCATGACTTTCCTCAATGTCACCCCAACCTGTGGAAATAAAGCAGTTTCACACCACTTTAAGTGCCATAGAATCATCCTATATGGAAATCCCTGGATTTTCAGTTTTGCAAAGTATTTCCTTTTTTCTAAATCTTGATCCTATAGCTCTTGTTGGATTCCCATATTGGATTTGTAGTTTTCATATAGTCTTTATCTGTCTCTGCCTAAGACTGCCAAAGGCCTCACCAAACCCCGAGGATTTCTGAAGGATGCAGAAGTTAAAGCGGTGTGAGACTGGATTGACCTTGGGATCCCTACTGTTTAGTGCAGGGGTAGGCAACCTTTTTGAGACCTGGGCCGGTCTCCTGTAGCTCACGTCTCGGCTGGGCCGAGGGGGGGGGAATGGCGGCGCGCACGCGCACCCTCCACCAACGCACGTAACCTCCCCGCACATGCCACCACGGCCGCATGTGCGGGGGTCACACGCGTCGGTGGAGGGTGCGTGCGGGGAGGCTTGTCTCAGCGGCGACGGGCCTCCTGGAAGCCCAGCGCCACCGAGGGTCCCCCCGGGGAGGCTTGCCTCGGCGGCGACGGGCCTCCTGGAAGCCCAGCGCCACCGAGGGTCCCCCCGGGGAGGCTTGTCTCGGCGGCGACGGGCCTCCTGGAAGCCCAGCGCCACCGAGGGTCCCCCCGGGGAGGCTTGTCTCGGCGGCGGCAACGGGCCTCCTGGAGGCCCAGCGCCACCGAGGGTCCCCCCGGGAGGCTCCCCTCTGCGGCGACAGGCCTGCTCCCTGGCACCGCGCATGCTGCCGGTGCCACGGCCGCCATTTTGTTCTCCAAAATGGCGGTAGCGACGTGTTTGCGTGTGCGCAGTAATCCTGCGCATGCGCAAACACGTTGTGGACACCATTTTGGAGAACAAAATGGCGGTCATGGTGCGCGTGGCTGCGTGGCGACCAAAACGGACAACGGCGGTGGCGGCAGCGGCAGGGGTCCGCCTGGGCCGGTAAGTCCGGCGACCTGGGCTGGAACCGGCCTGGGGGCCGTAGGTTGCCGACCCCTGGTTTAGTCTGTGGAACAATGTAGGCTAACAGACGATTTGACTGACTAGGATTTATGTGTGAGCAACTAATATTGCTTTCATACAAGCTGTGTATAAAGTTGTTTCCACAATTCCATTTGTCTTGGTTGCAATAAAAAACAGTCCTTGAAGCTCAGTCCTTTAGTATTTCTATCAGCATACTTTCAGGGAGCCTTTGCAGCATAATTAAACAGAAATATCAGAGCATATCTTTATAGAAACAACAGTCTTAAATAATGGAGTCTTCATAATTTTTTACAAGCCTGTCAGGCAGCCATAGTGCCATCACATCCCAGCATTACTCCAGCCAGCACTACTATTCCCTCTCTCCATTTGGGACACCTTTTTTTATAGTTGTTACAAGATGAGTCAGCTCTTCTTGGTGATTAAATTGAATCACCTGTCTGCTTCACACTTTGTTTGCTACTTGCAACTCTTTATTGAGCTGTAAAATACTTACAACTACTTTACTACTACCAACCCCTTCTAACTCTAGGATTCTTTCTATTACTGTATGGCAGAAGGGGACTGGACTGAATGTCCCCTGGGGCGCTCTTCTGACTCTAGGATTCTGTTTTTTCCTATTTACAAATCTCCATTTTGTTGTAAAATACTTACATCATGTTTACTACCATGAACACCTTCCAACTGGATTCCCACCATCTGGTGTTGGGGATATAGAATAAAAGAAGGTAATCATAAAAGCAAGGTAAAAACAAGATAAAAGCCAGGTAAAAACAGTAGTCTGAAACTAAATTATAATATCCATATATCTTTTTAAAAACACACACTCTACCTGCTAAATCTCTCTGTATGTCTGGCTGTTTGACAGGAGGCAGCAGTCAGTTAAAAGGTGGCAAACCTATTAAAGCAGGGTAATTGTATCTTAATGACACCTGACAAAATTCTCTCTGTTCTTCTGCACAGTGATAAATAGGATTGTCAGATCAGAATAATCTCACAACCTGAGATTGCTGAACTGAAACTTGAAATCTAGGAATACAACCTTTAAAGGTAAAGGTAAAGGTATTCCCCATTGACAAGGTTGTCAAGTCGTGTCCAACCATAGGGGCAGTACTCATCTACGTTAGTAAGCCGAAAAGCCAGTGTTGTCAGAGACTACTCTGTAATCATGTGGCCAGCATGATTGCACAGAATGCTGTTTAACTTCCCACCAAAGTGGTACCTATTTATCTACTTGCATTTGCATGCTTTCGAACTGTTAGGTTGGCAGAAGCTGGGACTAGTGACAGGAGCTCACCGCATCATACAGCACCCAGACCTCAAACTGCCAACCTGCCAATCTTGCAAGCAACAGAGTCAGCATCTTAACCACTTGAGCCACTGCATCCTCCAATAGAACCTTTATCTTGGTGTTATCACAGGCTAGGGCCAGGTGATACCATTGAGCATAATGCACTAAGCAACAAACTACAGTTGCTCACAACCTGTCATTGAGCAATTTTAGTTTCCCAGGGTGTTAATCCTTTTAAAGGTAAACTAAAATATGCAGGTTGAAAGTTAAACCTGTTAGAGTTCAACTTTCATCAGCAGAGCAGCAAAAAACGTGGGTTAGACTATGGGGCTATGCAAATAGGCAAAAAAAAAAGGTGCTTTGAGGATGACTTGTAGGTGTGGCCTTTAGACAACCCGTAGCTAAAAGTCGCCAGGAAAGTGCCCTCTAGCCGTCATATGTCGAGAAAAGCCACTCCAAAAAGGAGCCACTTTTCCCCACTTCTTCCTGAAAAATGCACACCTTCACAGGTGCATCTGTTTGTAGTGATGGAGGGGTGATGGAAAAAGAGCATCTAAAATTTAAAATGCCCATGTAAATGCACTGCACATGTGCGGTGCATTTTGAGTCACCCATTGAGAGCATGCACCCTATGAAAAAAGGTTCAATTTAAAACGTCCTAATGGCTCAGGTGTGCCTGCCTAAAAGCCGTAATCCTAACCCTAATTTTTACAATACACATGCACCTGATCAACTATTGGGACACTGAAAGTGTTGCTGCCGGATGTTTCACTATGAGAAAGTGATAAGGGAAAGCTTTCACTTTTAAGCTGGACCCCCACGCATATTCCAGTGCCATTTTCCCAGTGGTCCTGTGCAGCTGTGCAGCTCCATAGCTGTGCTCCTTCGGCGCCTGTCTTGTACAGCGGGCAGAATGGCAGAGCCATCCACAAGCAGTGAGCCAAAAAAAGGGAGAGGGATGTCGTGGTCCCATGCGGAAACAGCTGACCTGATAGCTCTGTGGTCACAGCCACATATTCTGGAGAAATTGAGAAATTCCTTCTTGAATTCTGAAACATTTAAGGAGGTGGCAAAAGTCATGAGGACTAAGGGTCACCAATGCACTTGGGAGAAGTGTTGTCAGAAGACCAAAAACCTCAGGGGAGATTACAAGAAGTTTAGGGATCACAAGGCCAAAAGTGGATGGGGTCCCTCCACCATGCCCTTCTATAAGGAACTCCATGCCTTCCTTGACAAGGATGGTAGCATACAACCCAGCAGAATATGTACTAGTAGTGAAGTTGTTAGGGTCCCAGTAGGCCAGTCAGCCAGATTGGAAATTGTGGAGGACATCTCCGAGGCAGAATGCGCCCAGGACCTTTTCATGCCCTCTCAAGGTAAGATGTGCCAGGGCCCCTGGGAAGGGGTGCAGGGGCTAACACTAGGGTGGGCAGAGATGACCTCATCTCTTGTTATTTAGATGACCAGGATGAACACCCTGACTCAGATGAGACATCCTGCAGTCAGAGGGCTGTGGACATCTCCGCCATGAGACCACCATCCTGTGCCTCTACATCTTCCACGAGCAGACCACCATCTCGTGCTATGGAGGAGAGCACTACATCTTCCAGAATCAGTAGCTACCATGACCGCTCACTTGTCCTACAGACCAGTACAGTGGCAACTGAGGATGACAGTGAGGGTGGGGAGAGGGGAGATCCTGACCAATTCACCCAGCTGATGGATCAGGTCAAGGCTGCACACAGTAAAGTCATTCCCAGTTATTATAAGAAATGCATTCCATCACATGTACGCTAGCACTCAAAAGGCATAGCAGTTTGTATGGCTTTTGTGACATCTTCTCCACAAGTGCGCAGGTGTTCAGAAGACCTGCACACTGCTTTTGCATCCTGGCATGCTGGGAGGGGACGTTTGTCTGTGTGTCCTGTTGACCATGTCCCTTGCATGACTACCAGCTGCATGTATCCAGTCTGTCCACACAAACCTCCCTTGCACGTACCTCTCTCCCGTCCCTGCTTGGTCTCTGCGGGATATGTTTTGTGTTTAAACTGTGCCCTGTGCCATATATGTCCCATAGAATGAGAAGTAGGATGAGAGACAGAAGGAGAAACAGCTAATCCCAGAGCTGCAATGCCACCAGCAGTCCGCCTGGCAGATCAAACAGAATGTCACTCAGCAGCCGCAACAACTATTAGTGCCCTGCATCACTTCATGGAACGCAGCTTAGATCAAATGGACAGAGTCCTGGAACAGGGGAACGTGCCTATGAGCTCGCGGAATGTTCCTATCAGCTCAGGCAGAGTCAGGTAGAGCAACGGAGGTAGTTGCTAGAGAGATCCATCCAGCAGCAGGAGCGGCTAAATGCCACCCTAGAAGTGCAGACTGCTTTGCTGGGCAAGCTAGCGGAAGTCATAAAGGGGGCTAACAAGAGCATTGGTGGCAGAGGGGATGGTGTGAAGGAGGGGCACAGCCTCCCAGCCTTGGAGGAGGGGGTTGCTATGGAGGTGGAGATCCCTGAAAAATGCCCCGTAGGTGAGTCTGCCAGCCTCTTTAGCAGTGATGTGGCAATGCCACAGCCCTCTCGCTGCCCCCAAAAGCAGAGAGCAAGTAGAGGGGGAAGGGGATGTTGCGACGATCACCAGTAATAGCAAGGCAACCACCACCAACTACCCCCCACTATGCTCACCTCACTGATTCCTACCCCTCACTATGCTCACCTCACTCATTCTCCTCACTGGTTCCCTGCAGTGATCCTGCAATGAACATGCACACCTGCACATAAAATGTCAGGTTTAAGAATGGAAAGTTTATTCTTAAAAAAGACAGCCTGTGCCGATTATGTGCACATGCGCACATCGTGGTATAAAATTTGTAAAATATTTTTTTAAAGAACAAATCACAATGTTTGAACTATATACAAATGGGGGGAAGGGGAGGGAAGTAAGTACAAATGGGGGGAAGGGAAGGGAAGTATGTACAAATGGGGGGAAGGGGAGAGGAGAGGAGGGAAGTATGTACAAGGGGAAAGGGAATGGGAAGGTGCTTCAGGGAGGGGGAAGTGTGTGGGGGGGACCAAGTCAGTCCAGGATGGCTGCCACCGTGTCCAGGACCTGCTTCATCTGGTCTTCGATGGCAGCCACCCTTTCCTCCAGCCATCGATCTGTAAGGAGAAAGAAAAAAGTATGGTTAGGAGGTTGCTCTGCACCCCATCACTCAATGCCATAGCCAGGATTCCTGGGTGCCCGCCACTCCCTCCCCCCATTTCCCTGCTAGTCTTACCTTGTTGCTGATCTTGATCCCGGCTTTGTTGGAGGAGGGCCAAGTGAGAGGAATCATGTGCCTCCTGCCCTCCTCCTCCTGGCAGGTGGAGGCTCGGGCCAGGCTGCTCCTCCTCAGCAGACCTCCTATGAAATAGGGAGACACCATTGATGAAGCTGTTATGGGAAGTGGTGGGGGAGGGGAGAGACAGGAATGCCATGGAGGCTCTAGTCATGCAGCCATCACACCTCTCCTTAGGGACCTTCCTTCTGGCATAGGAGGCTGTTGTGGCTGCAGAGGGATAGCATGGTATCCCTCTGCCTGGGCCTCCCTGCCAGGGACGGCTTCACCCTCTGAGGAGGAGGAGAACAATGAGGGGAAACCGGCACGGTCCCTCCTCCATCCTTACCATCACCTCTGCCACATGCCTGCAGTTGCAGACAGGAGGGACACCATTAGGATCCATGGATGTGGGAAAGCAGGGAGGGGAGGGATAGGCAAGGGTGATGGAAAAGTAAGAATGGGCATCAGGGATCATTGCAGGGCCCTGACACTTACCTGGAAGATGACAATCTTGCCACTGTGAGCAGTCTGCCCTCATCCACAGGTCACGCAGCCGGTCATAGAAGGGGGGGCCGCTTCCTCAGTGGAGGATGCTCTCCATAATCCTCCATGGCTTTAAAGAAGACCCCCTTCAGTGCCTTGAACTTAGTCCAGCACTGTTGAGGGGTCCTCCTGAAGCCCTGCTGCAGAAGGGCCTGGGCAGCCTAATGGAAGTACCCCTGGTTGGGCCAGTTGGTACTTGCCATCACCCTTCTCGACGCTACTTCCCCGGTGAGGGCATGAAGGAGAATGCCCACCTCCTCATCCGTCCAGTAGGCGATCCAGACAGGCACTCTCTCCCTGGCTGCTATTGTCATCCTGGAGAGCTGTGGAGGTTCGCAGGGGCATTTATGGGCAGTTGTGCCTGAGGGCAGATGGCCTTACCTGGCTCCTAGCCAATGGAGACCCTCAGAGGAGAAGTTTGTATGTAGTCCCCAATGGTTGCCCTCTGGGCTACCAATTGTTACAAGCAAATGGGCCATTGGGAAGGCTGACTGTTGGGGACTTGATACATTGTCAGAGATTACAGTTGGTTGTTCCTGCACTGTATCTTTCTGTGGCCAGGAAAACTGGCGCTGGGTGTCCCCCTCATGCCCTTTTGTGTGTGTGTGTGTGTGTGTGTGTGTGTGTTCCCTTTAGGCTCATGGTTAGGAATAGCTGCATAAGAGCATGAATGCTGGCCATACACAGAGTGTGGATAATAGGATATGTTTATTGAGATGCTTATCATGGCATAGTACAGTAGTGCCCTCTAGGATCACAGATAGAGGAGAGGGGATACTTCAGATCCTCCTGGTCTCAAAGAATTCTGCCAGGGCCTCCCCTTCTCTCTGCTTCACAACATAATTGTCCTCCATGGGTGCCCCCAGGGTGGGCAGCACAAAGCGGCACCTGTAGCATGCTCCCTCATCCAGCACCCTTCCCTTTGTCTTGCAGATGTTGTAGAGCAGGGGTCAGCAACCTACGGCCCGCGGACCAGCCCCGGCCCCAGAAGGCCTTTGGACCGGCCCCAACAGAGTCCTGCCGCCGCGCGTGTCACCCCCGTGCGAGTTGCGGCCGCCATTTTGTTTTCCAAAATGGCGGCCACAACTTGTTGGCGCATGTGCCGGGGTACTGTGCATGCACAAACAAGTCGCGGCTACCATTTTGGAAAAAAAATGGTGGCCACGACTCACTCGCGCATGTGCAGTATGCCGGAAGTACTGTGCATGCACGCGTGAGCACTCGTGCGCATGTGCAGTACTTCTGGCATACTGCGCATGCATGAGCGAGCGTACGCACGGGGTGCCATTCCCCCCCCCTCAGCCCATGGAAGAGCTCCAGACCAGTTGCCTACCCCTGTTGTAGAGGATGACACATGAGGTGATGATGGGATGACATTCTTCTCTGCCACAAGGAGTTGGCCAGTGAGGCACCTCCACCAAGCCTTCAGCCACCCAAAGATCCTTTCCACCATGTTCCTGGCATGATTCAGCTTCTTGTTGAATCCTTTCTGTCTGGCATTGGTGGTGCCTTGGTAGGGTTTCATGAGCCACTTCCGAATGAGGTAGGCACTGTCAGTGAGCAGGAGGGGGCCGATCTGCTGGTCCCTCAGGGTGATGATGGGGTTCCCTGGCAGTAGATGCCAGCCTCCATGGCCTGAAAGATGATAGAGTTCCTTGCCACTCGCATCGTGAGTCGCACCAGCCCAGCTCAATTCTACATCCACAAATGTCCTCTATGATCTGATGTCCCCTGGAGGATGACAGAGTAAATGTCTTTTCGGTTGCTGAACTTGTTCCTCCACCCCAAGGATGGCATGATCAGACAGTGTCACCCGTCTACAGCACCCACTACTTGGGGGAAGACGAGGTCGGTGAATCCTTGCATGATCTGTGGGTGACAAGAAGGGGGAGGAGCAGAGGATTAATGAAAAAAGTCAGGGCACTTCCCAACTCATTATGTATTCTGTGCAGGTGCACAGGGATACCAAACTTAACAGCCTTTTCTATACAGTAAATGCCATACTGTATGCCAACTCATGACGTATTCGGTGCAGGTGCGCAGATATACTGAACTTAACAGCCTTAACTGCTCTGACGTCTGCTTGCAGCTGGCTTTGTGGGCAAGTACCCAGATGGCCATGGCGACCCTCTTATCCATTAGGATGGCTTTCCTCATGATAGTATCTGACCACTCCAGTTCTGGATGCAGTATTTCCACTAGCCTGTGGAAAAGGGCACAAGACATTCAGAAGAACATCTTCCATTGCTCATCAGACCAGATGTATGTGAACGAACCTGTTCCACCAGTCAGTGCTTCTGGGGAACATCCACCAGCGGCGCAGGGCTCTCTCAGGTGGCATCAGAGTGGCAGCAGCGGCAGTACACTGTGCAATGCCTGTTGTGGCACCCACTCTAGCAGTTGTCCATTCTGTGACCTCTATGTAATCACTGCTGTCCTCTGTGCATGCAGCTGCTGCAGTGATCATTGCAGCGGCTTCTGTGGCTGTGCATTGCAGGCTGACTGCCAGTGCAGGTCTCTTGGTCAACGTGGCATCCATGATCTCACTGTTTCTCACAGTGCACAGGTGCACAGCAATGCCAACATTACTATTAAAGGGGCCATGTGTATTTCATTGTTCCTGTGCACATGCGCATGTGCCTGAGAGACCAGGGGAAAAAAATTAAAGCAGCTGCTGCCAGCCCATGTGGTTGCTCCGTCCCCATTTAGGGAATCCTCAGGGCCAGCAGTGTGCTTAGTGGGGCTTCAGTACAGCCTCAGAAAAGCTGCATTAACTGCCTCCCTGTGTGGTTGTTCCATTCTCATTTAGGGCATCCTTAGGGCAGGCGGTGCGGTTGCTGCAGCTTTTCTGAGGCTCACATCCTGAGGTTTCTGGGCCCAAACTTGAAATGTAAGAGTATAACCTTTACCTTGGTGTTATCACAGGATAGGGCCAGATGATACCATTGAGCATTATGCACTAAGCCACAGTTGCTCACAACTTGTCATTCAGACACATACATAGGCAAAATGTGTGTTTCTGGTTGGAAACTAAGGGCCGGCCTGGAGGCAGAGATGGGGCGGGGCAGCCACACGCTGGCCGCCCCAACCCCACGCCAGCGGCGTCAGGACACCCTTGCAGCGCAGCGTTTTGATGCACTGCACCAGAAGGGGCACTGAAGAGCCACGTGCCGGCTCTTAGGGCGGCCTTTTGCCGCCCCTGAAAGGACCCCACCTAAGTGCCTTTGCAAACTGTAGCAATTGATTTTTATCATTTGCCATCTGCAGCAAACTGCACAGCCAGCTAGAAGGTTCCCTCCCTGACTAGAGCTTTGTATACAGCCTTGTGTTTTATCTGGAGCTGATTCACACACAGACATACCCCCCTAAAAAAATAATCCTGGAGCCTATTAAAGTCTACCTGTTGCCAGGAGACAACCCCTGGAAACTGGGCATCTGACAATCTTTGTAAAGGTGCAACATGGGAGCATGTCACATCTGAGAACAGCTGCTTTAAGCAGGTGGAAATGTTTGAAAATAAATTGTTCAGAGAGGACCAAAAGAAAATATTTAAAATAGAAGTGTAAGATAAAACAGTGATCTGCAGCTCATTGTGGAATCCGTGTGGCTTTTAACAATTGAATAGGCCTGGTAAAATGAATGGGAAAGACTTTGGGATAATAAAGAGAAATAAGTTGTGAAGGAACACTGCTTTATGTTATTTTATCGATATACATATATACGAGTTTCATAGTGCTTTTATTATATATGGTATTTTACATTGGTATATTGGAGTGAACGTTCAGTGTGCATTACAGTCGTGTGTCATTTCTTGTAAAATGCATGACACATTTTACTACCTTGCTGGTCCAAGGAAGAGGCTTGTAGGGTATAGAAAGTGAAAGCAAAACTAGGAGTGGAGTTGTGTGCCGTGTGCATGCAGGAAGAACACTGAAAGGGGAGAATGAAGATGGAAATGGGAAGGGCTTGAAATACAGTGGAGAAATTGAAGAGAGAAAGCAGAGCAGCAAGAAAAGGAAGCCAACAAGAAAGAACTGAAGCAAGGAGTCAGAAACAGAGAAACAACCAAAGTGTGGAGTTTGATCTGTGGGAGAACCGTTTGAAAAGAAAAGCTAGTCAGTAGTCAA
Source organism: Phrynosoma blainvillii (assembly GCA_026167975.1). NCBI lineage: Eukaryota > Metazoa > Chordata > Lepidosauria > Squamata > Phrynosomatidae > Phrynosoma > Phrynosoma blainvillii. The sequence goes on from JANUYF010000002.1 coordinate 196,746,670, forward strand.
AGAACTGTGTGCCTGAAACCTGAGAGGAAGTTAACTGGAAAAGTGTAAGGCTTAACTAAATATTGTAGGGACTATGATTAGATAGGCCCAGAGAGGGATCTGTTTATTCTTTATTTGTTCTCCTGTTGTTTAACTGGGCCTTAATGTAGATCTGAACTAACTGTTTTCCCCATTTTAGGATCTAATTGAGAGTTCTAACAAAATAAAGTATTTTTATTGGAATAGTAAACCTTTTGAAAGGTTCAGGGGTAGCTGTGTTTGCCATTTAGAAAGGTATTACTGCCGTGGCTTGCAGTTATTGCTTGCCCATCCTATGCCTAAAGTTTTACCGCTACCAAATCAGGGATTCATTTGTGGAATAAAATGTTTGGTGTCTGCATTGGTCAAAACAAGGCAGATATATAAAGACATCCACCTGGTGGCAGTGGAAGAGTTCCTGCGGGAGGGAGTAAGGTGTAAGAGGGAGCAGGATTGCACACACTCTTTTTGGCCAGTCTCACTCTCCATCACCAGATAGGGCTAGGCCAGTCCATGGCAGAAGGTGTAACCCAGGTAGACATTGAAATTTGTGGCTTGCATCCAGATGGCAGAACAGGCCAGATACTATGAGACAGAGCTAGGTCAGAAATCCTTTCAGGATGAATTGCTGGGGATCACAATCATAAAGCCTCTACATTCTGATGATGCTGTGCCCTATCATGTCCATCAGAAGGATGGAGTACTGATCTGTGATGACTTTCTGCTAGGATGTTGTCCACTGCAGGGGCAATGTCCACGCCACCACACCCCATTTCCCTACCACTGGCAGTGGCGCCGCAAGAAAGATTGTGTGTGGCTAAGTTTCAGCTTTTCTGCTCAACACCATTTGGAGAGGCTATACTGTGACAAGAAAACCAAGGAAGTGACGCTACTAGACAGGTGAGAGCTGAATATTCCTCCTCCTCCTCTTCCTTCTTTTTATATTTATTTATCTATACCAGGGGTTGGCAAGTTCCCCTTACCTGGGGCCGGTCCGGGGATCCCTGGGTCTTCCGCAGGCAGATGGTGGTGGTGGGGGAAATGGTGGTGTGTGTGCTCATACGCACGTGCGTGGGGGCCCCCCCACCGTATTCCTGTGCATGCGCGAACAAGCCATGGCCACCATTTTGGAAAACAAATTGGCAGCCACGACTCGGCAATGCACAAACGAGTCACAGCCGCCATTTTGGAAAACAAAATGGCGGCTGTGACACGCACAGCAGCGGCAGCGTGGGGGTGGGGGTGGGGGTGGGGGCGGCCGGCGGGCCATAGGTTGCCAGCCCCTGATCTATACCTTGCCCTTTCCCCAAAACAGGGATTCAGGGCAGTTCACAACATTAAACAACGGTACAATTAAAAGCATATAAAAATAGTACATTAAAACAGGATTAAATTTGTATTACAATATTAAAACAAATTACATGTTAAAATAATAAAATACAGTTAAAAAGATAAAAATGTTTAAAATACTTTAAAACAATAGACCTTTAAAACAATCCTTATGCCTTTTGCTAGCAGGAAGATTCTAGAGGGTTGATATTATGATTTTGGATACCACATGAGAAGAGGCCAGGGGCTCCTGTACCTTGAATAGGTGTGTGGAAGAGAGATTTGAGCTAGTGACACTTGTATGAAAAGCCACACTTGCTCAAATTTCTTCTTCCACCCACCTACCTATTAAAGGTATAGAAGCTCTGCCCTCATTTTCATATAGCCACTTTCAGTCGATCACAGAAAGAAGGGTCACCAGAATGAAAAATGGAGAGGATTTCTGTACCTTTAATGGTTGTGTACAAGAGTGAAATGCAGCAGGTGTTGCTTGCCATGCATGCAACCAGGTAACAAGCAACACTCTTGAATTTCCTTTTCTACACTACCATTCATGGTAAAGCAGCTCTCTCCAGTTTTCCCTCCAGAAATCCTACAGAAGAGGGGCTTGTTTCTCTCTCACCAGTTGCTGACTTATAACTCCTCTGAGTTCCTGGACAATGTTTAGGTTACATACAAGTCTGTATTTCTTTGTAGAAATTAACTGGTCACTCAGTTGTTTTCAAAGTATGAGCTCAGTGGTTCCCTAATGGTATCTTTCCATTGGTAGCATTTCAAGCCATAGTAACAAGTTTTGTAGCTAGCCTTTAAAACATGGTTAGGAAACTTTGATTCTCCAGCTGTTTAGACTCCCATAATCCCATGCCAGTTGTAGGTTGCCTGCATTAAAGCCTTCCATGACTTGGGACCAGAGCACTTGAAAGATTGCTGGCCTCCATATCAGCCTGCTTTTATACCACATGTGGGTTCTGCTGACAACAGAGGACACTACAGGAGGTCATTAGGAATGATGGGGTTTGGGTGCCATCAGTATATTGATGACTCTCAGTCTGTGTTTCCATGTCACAAAGTCAGCTGGGACTGTACAAGTGCTGAATGCTGTAATGAGCTGAAGTAGGTCCAATAAACTGAATTTCTGTGGACTGGTGGTATCCAAGCTGGGGAGTTTGGTAAATCACTTGCTGTTATTGTGGCTGCACTTCCCTGAAGCCCAGTTTAGGAATATTAAACCTATCTTGGTTACTGGAAGCCCAACTGGACTCAAGCCTTGAAGTGCCTGGGACCAGATTTAACTGGTCCCCAGTTATGGACTTTCCTGCACAGGAATAAGCTGCCTGCCACAGTTCATGCACTGGGAATGTCTTCTTTAGACTACTGCAATGTACTCTGCATGAGACTGTCCTTAAAGATGGATGGGAAATGTTATCTGGTACAAACTACAACATCTAGATGGTTGCCTAGAATATTTTATAAAAACTATATAGCCCTGGTCTTAAAGGAATTGCTATGGCTGCCAGTATTTTCCCAACCTATTAAACCAGGGGTAGGCAACCTAATGCCCGGGGGCTGGATGTGGCCCCCTGAGGCCTTTGGACCAGCCCCAGGCCAGTCCTGCCGCCGCCACCCCCTGCCGCTTCCCGCCGCTGCCGCCGTCCACCATAATGATATTGATTATTGTTGTTATTACTTGTTCTTGGGGTTTTCTTGGCAAAATCTCCACAGGGGTTTTGCCATGGCTTTTCTGGAGCTGAGAGAGTGTGCATGCATATTTTTTTAATTTTTAATTTTTTTATTAAAAAATATTTATTTATTTATTTATTTATTTATTTTTGGTGCTTCGGCCCCTCAATTGTCTGAGGGACAGCAACCTGGCCCCCGGCTCGAAAAGGTTGCCTACCCCTGTATTAAACCATCCAGCTCCAAGCCAAACTGAAGAGGCTGCCTGTGCCTGTGCCTTTTACCACCAGGGCAACTGTTGAGGCAAGGAACTTGGACAGAGGGCGGGGCCGAGGTTGAGGCTTTATTTTGCCTGCTGCTCTTCTTACCATCATCCAGCTCCAAGCCAAACTGAGGAGGCTGCCTGTGCCTTTTCTTACTAAATTTGACCTATATTTTGGCTATTTAAGGAGTTTGGATAGATCGGCCTTTGGCCATTTAAGGGCATTATAAGGTATTGGTGGGATGGAGGGTCTTGAGCTATATCAGGACATATGTCCATCTATCAACAGGTCTGGGAAGAGATTAGATGTTTGCATTGGAGCGGCAATTCAAGTTGTCCGGGGCAATGGAAGATATGGCGTTAGCAGGGCGAAAGGTCGTTATAGAGGAAGACGTGATAGATGTTTGATATCCATCTCTCCTTCCATTCGCCCTGCTACCCTAAAAGATCTGGTGAGCATGCCTAACCAGCCGCGGAACCTTTCTTAGGTAATGCCAGGTCAGTGAAGAATAAGTCACGCATCATCTATGACTTATTGATAGATCATAGTGCTGACCTGGCATGCATTATGGCGACCTGGCTAGGAGCAGATAGCGCTGCCACCTGGGCTCAGGCCCTTCCAGCCAGGTACTCCGTCAATGAGCAGGTAAGGGAAAGCGAGCAAGGGGGGAGTGTAGCCATGGTCCACAAAAATAACCTTGCCTTAACCAGGATACCTGTCAGTGCATTAGACCATATCGAGTGCATTCACCTTAGCTTGAAGACTAGGGAGAGACTGGGGATTCTGTTGGTTTACCGTCCACCCCGTGAGCTAACAGACTCCCTAGCTGAGCTGACACAACTAGTCTCAGAGCTGGTGTTGGAGTCACCTAGGCTATTGGTTGTTAGGTGACCTCAACATTCCCCTTGAGGCTGGTTTGACTAATCTTACTGGTGCGGCTCGGGAGTTCATGGTTTCCATGAAAAACATGGGCCTCTCCCAGATAGTCTCTGAGCCTACAAATTGTGCAGATCATGCCCTCGATGTGGTCTTCTGCATGGAACAGGCATATCCGTGGGTGGAGTTAATTAATATCTCTGCATTGTCATGGATGGATCATTTCCTGGTTAAGGTTTGACTGAAGGCCACAATCCCTCCCCCCGGGGGTGGAGGACCAATTAGAATGGTCCGCCCTCGAAGGCTGATGGAACCCATTAGGTTTCAAGAAGCCCTAGAGGGTTCTGTGGTTGGCAATGCCGGTGATTCTGTTGAAGCCCTGGTTAATATGTGGAATAACAACCTCACCAGAGCTGTAGACACGATTGCTCCCAAGCGTCCTTTCCAACCTGCAAAAAACCGTAATCCATAGTTTACTGAAGATCTTAAACAAATGAAGCGGGTTGGACAATGACTAGAGCACCGTTGGCTGAAATCTCAACTCTTGTCCGATAAGACGCTTCATTGGACTTTTCTTAGGTCCTATCAAGTGGCGATAGATGCAGCCAAGAAATCTTTCTATTCTGCATCTATCGCATCTGTGAAATCCTGTCCAGCTGAGCTATTCAGGGTGGTGAGGAATGTAACTCAATTGCCTCCCACCCAGAATTCTCTATTAGAACCAACTATTGCTTGCTGTGATGCTTTTAATGATTATTTCACAGATAAAATCTCTCAGATAAGAGCTGACCTGGATGCCAACTTTGAGTCAGTAGTAACTAGAGGGGTATCCAGCGTCTCTGCCATTACTGTTAGACTGGATCAATTTGAGTCGGTAAGTACTGAGGACGTGGACTAGCTTCTTAGTAGTTTGAAAAAGACGACCGACCTGCCCTCTCGACCCTTGCCCAACTTGGCTGGCAGTCCAGGGGGGTGATACCATCAGGTTGCTGTTGAAAAACATAATTAATGCGTCCTTCAGGGAGGGGTCCCTGCCCTCTTATCTTAAAGAGGCAGTGGTTAGACCACTCTTAAAAAAAGCCCTCCCTGGACCCCCTGGATAGAAACAACTATAGACCTGTTTCGCTGTTGCCATTTTTGAGCAAGGTGATTGAAAGGGCAGTCGCCAACCAATTACAACAGGGGTAGGCAACCTTTCCCCTTTAAGGGCCGAGGGACTTCAGCTCCCAGAAGCCTCAGCCATGTTGGCCAATAGTCCCATGTTGGCCAATAGCTCCTGGGATTCTGGGAGCTGAAGTCCCTCGGCCCTTAAAGGGGAAAGGTTGCCTACCCCTGAATTACAAGTTGTCTTGGAGAAAACCAATTTTCTGGATCCATTTCAAACCGGATTCAGGACGGGATACGGAGTTGAGACTGCCATAGTCGCCTTAGTCGATGATCTCCGTCTGGACATTGACAGGGGAAGTGTGACCCTGTTGGTGCTCTTGGACCTCTCAGCGGCCTTTGATACCATAGACCAGGGGTAGGCAACCTTTCCCCTTTAAGGGCCGAGGGACTTCAGCTCCCAGAAGCCTCAGCCATGTTGGCCAATAGTCCCATGTTGGCCAATAGCTCCTGGGATTCTGGGAGCTGAAGTCCCTCGGCCTTTAAAGGGGAAAGGTTGCCTACCCCTGCCATAGACCATGGTATCCTTCTGGACCACTTGAGAGAGTTGGGCATCGGCAGCACTGCTTTGCAGTGGTTCCGGTCCTACATCTCGGGTAGGTTCCAGATAGTGTCGCTTGGGGACAGCTGTTCGGCCAAGAGGGAGCTCAAATCGGGTGTCCCTCAAGGTGCGATTCTGTCCCCAATGCTATTTAACATTTACATAAAGCCACTGGGTGAGATCATCCAGAGGCATGAGGCAGGGTGTTATCAGTATGCTGATGACACCCAAATATATTTCTCTATGTCTCGGACTGATGCAGTGACTAAGGATGGCATTTCTCCTCTGAATGCCTGTCTTGGGGTGGTAATGAACTGGATGAGGGAAAACCGACTCAAGCTGCATCCAGGTAAGACCGAGGTACTTCTCATAGGAAACCCAAACCCGGGAATGGAGTTATGTCAGCCAGTTCTGGACAGGGTCACACTTCCCCTGAAGGACTCTGTCCGCAGCTTGACTCGTTGCTCCACTTGACAGCTCAGGTGGATGCGACAGTCAGGAGCTCCTGTTATCAGTTTTGGCTGATACGCCAGCTGCACCCCTTCCTGGAGCAGGGAGACCTTGAAACAGTAGTACATGCACTGGTAATCTCTTGATTAGACTTCTGCAATGTGCTCTACATGGGGCTACCCTTGGGCCAAGTTCAGAAACTTCAGCTTGTACAAAATATGGCAGCCAGATTGATTACAGGTACTTCCCGTAATGACCATATAACACCTGTCCTAAAGTCCCTTCACTGGCTGCCAATTAGTTTCCGGGCAAGGTACAAGGTGCTGGTTATTACCTTTAAAGCCCTACATGGCTTGGGACCAGAATACTTAAAGGAGCCCCTTCTTCCATATTGTCTGTCCTGCACACTAAGGTCCTCAGGGAAGAATCTTCTACACCCAAAAAAATCTAGGCTTACATCGGTCACCCAGAGGGCCTTTTCCACTGCTGCTCCAAAGCTGCGGAATGACCTGCTGGAGGAGATCCGTCAGATCTCCACTCTTACAGCCTTCGAAAAGGCTCTTAAGATGGATCTCTTCCGGCAGACCTTCTCAGCTTAGTTCCTCTCCCTGCACAAAGTGATCTACGTCGCTCTGTCTACCAATTATCTCCCTTTTTAAACTTTTGTATTTTTGTTTTTAAATAATGTTTGTTTAATTGTAATTTTAGCATTGGGTTGGGGGTTGGGAAGGGATTAATATTTAATTCTATTGTATTCTATGTATTTTTATTGTTGTAACCCGCCCAGATTCTTTGTGGTTGGGCGGGCTATAAATAAATAATTTATTATATTATTATTAACCTGAATTCAAGGTTGTTGATGTTAACTGCCTTTGAGTCCACTTCAGCTCATTGTGAATCTGTGAGTAAGAAACCTCCAAGCCACCCTGTCATCAGCTATTCTGCTCAGGTCCTGAAGGCTAAGGGCTGTGGCCTTCTTGATGGCATCTATCCATCTAGTATGTGGTCTTCCTCTCTTGCTATGCATTCCACATTTCCTAGCATCATTGTTTTGTTTTGTTTTGTTTTTTTTAAGTGAATCATGCCTTCTAGGGAGAGTTCAGGCTTGATCCGTTCTGTGATTCATTTGTTTGATTTTTTTGGCTTTCCACAGTATTCTTAGTACTCTTCTCCAGCATGACATTTCAAATGAGATTACTTTCTTTCTGTTTGCTTTCTTCACTGTCCAGCTCTCATGTCCATACATGGTGATGGGGAATACAATGGCTTGGACTATTCTTACTTTAGTGTTCGGCTTTGTATATTTGCACTTTAGGATCTTGTCTATTCTTTCCCGTCTTAGTCTTCTTCTGATTTCTTGATTGCAGTCTCTCTTCTGATCAATGATTGATACAAGGTTCAGGAAATCTTTTACTATTTCGATATCTTTGCCTAGGGTGAATTTAGGTGAATCCTCCATGGTCATTATTTTTGTTTTCTTTATGTTGAGCAGTAAACCTGCTTTTGTGCTTTCGTCTTTAACTTTCCTTAGTAATTGTTCCAAATCTTCTGCTAGTAGTATGGTATCATTTGCATATCTTAGATTGTTGATGTTCCTTCATCCGATCTTCACTCTTTCTTTTGAGTCTAAACCAGCTCTGTGTATGATGTTTTCCGCAAGCAGTTGAATAAGTAGGGTGATAGAATGCAGCCTTGCCCAACTCCTTTGCCAAGTGGGAACCATTCTGTTTCTTCCATATTCTGTTCTGACAGAAGCCTCTTGTCTTGAATACAGGTTTTTCATTAGGACAATCAAATGTATTGGCACTCCCATTTCTTTAAAAGTGTCCCATAGCTTTCCATGATCTATGCAGTCAAAGGCTTTGCTGTAATTTATAAAGGGTTAGTGCTGCGGGAGCAAGTGTCTGCCGGTGGAAGCTTTAAAAATCTGCCCCACCGCCCTTCCACCAGCACTGTGGGAGCAAGTGACGGCCAGCAGAGGCTTTAAAAATCTGCCCCATCACCCTTCCACCAGCACCATGGGAGCAAGTGTCAGCCGGCGGAAGCTTTAAAAATCTGCCCCACTGCCCTTCCACCAGCACCGCAGGAGCAAGTGACGGCCGGCGCAGGCTTTAAAAATCTGCCCCACCACCCTTCTACCAGTGCCGCAGGAGCAAGTGACGGCCGGCAGAGGCTTTAAACAGCAGCAGCAGCGAGGCTGAGAGCCAGGCCGGGCAGGACTTTACATCTAGCCCTCACTGCCCTCTCTCATTACCACCTGGGATGTGGTGGCGGCAGCGGAGAGGTTGGGAGCTGGGCCGGGGGTATTTTAAACCACCCACACACTCCGTCTTCTAACAGCAGCAGCAGCGGCGAGGCTGAGAGTTGGGCCGAGCGGGACTTTACATCTAGTCCGTTCTGCCCTTTATCAGCTGGGACAGCCACAGCAACAGTATGGTCAGGAGGGTTATTTGGTTCTATTGGCTCCTTCTTCAGCAGAGGCCGGGAATGGTCTGGGGGCAGAAATCGGAGTTGTGCAGGGGAAAAGGAGGTATGGTGGGAACAGAGTAAATAGATGTTACAAAAGAAGGTGGGATCGCTGTTTGAAAGCTATCCCGCCTTCAGTTCACTCTGTTGCCCGGAATGGATTGGAGAGCACACCAACCATTCCACAGAACCTTACCTTGCTCCTCTGCAATGCCAGGTCGGTTAAAAACAAGACCCATATAATTTATGATCTCCTTTTAGATGAGGATGCCGACCTGGGTTGCTTTACAGAAACCTGGCTGGGAGAGGACAGCACCGTAACATGGATGCAGGCCCTCCCAGCTGGGTATTCTGTCAGTGAGCAGGTAAGGGGAAGTGGGCGGGGAGGCGGAGTGGCTCTGGTTTTTAAGAATAACCTGACCTTGGCCAGGATACCTTTCTGGAACACAGTCTACTTCGAGTGCATGTACCTGAGCCTGAGGACCAAGGATAGTTTGGGGATTCTGCTAGTATACCGGCCACCCCGTTGTCTAGCAGACTCCCTGACCGAGCTGACATAACTGCTGCTGGAGTTGCCCAGTCTTTTAGTTCTGGGTGACTTCAACATTCCACTAGAGACCAGTTTGTCAAATTTAACAGGTGCGGCTTGGGAGTTCATGGAATCCATGACAAACATGGGCCTATCCCTAATGGTCGTCAGGCCCACACATTGTGCGGGTCATACCCTTGATGTGGTTTTTAGTACGGAACAGGAATATCCGTGGGCGGAGGTAATAAAAACCTCTGCACTGTCATGAACGGATCATTTCCTGGTCAAGACTGAACCTAGAGCCACTGTCCGTCCCACTGGGGGTGGTGGACCCATTAGAATGGTCCACCCTCGAAGGCTAATGGAACCAATTGGATTCCAGAAAGCCTTAGAGGGTATAATGGTTGGTAACACTGGTGATTCTGTCGAAGCTTTGGTTAATACTTGGAGTACCGATCTCACCAAGGCTATCAACGTGATCGCTCCCAAACTTCCTTTCCAACCCGCTTTAAACCGTAAGCCATGGTATACAGAAGAGCTTAGGAAAATGAAGCGGGTTGGACAACGATTAGAGCTCACATGGCAGAAAACTCGACTCTTATCTGACAAGACTTGTCATAGGAACTTTCTTTGTTTCTATCGAGAGGCAATACGTGCAGTGCAGAAATCTTTCTCCTCTGCGTTTATTGCATCTGCAGAGTCCCATCCAGCAGAGCTGTTTAGAGTGGTAAGGGAACTGACACAGGTTCTACCTGTGCAGAACTCATTACTTAACCCAACAACGGCCTGCTGTGACACATTTAACAACTTCTTTGCAGATAAAATCTCTCAGATAAGAGCCGACTTGGACGCTAGTATGGTAACAAAATCAATAGACGGGGTGTCCAGCAGCTCCATTGATGTAAATTTACTGGATCAATTTCATTCTGTGAGTACCGAGGACGTGGACAAGCTCCTTGGTAGAGTGAGGAAGACAACTTGCCCTCTTGATCCTTGCCCTTCATGACTGGCCATCTGGTGTGTGTGTGTGTGCCTTGATGATGTTCCTTAAGGACATAATCAACACATCCCTTAGGGAAGGTCATGTTCCATCTTGTTTAAAGGAAGAGGCGGTTAGGCTGCTTCTGAAAAAACCTTCCCTGGATCCCCTGGATATGAACAGCTATAGGCCAGTGTCTATGTTACCCTTTCTGAGCAAAGTGATCGAGAGGGCGGTTGCTCTTGAACTCTAAGCTGTCTTGGATGAAACTGATTATCTAGACTCATTTCAAACTAGCTTTTGGACGGGATTTGGAGTTGAGACTGCTATGGTTGCCTTGGCCGATGACCTGTGTCTGAGCATTGTCAGGGGTAATGTGACCCTGTTGGTGCTTCTAGACCTCTTAGTGGCTTTTGACATGATTGACCATAGCATCCTGTTGGATTGCCTGAGTGGGTTAGGAATCGGAGGCACTGCTCTGCAGTGGTTCTGTTCCTTCCTCTCAGGCAGGTCCCAGAGGGTGCTGCTCGGGGATAGTTGTTCGGCAAAAAAAGACCTTACGTGTGGCATCCCTCAAGGCACCATTCTGTCCTTGATGCTGTTTAACATCTATATGAAGCTGCTGGGTGAGATCATCTGGAGACATGGAGCTGGGTGTTATCAGTATGCTGATGACACCCATATCTATTTCTCTATGTCTCGATTGTCAGCCTCGACTCCCAATGGTGCCTCTCCTCTCAATGACTTTCTTAGGGCAGTAATGAGCTGGATGAGAAAAAACAGATTGAGACTGAATCCAGACAAAATGAAACCAGGTATTGGATTGCAGCCTCCAGTCCTGGACGGGGTCACACTCTCCGTGAAGGACTGTGTTCACAGTCTGGGGGTGCTCCTAGATTCGTTGCTCCTGATGACTAATGATGTATATGCAATGGTCGGGAGTGCCTGTTATCAGTTTCAGCTGATATTCTAGCTGTGCCCTTTCCTGGAAGTAAGGGAACTTGAGACTGTGGTGCACACATTGGTAACCTCTCGTCTGGATTTCTGTAATGCGCTCTACATGGGGCTACCCTCATGCTTGGTCCGGAAACTTCAGTTAGTACAAAATATGGCAACCAGAGTGGTCTCGGGAACAGCAAGGAGAGACTATATAATACTGGTATTAAAGTCCCTTCACTGGCTGCCTATTAGTTTCTGGGCCCAGTATAAGGTGTTGGTTATTACCTTTAAAGCCCTAAATGACTTGGGTCCAACCTATCTTCGGGACTGCCTCCTCCCATACAATCCTCCCCGTGCACTCCGGTCCTCTGGGAGGAATTTGCTGCAGCCAAGGAAAACAAGGCTGTCTGCAACCTCCCAGAAGGCATTTTTGGTAATCACCCTCCCGACTTTGGAATGGCCTGCCAGACGGGATCCATCAGATTACGACTTTAAGCAGCTTTAAAAAGGCTGTGAAGACGGATCTCTTTTGGCAGGCCTTTCCCGACTAGATTCCCGGCCTCAGGAGTTCACCTGTCTCTACCTCTCCCATTTTTGGCCCTCGTCACTGCTTTTGTTGGTTATGGTTTCTCCAGTTAGATTTTTTATCTTGTGATGTTTTATTCTAAGATCTTTTAATGGATGTGTGGTTTAATACATGGGGGGGGGGGTTTTTTGGTATTTTTAGTTTGTATTTCTGTATGGAATTTTAATTGTTGTTGTAAGCCGCCCCGATTATTATTGTTGTTATTATTATAGCACAGGTAGATTTTTTTCTTGGAATTTCCTGGTGCATTCCATTATCCATCATATGTTTGCAGTGTGGTCCCTCTACTACTTCCTTTTGGTAGGAGTCTCTGCTGCAGAATTTTGAGCATAACTTTGCTTGCATGGGAAATTAATGGAATAGTCCTTTAGTTGCTGCAATCTTCTATTTATCTGCATTGATTATTATAGTACACTCGTCCCTCCACATTTGCAACTTTGACTTTTGCGGCTTTGATTATTCACGGATTTTATTAATATGTTCTCTCTAGGAATATCTATGTCCTCCCGCACAACTCTATAGTCAACTTTAACTAAAAGTCACCCTGAAGGACCTAGAGATTCCTAAAGAGAACACTTCACTTGGTATTTGTATCTCCTCCGTGCAATTCTATGCTCAATATGTGGCAGATGTTGAACACAGAGTTGCACTGGAGGATCTAAAGATTCCTCGAGAGGTGCTTTCTCAGGTAAAAACAGTTTTTTGTTATTTGTGGTTTTTCCACATTCATGAGGGTCCTGTGTCCCTAACCCCAGTGGATGTGGAGGGACAAATGTAATTCTTTTTATCCTTGTACACTAGTTATGTGAACTGTTGCATTTGTGGTTTTGGTTCTGTTCTTGTCTTCCTTTTCTCTTGCTTCTTGTCTTTCCTGTACAACTTCAGGTGTTTTGTCTGTCATCCATTGTTTCTTCTCTTTCTTTTTGGCCACAGATAGTGTCTTTCTGCATTATTGTTTTACTATTTCCCTGGCTTCTGACTATAGTTCTCCTTCTCCATTGATTACACTTAATAATGTAAATCTATTTCTCACTTTGTCTGTAAATTCTGTTGAGATTCTTCAAATTGTATTTCAGCGTGATGATTGATTTTGTGTTGTTCTTCAGCTTTATTCTAATTTTTATATAAGTACTTCATGATCTGTGCTGCATTCAGTAACTAGTCTTGTTTTGGTCAAACGACTAGAGCTTCTCCATCTTCTCCTTTCAGTTATGTAGTCTATCTGATTTTTGTATTGGCCATATGATGATGTCCATATGTACAGTCTCCTCTTTGGTTGTACAAAGAAGGTATTTGCAATGTACAGATTTTTGGCTTCATAAAATTCTATCAGGCACTGTCTTGCTTCATTTCTTGATCCTAATCCAAATCTTCCTACAGTATTGATTATTCTTTGCTTCCTAGCTTAGCATCCCAGTTGCCTATGATTAGCAAGAAATCCTGTTATCAATTTTTTCCTGGACTCCTGTGTAGAATCTCTCAATTTCTTCTTCCCCACCTCTGTGGTTGGTGCATACACTTGGATTATGGTGATACTTACTAGTTTTCTCTGGGGTCTTATTGACATGATTCAATTAGACTTGTGATACTTACTGGTTTTCTCTGGGGTCTTATTAATATGATTCAATTAGACTTTGCGTTATGTTCTTTGACTGCTCTTGGTACCTCTTTCCTCACTATTAATGCCACCCCGTTTCTTCATGTCTTTTCATTCTCTGAGTAGAACACTGTGTAGTTATTGGAGTTAAAATGTCCTATTCCTGTCCATTTCAGCTTGCTCACTCTGGTATTGCTATGCTTATACATTCCATTTTGTTTTTTACTATATCTAGCTTCCCTGAACTCTATCTTATTTGCCTTACAGGAATGGAGACTACTGTTCCTTAATCTTGAATGTCATGGTGCTCAGAGAGAATTGGTTATATGACAAAATCAGGCGTCTGTCCAACAGCAGCAACCCAGCGTACAACCCTTACTTCCCTGTAGAGTGGAAGGTTTACTGGAAGGAATGTGGTGACTGGATGGAATACCAAGAGGTAAGAGGATCGAAAGGAGTAAATCATGCATTAATTTGGCTTTCCTCTTTCGTTTGCGCCAGAATTAATAGGATACATTCAGGACAGTCAGATGCAGAACAACTGCTGCTCACATTCTTTCTTCTGCACATCTGTTAAAGGTACAGGAGTCTTGGCTATCCTAGATATGATAAATACTATCAAGAGACAGGGAGGTGCCCTCTTAAGTGCCACTGAAACCTATTGGATTCAGGGCACCTAACTTTCTCAACACAGCATCAGTTGTATATAAATATCCAAAAAGTTATTGGTGGTCAGCTAAATGTGTGCCTGTGTCCACCAGTGTCCTGTTCTTTCTTCAGGAAGTAGAATGTCTTAGGCCAGCCAGTCAGGTAGTGAAGGCAAGATTATTTAAAATAATAATCAGCTATCAGTTTGCTTATGGCCTGAAACCAAGGTGCTTGTAATGACATTTAAAGCACTAAGCAGTTTGGCCTTAAATGCTTAAGGGTGCACCTTGTCCTGTATGTGCCTGCCCAAGGACTGAGTTCTGCTAGAGGTGTACATGTGATGTTACAGACTTTTGGGAGGTTGTCACATTCATGGCAGAGGATAAATGGAAGTGCTCACGTTTAATGTTAGCAGTGTAGTATTCGTCTAAGAGCCTTATCACATTCAAAATAAACCTGGCACACAAGCAGAGAGAAGCACATTTAGCTTTCTGTCTCTACATGACATCGAAGCTCTTTCGTTTTCTTCCAGTTGTAAAAGCATGGGAGAGGGTCAAAGAACTGTTGTAAAAGTGTCTTTTTTGCCAAGCTGGAAAAGTCCATTTTGTAAAAAGGATGTTTTTACCACTCTCTCCCACTCTTTTACAACTGGAAGAGAACAAAAATACTTCAATCTCATATGGAGATCGAAAGATAAATGTGCTTCTCTCCGTTTGCCTGCCAAGTTTGATTTTAATGCAATAAGTCTCTAATACTCAATGGTACAGCCCTTTGGAGAGTGTTGTCAACAACTGTGATTTTGTTGAGTGCCCCTGAAGAAGGCCTGCTTCTATATAGGCTGAAACACATAGGGCTTTTAAAAAAAGAATGAACAGTTGACCATCTAATAGCACATGTATCTTGTCTCCTTAATATTTTCCACCAGTGAGGTAAACACACTGTGTGAGGACACAGGAGAGGGCTTTTTCAGCCATGGTACACTAATTGTGAAACCTCTTTCCCTTGGAAGCCAGATTGACACCAACACTGGTTTAATGTATGTGTCCAGTAAAAACATGGCTTTTCATTGAAGCCTTTGGACCTCACAGATTTACCAAAAATGCTATGCACAAATGTTTTCTTTTGTTTCAGTCCTTAACCCTGTTTTAACATGTCAATATGTTTAATATGATTTTAGTCTATTTACATTATTTAATTTATTAATTGTTATTTATTAATTACAGTGGGCCCTTGGTATCCACTGGGGTTTGGATCCAAAACTCACTGTGGATACCAAAATCCATGGATGATGAAGGCCCATTAAATACAGTGGCATAATAAAATGGTTATATAAAATTGCAAAATACAAGGTTTGCTTTTTGGAATTTATTATTTTTTTTAATATTTTCAGACTGTGGATGGCTGAATCAGTGGATAAAGAATCCATGGATATGGGGGGCTGACTATATTCACCATAAAATAATAATTTGTTAATTATTTAATTACATTGTTTTAAATATGCTACTCAGAGAACTCTTTGATACAGGATGGGATTAAAATACAGACAGACAAACAAAATATATACATAGTTATACATCAAGTCAGCTATGACAACCAGCTAACCCATCATAACAAGTTACTTCATCAGGGCTCAACTTATGTACCGTTATGCATTTTGCCATGTTCTGGAAGAAGATCTGATTTTACAGGCAAGGGTCAGCTGAAAGGAATAATCCACTGTGCACTGCTGTCAGTCTGAACCAACTGTCTAAGGGCCTTTACAGACTGCCAGAAATAATGCAGCTTGAGTCCACTTTAACTTCCCTGTCTCAGTGCTAAGGAATCATGGGAACTGTAGTTTATTGTGGCACCAGAGCTCTCTGACAGAGAAGGCTCAATGTCCCAGAAAAAAATACAATTCTTATGATTCCCTAGCACTGAGCCAGGACAGTAAAAGTGATCTCAAGCTGCATTATTTCTGGCAGTCTGTAAAGGCCCTAAATTGTATTTCAGATGCTATCCCTTTCCTGGGAATTCTGTTGTGTAATGAGGCCAACATTTGGATGTATTTCCTTTATTTCTGGAGCCCACACCTTTAGCAAATACAGTTGCCCCCTCTTATTTTAGCGTACTTGAAGTCTGTGGTCTTGATTATTCATGGAGGGGCAATCCCCATTGGTTAAAATGGCGCACATGCAGCCATTCAAGCCAATGGGGCTTGAATATCCACAATTTTTCATTTTCGCGGGGTGGTGATGGTCCGGAACGGATCCTCTGTGAAAAAAGAGGGGCGACTGTATATTGAGAACAAAAGGGAAGAGAGTCATTGCTGTGAAAAGAAATGAGAATAATTTCTTCATTGCTGCTTCCATCATTTTTATTGTCACAGAAAATTCTGAAAATAAAGAGGGAAAGACAAAACAACTGCACTTGCCTCCAGGCCAGCAGTTATAGCAATCTGAGTTTTACTGTCTCAGTGGTGTTAAGGAAAAGCAAGGATATGACTTATGAAACTCGGGGGAAGGGCTAAAATGGCTGGGGATCAGATATTGGGATGGACTTTCAGTTTTGTTAAGGGATTTCCTATTATTTCTCCATCAACTACACATTTCATTAAAGTGGGAGGAGGCAACTCTGGGAGGTTTGATGGGGCACACTAGCTCCCAAGGAGGGGGGCCACTACAGCTCCTGCCAAAAAAAAAAAAAAAGGTTTATGCCCAAATGAATGCACAGAGAACAAATTTACCATGTTTTCAGCTCTCTCCCTCCCCAGCCATTTTATATTCAGGAGAGGTCTTCTTTTAATAATAGGAAGTGAGTGGAAGTTATTGCCTGATTTTTAAAAATGCCTCTCCTGGGCCTAAAATGGCCTAGCGGGTGGGAATGTAGGGAAATTGCCCCCTGCCCCAGAAAGGCATTATGAAAACAAATTTGCACAAAAATTATTTTGACCTAGAGACGGGGGGGGGGGGGGGGGGAATGCAGCACAAAGCCTGCAGTTTACCCATCCTGTTAAGATGCTCACCCCAGTGAAGGATTGTCTCAAAGTCCAGTACAATCCCAGAGATAAAATTAGAGGCTTATGATAAATTTGATGTCAGTCAGGAAAGACTTCTAGTGTTTTCTTCCTTCACAGCCCATTGCACGAGAACTTGTGGCTGCTTTTGAGAAGGGCATGTGGAACCATGCATTTTATCTTCACGGTAATCTCTACAATGTGGATATAAAAACAATGACCCAACACAATGTCCGCTCAGGCTTCACCCGCAAGATCAAGTACCGACCGGTCTTGCGTACTTGCACCTCTCTGATGCCCTATTTGCGGTGAGTCTGGCTCTAGTTCATTCTTCTCTGAGTTGTTGGACTTTCAGTGGATCTGTGTATCTAATCCTTCAGACAATGAACTGCAGGGCACTGCATACCAGATATTCAGTGAAGAAATCAACATTTCTGTTAACTTTAAACTTAAAACACTCAACACTCTGAAAAACTGGTATAGTGGATATTCAAAATACAGGTATTTTAGAAAGAAAGACTCTCCTGATGTTGCTGAACTAAAACCCTGTCCTCCTGGCCAGGCTGATTGAAGTTGATGGGAGTTGGAGTTCAACAATATGTGGAGGGACACAGATTCCCACCCCAGTTATAAAGTGCAGGGGCAAGTGGGGTGGACAGCTTATCCCAGTATGTGATTTGTAATTATTAGGATTGCCACTTGACAATGGGCATTGATCCCTGTGGTGTAAACAAACAAGCAACCAGTGTGGGATGCAATTGCTGGCACATCTAGATCATGGAGTGTGGCCATGTATTGGCTCAGTGCTAAGGAATCATGGGAACTGTAGTTTATTATGGCACCAGAGCTCTCTGACAGAGAAGGCTCAATGTCCCAGAAAAAAAAAATACAATTCCCATGATTCCCTAACACTGAGCCAGGGCAGTTAAAGTGGCCTCAAGCTGAACTATTTCTGGCAGTCTGTAAAGGCCCTTTGTGATAGTAATGAAGCCTCAAGCAATTATTTGCTCATTGCCCTTAATCTTAAGAGAGCTGGGGTAGGCAGAGCTCTGGGCGCCATTTGCTGGGCTCCTTTATGTCCTAGAATGTGAAAGGGTGGGAAGAAGGGCCTAAGAAAGGAACTGGAGATAAGTCCATGAACAGAAAATAATTACCGTATTTTTCGGCATATAAGACGCTCCGGCATATAAGACGCACCCAATTTTAAAGGAGGAAAATCTAGAAAAAAAAGATTCTTAACCAAATACTGTAGTAAAATATTTTATATCAACTGTATAAAGTTAACAGCAGTTTAAGAACAATTTTAAGTTGTAAATGTAAGTTTAAGCCAGCAGCAGGGCCAGGTATTGCACAAATTCCCTGCCCAACTTTCTTGCAAGTCTCCTGTCGCCTTATGGTGACTCCATGAATTTCTTAGGGATTTCTTAGGCAAGGAAGACTCGAGAAGTGGTTTTGCCAGTTCCTTCCTCTGAAATACAGCCTGCAGCACCTGGGATTCTTTGGCGGTCTCTCATCCAAGGACTATCCAGGGCTGACCCTGCTTAGCTTCCAAGATCAGATGGACTGGTACCTTTGGAGTTTTTAGGCCATTGTCTTATGGAGTAATTTATGGCTTATTTTGACCCTACCATGAGGGTTTTCTTGGCAGATTTCTTCAAGGGGGGTTTTTGCCATTTCCATCCTCTGAGGCTGAGAGAGTGTGATTTGGCCAGAGTAATCCAGTGCCTTGGAGTAATTTCTGGCTCATTTTGACACTACCATGAGGGTTTTCTTGGCAGATTTCTTCAGAGGAGGGAGTTTGCAATTTCCACCCTCTGAGGCTGAGACAGTGCAACTTGGCCAGGGTACTAATCCAGTGCCTTGGAGTAATTTCTGGCTCATTTTGA
The DNA here is from genome assembly GCA_026167975.1 of Phrynosoma blainvillii. Taxonomy (NCBI): domain Eukaryota; kingdom Metazoa; phylum Chordata; class Lepidosauria; order Squamata; family Phrynosomatidae; genus Phrynosoma; species Phrynosoma blainvillii. The sequence continues at coordinate 196,765,613 of JANUYF010000002.1, forward strand.
TCCTACCATGAGGGTTTTCCTGGCAGATTTCTTCAGAGGAGGGAGTTTGCCATTTCCACCCTCTGAGGCTGAGACAGTGTAACTTGGCCAGGGTACTAATCCAGTGCCTTGGAGTAATTTCTGGCTCATTTGGATCCTACCATGAGGGTTTTCCTGGCAGATTTCTTCAGAGGAGGGAGTTTGCAATTTCTACCCTCTGAGGCTGAGACAGTGTAACTTGGCCAGGGTACTAATCCAGTGCCTTGGAGTAATTTCTGGATCATTTGGATCCTACCATGAGGTTTTCCTGGCAGATTTCTTCAGAGGAGGGAGTTTGCCATTTCCACCCTCTGAGGCTGAGACAGTGTAACTTGGCCAGGGTACTAATCCAGTGCCATGGAGTAATTTCTGGCTCATTTTGATCCTACCATGAGCGTTTTCCTGGCAGATTTCTTCAGAGGAGGGAGTTTGCCATTTCCACCCTCTGAGGCTGAGACAGTGTAACTTGGCCAGGGTAATAATCCAGTACCTTGGAGTAATTTCTGGGTCATTTTGATCCTACCATGAGGGTTTTCCTGGCAGATTTCCTCAGAGGAGGGAGTTTGCCATTTCCACCCTCTGAGGCTGAGACAGTGTAACTTGGCCAGGGTACTAATCCAGTGCCTTGGAGTAATTTCTGGCTCATTTTGTTCCTACCATGAGGGTTTTCCTGGCAGATTTCTTCAGAGGAGGGAGTTTGCCATTTCCACCCTCTGAGGCTGAGACAGTGTAACTTGGCCAGGGTACTAATCCAGTGCCTTGGAGTAATTTCTGGATCATTTGGATCCTACCATGAGGTTTTCCTGGCAGATTTCTTCAGAGGAGGGAGTTTGCCATTTCCACCCTCTGAGGCTGAGACAGTGTAACTTGGCCAGGGTACTAATCCAGTGCCTTGGAGTAATTTCTGGCTCATTTGGATCCTACCATGAGGGTTTTCCTGGCAGATTTCTTCAGAGGAGGGAGTTTGCCATTTCCACCCTCTGAGGCTGAGACAGTGTAACTTGGCTAGGGTAATAATCCAGTGCCTTGGAGTAATTTCTGGATCATTTGGATCCTACCATGAGTGTTTTCCTGGCACAATTCTTCAGAGGAGTGAGTTTGCAATTTCCACCCTCTGAGGCTGAGACAGTGTAACTTGGCCAGGTTACTAATCCAGTGCCTTGGAGTAATTTCTGGATCATTTGGATCCTACCATGAGGGTTTTCCTGGCAGATTTCTTCAGAGGAGGGAGTTTGCAATTTCTACCCTCTGAGGCTGAGACAGTGTAACTTGGCCAGGGTACTAATCCAGTGCCTTGGAGTAATTTCTGGCTCATTTTGATCCTACCATGAGGGTTTTCCTGGCAGATTTCTTCAGAGGAGGGAGTTTGCCATTTCCACCCTCTGAGGCTGAGACAGTGTAACTTGGCCAGGGTACTAATCCAGTGCCTTGGAGTAATTTCTGGATCATTTTGATCCTACCATGAGGGTTTTCCTGGCAGATTTCTTCAGAGGAGGGAGTTTGCCATTTCCACCCTCTGAGGCTGAGACAGTGTAACTTGGCCAGGGTACTAATCCAGTGCCTTGGAGTAATTTCTGGATCATTTTGATCCTACCATGAGCGTTTTCCTGGCAGATTTCTTCAGAGGAGGGAGTTTGCCATTTCCACCCTCTGAGGCTGAGACAGTGTAACTTGGCCAGGGTACTAATCCAGTGCCATGGAGTAATTTCTGGCTCATTTTGATCCTACCATGAGGGTTTTCCTGGCAGATTTCTTCAGAGGAGGGAGTTTGCCATTTCCACCCTCTGAGGCTGAGACAGTGTAACTTGGCCAGGGTACTAATCCAGTGCCTTGGAGTAATTTCTGGATCATTTTGACCCTACCATGAGGGTTTTCCTGGCAGATTTCTTCAGAAGAGGGAGTTTGCCATTTCCACCCTCTGAGGCTGAGACAGTGTAACTTGGCCAGGGTACTAATCCAGTGCCTTGGAGTAATTTCTGGATCATTTGGATCCTACCATGAGGGTTTTCCTGGCAGATTTCTTCAAGGGGGGGACTCTTTCCACCCCCGTCCTGGGTGCTCCAATGGACTCTTCCTGGGATGGGAGGATGTCCTCTGACCCCAGGAAGAGTCCATTGAAGCACCCAGGATGGGGGTGGAAAGAGGAGGAGCACATTCAACTAGCCAGGAAAAGAGGACTCTTTCCACCCCCGTCCTGGCTGCTCCAATGGGCTCTTCCTGGGATGGGAGGAGCCCACTGGAGCACCAAGGCTGAGGTTGAAATGAGGCCTACTTTTAGCCTAGGCCTCGGCAGTTTGCCCTCAGCTTTTATATTCGCTTCATTAGGCGCAGCAACTTCCCCACCCTTGTTTTGGGGAAGAAGAAGTGCGTCTTATATGCCGAAAAATACAGTATCTGTATCATATATAGTAGGTAAAGGTAAAGGATTCCCTGTTGACAAGATTGTCATGTCTGACCATAGGGGGTGGTGCTCATCTCCATTACTGAGCCAAAGAGCCAGCATTGTGAGAGACAGCTCTGTGATCATGCGGCCAGCATGATTGCACAGAACACTGTTTATACATCATAATAACACATATAATTACATATACATATATAAAATACATATAACTATTTCTTATACATACCCAGGCTACAGCTTTAAAAGTTATTATAATCCCAGAATTGCCCAGGTTGCAGGCTTGTGGCATTGTTGGTTGAGGAATTCTAAGAGTTATAGCCAGAATCTTAGGCCTGACATAGAGCCCATCCGCACTGCAGAAACAATCTGGTTTGACATCACTTTAAGTGCCAAACTACAATTCCCAAAAATTCCATATTGCTGAACCATGGCAGTTAAAGTGGCATCAAACTGTGTGGATGCAACCATAGACCATACACAACTGTTAATGTTACTAAAATAGAGCTACCATATCCAGGCAACTACTGCTGTTTCCCACCTGTTAAAATACAAAAGGACACATAAGGACAATTAGAAATCTAAGCTGTTTTCTCTGGCCTTTCCCTTCCAGATCAGTTTCTTCACCCCTTCATCCTATAGCCATCCCCGAAGATGACCCTCTGGATTTATATTGTGGACTTTATCCTGCAACATGGCTCCCACTACCTCAAGAGAATTCTGCTTTTACCATGACAGAAGTATCTGCATCAGAAATGGCCAGCCAGAAAGTGAAAAAGCTCTTCCATGCCACATTACCAGAAGATCAGGTGTTAGTGCTGGCTGTCTACCGCATACACAATGACCAACTTTGGCAAGCATATATAAAGTGAGAAGTGGTATTATATGTGGCACTAAATGTTTAGTTTGCTTTTGTATCAGATCCTAGCCTCCTCTCCTATGCTTGTTCCTGGTCTTCAGGACATACCAGTACCTAAAACCATGAAAATGGTATCCCATTTGTTGTTGTGTGCCTTCAAGTTTTTTCTGACATGGTGACCCTATCAGAGGGTTTTCTTGACAAGTTTCTTCAGAGGGGAATTGTTGTTGCCATCCTCTGAGGCTGAGAGTGTGTGACTTGCCTGAGGATACCCAGTGGGTTTCTATTACCAAATGAGGATTTGAACCCTCACTCCCCCATTCTAAGAAACCTGAAAGTTGTAGTTTTGTGAAGAGCTACCAGTTTTTTAACACAGAAGTCTGGGTGTCCTCCCCAGACTGTTGTTCCCAGAATTTTTTAGGGAAAGTCATGGTAATGTTGAATCATGATAATGTAGGTTTGGAGGTTATAAGCCTAAATACTGTTGTCTCAATCAATCATGTTGATTCACGCATTCATTAGTGGATTCAGTGGGTCTACTCAAGTTAGAGTTAACCAGTAGGATTCAGACCACAAACTGTTATAATCACCAAAGTCAGGAGACAGTTCAGTGTAGTGATTAGAGTGGTTTAGTAGGACTTGGGATACCCACTCTTAGCCTGGATGTTGGTTTGAGCACAAAGGCAGGTAGAGGACCATGTATGCTACCTTGAGGTCATTGGAAGAAAGGTGAGCTATAAATGTAATTAATTTATTAAATAAATGAGCCCTTAATGCAGGGGTCGGCAAACTTTCTGGGGGCGGTGGCGGTTCCGCTGTCCCCCGATCCTCAGCGTGCCGAAGGGGGGGACAAAATGGCAACAGAGGTGCGCGCATGCGCACTACCCCTGCTGTCGTGCGCATGTGTATGTGAGCGCGGGGGTGCCATTTTACTTTCCAAAATGGCGCCTGTGCTCGTGCATGCATGCGCACAGTGGTGGGCGCCATTTTGGAAGGCAAAACGGTGCCGGCATGGCGACCGCATGCGCATGATGCCGGCACTGACACAGTTTTGCCTTCCAAAAGGGCACCCGCCATCAGCGGCGGCGGCAGCAAGACCGGCCATGGGCCAGTTAGAAGGCCTCGGTGGGCCGGGTTCGGCCTCGGCGGGCCGAGTTCGGCCCATGGGCCATAGTTTGCCAACCGCTGCCTTAATGCTTCCTACTAAAGAATTATTTTTTTTTATTTTATTTATTAAAAAGACAAACAAATATACATTAATACACAATATACAATACATACAAGTTATTACAAAAATGACAGATATATTAGTAGAACCCTATTAAAGGTAGTGAATACTCCAAAGAACAGGATCAGAATTCAGAATGACCTTAACAGATTAGAGAGCTGGGCCAGAACTAGCAAAATGAATTTCAACAGGGACAAATGCAAGGTACTATACTTTGGCAGAAAAAGTAAAATGCAAAGATATAGGATGAGGGACACCTATCTTGATAACAGTATATGCAAAGGGGATCTAGGAGTCCTAGCAGACTACAAGTTGAACATGAGTCATCAATGTGATGCTGCAGCTAAAACAGGCAATATGACTCTAGGCTGCATCAAGGGACATAATACTACCACTCCATTTTGCTTTGGTCAGGCTTCATCTGTAATACTGTGTCCAGTTCTGGGCATCACAATTCAAAAAGGATGTTGACAAGCTGGAGGGTGTCCAGAGGAGAATGACCAAAATGGCAAAAGCTCTAGAAACCATGTCCATTGAGGAGAGTCTTAGGGAGCTGGGTATGTTTAGCCTGGAGAAGAGAAGGTTTAAATGTTTGAAAGGGTGTCATATTGAGGATGGAACAAGCTTATTTTCTGCTGCTCCAGAAACTTGGAGTATGGTGGAGTCTCCTTCTTTGGAGGTTTTTAAACAGAGATTGGATTGTCATCTGTCAGGAGTGCTTTGATTGTGTATTCCTGCATGGCAAGGGATTGGACTGGATGGCCCTTATGGTCTCTACTACTACTACTACTACTACTAATAATAATAATAATAATAATACATCCCACCTTTCTCCCAATACAGGGACTCAAGGTGGCAATTCTATATATGATTTTATATGCTCTGCTTTACTTGAAACACCCTGCTCAGTTTTTGCATGGAGAACTGAGGACACACATTGCAAACCATCCTGTTGTTCATTCCTAAACTGGTCTAATTTGATTTTGGGGGGGGGGGGAAAATGAGGGATCTTTTTAATCTCTTCTTTCTCTTTCCCACCAGGCAGAAAGAGTTCATGTCTCAGACACGTACTGTAGCTAACCTGGACATCCTGGAAAGGCATCTTTTCCATGGCACAGGAGCTGCTCAGATAAAGCCTATTTGCACAGAGAACTTTAATCCTCACTTGTCAGGTTTGCATGGTAATGCATATGGCAAAGGCATTTACTTTGCGAAAGATGCCTCCTACTCACACAACTATGCCACAACAGCCAAAGATAACATGCGCCACATGTTCCTGGCCAAAGTATTGACAGGGTACTGGATGAAAGGCAAGTGGGAGTACAGGAAGCCTCACATTTGGTACGATTCCTGTGTGGATCGTGTCTCTGACCCCAAAATCTTTGTTGTTTTTAAGAGCTGCCAATGCTACCCCTATTTCCTGATCCGCTACAAGGAAGTGAACACGCCTGTGCTTGTTGATGTGTAGGCAGAAAGTCTTTTCTGCCTTGCAACAAAGGGAATTATCAAGGCCTACTGATTTTTTTAAAAAAAAATGTTCATCAGAGACAAATTTGTACACACAAAAATGTATAGCAATACAAATTATTGAAGAACTTGTCTAAAAGATATAATTGTGGAGAAAAAATCAGGCCTCTGATCCAAGTGGGGGTTTCCATAATTGGGGTGGTACCATCAAGAATGGATTTAACTGCCCATTTAAAACCAGCCTACCTCAAAATACTTTGCCTTAAAACACAGTTAGCTCACATCAGTATATACCTGCTGGGAAAATCCAGGCTCCCCTACCCCCCATTATTGAGGAACAGGGAAGCCTTGCAGAAGGCAGGAAGCAGATTATACTTTTGTGCCTCCTGATCACAAAATCACTTTGTGAGCACTGATCACTTCTACTCTACTGAACATGCTTTGGCTCTGGGAGGAAAAAAACATAGAATAGCATGACCACATGATAAAGAGTACAGAGGTTCCCGTTCCTTTAGTAATTGTTCAGAAGAAAGGCCTACAGCACTTGATATTCATTGGTGGTCTTCCAATCATGTATTACCCAGGGCTGACCCTGCTTTGTTTCCAAGATCAGACTGGATCTGGTGCCTTTAGGGTCTTTAGGCCTTTTTTTAGGCATGCGCTATTACCTGCTAATGTCTGCAGAGCAAGCTGCTGTTGAAAGCACATTAGTAGAAGTTGTGTGTCGGTACATCATTTCAGATTGGCTTTTCAAGGTAAAATTTAGAGGAGGCATGCCATTGCCTTCCTCTTAAACTGACAAAGTGTGATTTGCCCAAAGTGGTGATTCAGACTCTGATCTCCCAAAGTCTTAGTCCAACATGCAAATCACTATACCACCCTGGCTCTCAGTAGTAATAGGAACTGATTAAAAACAACTTGGCAACCCTAGAGGGGAAGTCTTCAGGAGATGGTGTGTGTGAATGTAATCTTGGAATTTCCTAAGGATGCTTTTCCTGCCAAAGATACCAGCCTTCTCAAGTGATCTGATTCAGGCAGTGCTGAGGCAGAGAGGGGGGAAAGCAATGAAGTCTAGAAATGATTACAGGGAAAAGGGGAATAGAGTTGTTAGGCCTGGACCATGTGTTGTACAGAAGGACCTTTTCCCTGTGGGATTTCTATCATGTGGTTGGTAGATAGTAGAACAAGGGGGGTATGCAGCCATCCTTGAATGTTGATCTCGTTATCATCCTTCAGCACAGGCAGTGCTGGGTAGGAGAGATGGGAATTGCAGTCCAACAATATCTGGGGACCATGCATTCCTCATCCCTATGGCAGAAGTCACCCATGGAACAATGCAGCTCTGAAAGACTCAAAAGGCCTCTAGAGTCTAGTGTTGATAGCCTTGGGGATGTTTGTGGCAAAAAGATAGCCAGCATGGTATAGTAGTTTAAGCATTGGACTACAACTCTGAGAATCAGGGTTTGATTCCCCACTCGACCATAATAACCCACTAGGTCACCTTGAAGTCACACTTTCTCAGCCTCAGATTGTGCATTGGCAAACCAACTCTGAAGCAGCTTGCCAAGAAAACCCTATGATAGGTTTGCCTTTGGATCGCCATAAGTAAAAAATGACTTGGCAGCACACAATAAGAAGTCCTAGCCAAGTCTACTCAGAAGTAGATCTCACTGATTTTAATGAAGTTACTCCCAAATACGTGTCAAATTACAGCCCTAAATATTTGCCTTTCTCAGCTGCAAGGTGTCTGGTTTTGAAGGGTATGGGTACTAGTGATTATGATCTGCTGGGGGTATTCAGATAGGTCTCTGGGGGATCCTGACTGTTGCTGTTGGGGGAAGTGTCTGGCTCAGGAATAACTGCCACAGAAGGCTGTCAGCCAGTTGTACAGGAAGTTAGGAAGGCGGATGCATGGTGAGGAGCTGATAATTCAACGCAAGGCTCCTTCCTGGCCTTGCCAGCTGCCTCTCCACCTCCTCTGCTGATTTCATAATATCCCACAGACTGTGGTGGAGTTGCTTCAGTGGCTAGAAAGAGCTAGCTTGGGGCTCCTTCCAGGTGCCACTTGATCTTGTGTGTCCTCTTATGGCCTTCCCTCCTCCTGGAGCTGCTGGAAGGGGCTGGGCTGGCTTTGGTTCAATTTATTGTGTGACAGAAAAACAATAAAAGACTGTCTTTGAGTAGGTGGAAAGTGTATTTTCCTCATAGCTGAATAGCCAATCCTTCTGTGCCATGCATGGGGCTAGGAAGGCTATCCACACCAGACAGCTACATCTCTCTTATTCAGTTGCTTAAGGCAATGGATGAAATCTTCCAGAAAAGGTGTGTCCAGAGCCAGTGAGGTGGAGTGGTTGCAATGCGGGACTGGGACTTGGAAAAGGCATTCAGTTCCACACTGATCTTGAGTCTGGTCATTCTGTTTCAACCTGGCCTACCTTACAGGTTGGCTTTGAAGATAAACTACTGATTTATCAGTTGACTATTTCTGGAAAAGAGCTTTGTGAGCCAAAGTCTGGCTGTGAAGATAAACTATCCAGGGGATTGGTGCTGGAAAAGAGCTTTGTAAGCCTTTGTGAAGAGAAGGCAAGATATAAATGTCAATAAAGAAAAAAGAGGTAAACCTTGTGGGACATCAGTTGGATGACCATAAAGGAAACATCCAGATACTGATTCCTTCAAGCCCTTAGCCTTAAACTGCTGCCAAAATGACCCAACCTCTGGATTTCCGGTGTCTTAAAATCCAGTTGTGATGCACACAGCTCCTAGCATAAACAACAGTTTCTTTCGTTCTGGGGAGGATCACACATACTGGAATTCCTTTATTTTACTCAGAGGACCCTTCAGGGAATAACCAGAAATAGGTCTACCAGCCCCTGAGGGTTTTAAGTTGTCCATATGGCAGAGAGAGACATGAAGCACCACAGAAACCACAGTTAACTGCCTTCCTGTGGTGGGCAGTATTGAGAGATGTGTCTGTGGTCGACCAAAGAACAAGAGGTGGAGGGCAGACCTAGAATGTAAGAAATACATCCCAGGCCTTGTCGACTCACCATCCCAAAATGCCAGTTTGAGACTACAATTCTGTGCATGCTTCCTTGGGAGTAACTCATTGTACTCCATGGAGTATACTTATCATTAACTCTCCATAAGTTTGGACTGAGAAAGGCAAATTCTCAGAGAAAGGCAGCTGAGAAAGACAAATACTTGGGGCTGTAATTCAACCCATAGTTGGGTCAGGTGATTGATTATTACCCTGATTTTAATTTCTCTGTGGGTTGCCAGTTCAGGATTGTCCTAGGCCCTGGGGTTTCTGGGGTAAAACCTGAGACCTTGTGGATGTCATTGAGCATTATGCATTAAGCACCAACCAAGAAAATGGATAGGAAAATAATCAATTCATATGAGATGTGGTGCTGGGAAGGAGTGCTGAGGATGCTGTGGATGGCCAAAAAGACAAAGAAATGGGTCCTTGAACAGATCAAACCAGAAATCCCCCTGGAAGCCAAGGTGATTAAAGTGAGGCTGTTGTATTTTGGCCGTATCATGACAAGGCATGACTCTTGAAAATACATTAATGCTTGGAAAGATAGAGGGCAGTTGAAAGAGACAGAACACACACCAGATGTCTAAAGTCAATCAGGGAGGTCAAGGGCATGAATCTACTGGAATTGAACAGAGAGGTGGAGGATAAGGGGACTTGTAGATGTCTCATCCAGAGGGTAGGCATGCGTCAGGGCTGAGAGAGAGAAGAACATTTTTTTTGTTTAGAAATTAAGACTGAAATTTTTGCTAAAGGGGATGTTCTCATATCTGGGTGAACTGATGGCCTAAGCAGACTGCCAGAAATTGTGCACATTAAATTGAGGCACTGCCCTGGCTCAGTGCTAGGGAATCATGGGAATTGTATTTTTTTCTGAGACATTGAGCCTTCTCTGTGAGAGAGCTCTGGTGCCACAATAAATTACAGTTCCCATGATTCCCTAGCACTGAGCCAGGGCAGTGCCTCAATTTAATGTGCACTATTTCTGGCAGTCTGCAAAGGCCCTGAGATAATTATTCATTCTCACTTATTTGGGAAGACTGGATAAGGCATCTTTAAGGCAACCTAAGGATTCCTAGTCAGAAAGTAGATGAAGAGCAGAAGGGAGGGTAAGTCCTGGAGCCACAATGGCTGTATCCGCACTGCAGAAATAATCCAGTTTGATACCACTTTAATTGTCATGGCTTAGTGCTATGGAATTCTGATAACTGTAGTTTTGTCAAACATTTAACCTCTAACAGAGAGGTCTGGTGCCACAACAAACTACAGTTCCCAGAATTCCATAACATTGAATCACAACGGTTAATGTAGTTTCAAAGTGGATTATTTCAGCGGTGTGGATGCAGCCAATGACTGGAAGTAAAGGAGGAAGCTGATTAAGAAAATATACAGATCCCCTGATTAGTCTTTGAAAGTTATAGCAACAAATCAATTATGCCTTGCAAATTGTAGTAAACTTCTGCTCTCTTAGGTCCAAAACACATTGCTTAAATAATCCAGTTTGAGACCGCTTTAACTGCCCTGGCTCAATGCTAGGGAATCTGGAAACTGTAGTTTTCTGAGACATTGAGCCTTCTCTGACAGACAGACAGCTCTGGTGCCATAATAAATTATACTTCCCAGGATTCCCTAATACTGAGCCAGGGCAGTTAAAGCATTCTCAAACTGGATTATTTCGGCAGTGTGTTTTGGACTCTAGCTGAATGTGAGATTTGCACACAGCCGTTGTCTCCTGCCTATGAAAAGTGGAGATCTAGCACTGACATGTTATCCCACATCTTTGCTTTGTATTGCCAGGCAGAATGCACTTTCATTCTTTTAAATCACTTTTCTAAACATTTCCCATATCATAGCTTTCTGAACTGACATTTCCAATAGGTTTTTCTCTCTGACACCAAATTCTTTTTCTTGAGTAACTACAGCTAGAAAAGAAGCCATATACAAAGCTGGGATTTGTTTGTTCTTTTTTTTTTTTTTAAACTTATGCAAATAATTTTGCACCAGATATGAATTTGAACTGATATATTGTTTTACCAGTAGGGAAATTAATGTGCTTGGGGTTTTTAGCCTTTGAAAAATTTGATATCATCTAAACTTTTGTCTGTTTCACTTTTCAGATCTGCAATCTAGCAAAATATAGAGGCCTGCATGTTCCCCATCCCATACCTAAACTGTGTTCCTAAATAATAAAATAACAATTAACTTCACTTTCTTCCTGGTAGCCAAATATCTAAGCTGGAATAGGCCTCCAGATGGTGTTGGACTGTCGCTCCATAATCTCAATGTCCTGAGTTCACAGGGACAGTCCCTATTAATTATTTTGTCATTCCAATTTTTCTGTTGCTTTTAAAATGTCTCCCCCACAACTTTCCCCCTTTGTCCTTACCTTGCTTTCATTGGTACAAACTGAGTTCAAAGTGCAAAAGACGTTTGCATTCCACTAACTCATCGGGATGGCAATGGTGGTGGAGTTGTGCCCTTCCTAGTAGACTGGGGTGAAAGCCAACTGCTGAAACCTTGCCTAGATTGTCTGTTTTTCTATCTTGACTACACATGTCCCAGTTTTCATCTGGGAAATTTTGGAGCCAGAAATTTCCCTTCAAGCCAAGATTATCAAATTAAGTCTGTTGTATTTTGGCCACATCATGAGAAGGCATGACTCATTAGAAAATACAATAATGCTAGGGAAGGGAGAGGATAGTAGAAAGAAAGGGAGACCACACATCAGATGGATAGACTCAACTAGGGCATGAATCTACAATCTACTTAAGCAGAACAGTGGATGATAGGAGATCTTGGAGATGTCTCATCCACAGGATCTCCATGGGTCGGGATCAACTCAAGGACAGTTAACAACAAACAAAAGGTATCCCTCACTATTGGCTGTGCTATCTAAGAATTATAGGAATTGCAGGCCAAAACCTCTGGAAGGCAACCTAGGCCATTGTAGTACACTCTGCCATGAGTTATTTGTCCTTACAGAGAAAAGTGGGGGAAACACCTTAAAAATAACAGCAATCACAAGTCCTTGGTGTTATCTTCTGTTTTTTCCCTTTTGCAAACTATACAGAAAGTAGCCAGTGATTAGAAGGAAGGCATTAATATGTTGCAAGCAAACTATTTGGTAATTGAAGCAACTCTTCCTCTCATGGATCTGCTACAGAGGGGACTTTCTCCTTCTCTGGCAAGCCATCTCACTCATGCATGGGAACAAAGGCTTCTTGGCTATTTTATCACCTCCAGCAAACATTTTGGGTGTTTGCAGTGAAAGGCAGCCTCCGTTGTCCTTGAAGGTAGGTATACTGTGGTGAGCAGAAAAACAGTGGAGACAACTCTTGATACACACATGCAGAAGGCTATGTACAGTGGGAACAAACATTAACAGATGGTGTAATCTTTGGGAACTGTGTATCAGTAGAAGTTGACAGATCATGTCATAGGACATCCTTACACCTAGACTTAGACAATTAAGTGCATAATAGTTACCAGGCAACAATTTCACACACATGTCTGCAGTATGTTTTAAATAAGCAGGTTACAACTATAGCCATTTCATATGCACTACACGTGCAACTGCCAACATATTTGTACTCATGTCCATTAAACTGGTACATCTTTACATCTTTCTTCAAATATCTAGGCTAAGCCAGGACAACCCAGCATCATGTAGACACAATGGCCAGCACACACATGTCTGAACTCAGAGGGGTGTGTGTGCCTTCAAGTCTCCTGATGGCATACACTGAACCTATGAATTTCATACAGTTTTCTTAGGCAATGAATCCTCAGAGGTGGTTTCGTCAGTTCCTTCCTCTGAAATACAGTCTACAGCACCTGGTATTTATTTGCAGTCTTCCATCCTAGAACGAACCTGGGCTGACCTTACTTAGCTTCCAAGATTACGTGGGAACTGGTCCTTTAGAGTATTTAGGCACTCAGAGGTAGTAAATAAATACTTTAATTTAGACACTAAAAATGGATAAAAAGATTGCAGAAAAGTTACATTATTTTTTCCTGGTCTCTGTTCTCTGTGGAAGATACAAGTAGAGATTCCGATGCTGTTGGAACTGGCTTTTTCAGGAAGGAAGTCTGAAGAACTGGGTCAAATAGTCATAACAAAATTTCAAGTTATAGGCTTTGTGGACAAATTAAAAAATTAACAGTTCTCAATGGTGTAATCTAAAAGTTCTTAATGAATTCAAATGTGCAATTGTTTTAACTGTACAAAATAGCCTGGCTAAATGGCCTATTTAACACACATTTTAAAAGGATGTAGGAAATAACAAGCTGACTAACTTAACATTGGTGAAAAACATTTAAAATAAAATCACCCAACATGCAGATGACTAAGAAACAACAGGGCTTCTTTAAAAATAAGACATGTCTGGTTACATTTCTAGATCTGCATGTGATTGTCAACAAGTAAGTGGACAGGCATGATCAACTAAACAAAAGTTTTGACATGAGTAAAGAAAAACAAGTTGCCTTGCATCTCAATTTTTGGAGAAGTGGCAGGATATAAAATATTCCTCCTCCTCTTCCTGAGTAAATTAATAATTAATGCTTAAGTCTTAGGAACTAACCTGTTTGATTTCTCCCTGTGATACTGCTTGCACTCAATAAACTCAGCAAGAGGAGAGAGGGTGGCATCTTGCCTTTCCCAGTAGGCTCCGGCCAAAGCAAACTGCTGCAGCCTCTTCTAGCTTATGTGTTCTTCCTCATTCATAACCTTTGCCCTCCTGGTCAGACTATGGTGTTGTTTAACCACACCTGTCCCAGTTTTCATCTGTGAAATGTTGCGGAGAATGATGTTGTAGCCTGTCATTGTTTGTTGTTAACTGCCTTCGAGTCAGACCCGACTCATGGTGACCTGGTAGATGAGACATCTCCAACCTCCCTATTCTCCACTGCTTTGCTCAGGTCCTGCAGGTTCAGGCCCATGACCTCCTTGATCTATGGTTGTGTCAAGTGTCCTGAGAATGGAGAGATATGTCATATCACAGCACTGGTTCACCATGTGCATGCGTCATGGAGTGAAGTCTTATGTGCACACTTTTACTTTATTCCCCCCTTTATTTTTGTCCTGTTTTCTGGATTCCTTGCATCTATATACATGTAATAACAATCTGCCTTGCATATTCTTCTTCCTTAGTGTGTGTGTATGTGTGTGTGGTGTTTGGTTAGTCTGTTCCTTGACTGCTGTAGCTTGATATGAGAGTGATCTGTAGACTTTCTTGGAAAGGCAGGGTACAGTGCAAGGCTTGTGGGAGGGAGAAGAACCATTGGGCCATCTCCTCTCCTGCCGCCACGCCACCACCACTGGCGCTGTGGTTTCCCTGCCCCTTGCACAGGGGCGGCTCCTGTTATGTAATATCAGCAGCCCCCAGTGAGGCGGGGCACAGGCTGTACAGCTCTGGCCACTTGAAGTGTGTATGGGAGCAGCAACAGTAGAGATGGAGGCACCCTGAAGGCTCTTAGCAACCTGGCCTAGAGAGGGGAACATCACTCACATCTTGGGGAAACTGGGGGGGCCATTCTCCTGCACCTTCTGAGAGGAAAAGCCTTTTCTTCTTCCTGCACCCCACCCCAAGCTACACACCTGGCCAGGCAGCTAGGAATTCCTGCAGGTAAGGGACCGTGCCACTACCTGAAAGGGTACCATTGTTCCTATTCCTCGTAATGGAAGGGAGGGTTAATTTCTGTCTCTGAATGCATGGCTGGGGAGAGGGGATGAAGTCTGAAGTAAGATCAGGAGAGGCAGACTAAATGATTTGCATTTCCAGATTAACATTTAAAACTGCAGAGGTGACCATTGCCCTCTTGGAGCTAACCATCACCTGTGAAATCTTCCCCTGGGAAGCAGATCTTGGTGAAATGTGATTCCTGGCTGTAGACACTTGCTTCATTTCAAGTCCTTTTCTCTTTGCAATGGATTTCTTGACTTTGCTAGGAGGGTCTTGATAACCACAGATGGTCCCAAGTACTTGTTGCGCTTGCATTTGTGTTTGTCCTCAGAAGTATAGCTGTGTCTTTCTCTCAACAATCCAGATTAACATTTGAGGTATATATGAGTAATGTTCTGTTTGATGTATAAATACCACTGTGTAATATGGAAAGACAAAAATAAGAAAAGTTGTGTGTATCATTAAGTCCCTTGCATGCACATCCTTATTGTGTGCATAAACAAGACGCCTGAGAAGCTGCAATAGGAAGCAGTTCCATCAGAAGAAAGCATCTGGAGAAAAAGGAAATATTGGAGTATTTGCAGAAGGAAACATTTTACCCCACCTCACCCAGCCCCAAATTTGATAATACCGGCATCCACAGAATGCATGTTTATAAAGCCTTTTCACCTTACAGTGTAAGAAGATTAGGAAATACTAGAAAAAACCACTGACTTTCAGGCTCTTATGGTATTGCATAGTTGGTAAATATTGCTTTAGAGTTCTGAGTAGCTGAGCAGTGTCATCTGTGGTGAACCACTCAGGGCTGAATTTGAACCCTAGCCCTAGTCCCCAGAATCTGTTTTGGCTGAGAGGACATGCATGGAGTTTAAGACAAGGGGCCTTTACAGACTGCCAGAAATAATGCAGCTTAGGGAATCATGGGAACTGTAGTTTATTGTGGCACCAGAGCTCTCTGACAGAGAAGGCTCAATGTCTCAGAAAAAAATACAATTCCCATGACTCCCTAGCACTGAACCAGGACAGTTAAAGTGGCCTCAAGCTGCATTATTTCTGGCTGAGTTATACTGAAATTTTTGCAAAGAGGTTCTGGTTTTATTTCAGAAACCTTCAAAATCTATTTAATCAGAGGCAGGAGTTGTACAGAAGTATGTGGATTTTAAACAAAGCTTCTTTCAATTCATTTTCAACCTTTGTAAGATCTATATCTTGTCTCTACTATCCCCTGGCCAGTGATGAGAATTCTATCCCTACCCTGTTTCCTCAGTTGTCCAAATAGCTGCAAATGTATGGTATTTCTTATCCAAACCAACATTGTAAGTTTCTTTTATTAAGCTACAAAACAAAACATACTGAGCTCCTTGGTAGAAGGGCTGGATGAAAGAAATTAGTATTTTTTAATATGTTTAGTGTGCCTTTCCTCTGCTCATCCACTCCACCCCCAATCCGGCATTTCAGATGTGCAAGGCTATGGACTTTCAGGAGGATCTGAGGTCCAGCAAACCCCTTATTATAAGATGTGGGAAGAAGGGATGAACCTTGTACCCCCCATCCCACCCTCAGCAGATATGGCAGGCATATCAGTATGCCTTATGTAAGTTGTATGTTTTTACTAGTGGTGGTGTTACTGATAGAAGTCCAGCCAGTGTGCAGAGAGTCCTGTATTAAGATGAAAATTTTTAACTGGAGGTATTTGGTTTGGTTCTTATTCTTTTATTTTTCCTGAACTGGGGCCCTCTGTCTTTTCAGTACTACTTTATGTCATTCTCTCTGCTGCGGTGTGGTTTGCTCCTGTGTGATGTAAAGGTATTGTCATGTGGATCCTTCCTGTGTCCTTGCTTTCCAGAATGGCAGCCAGCATCTCATAGGACGTTATCACACGGGGGAAATCTGTTGGTTAATCCACACAAATCCCAAACAAAAACTGAATTTGTGCCTCACGATTTCACACAACATCGCACAGAAACTGGTCAGAAACTGGACATAAACTGGTATTATCCGAGATCTTTTTAATTTCGGGAGTTTAGAGGAAATGCATTTGCGAAATTACAGTAATTTCGCATTTACTGTAATGTGAAAAGCAAATACGCACGGACAATTCTCTTTTAAAACCTGGAAGAGGGCCAAGAGAAGGAGGAGGAGGAGGGGCCTCCAGGGAGGGAGAGTCCCGGGCTCCTTCTAGTGCCAGGGAAGGGAAGGGAAGGGAAGGCAGCCCAGGAGAAAAAAGTTTAGGATGAAGTTTGACATTTGGGATAGAGGGAAAAGGAGGGGAAAGAAGCTTCCCTTGCAGCAGCTGTGGGGGGATGTGGGGGCAAGTGTGGGGTGTGCTTGTGGAGCAACTTGGAGATCCATCTCGCCATGAAGTTCTGCCCTGCAGGTCCTACAAAGGAGAAAGGATTATGGGGGGGGGGCATGGGAGCTACCTCCAGTTTCCCCCTCTCAATCCCTCCCTTGCCTTGCCTTTCCAGCTTCCTCCTCCTCCTCCTCTGCTCTCTTGAGAGGCCCTAACCCCAATGGAAGGGGGTTAGGACCTGTGCAGGAGGACATGACCCCAAATGTAGGACAGTCTGACATTTCCTCCTGGAAAATGCAGGACTTGCCCTGGAAAAAGGAGGAGTCTGGTCACAAAACACACCCATTTCCAGTACATGTACGGGTTCTTTTCACTTGTGTATGAAAATTAAAAACATCTTTTTTTCGCTTTTAACTTAATTCTGTTATTACTGTAATTACGTGTGAAAAGCTTTTGCGTAATTAAGCTCTATTTTCACTTTCTTTTTGGGATGCTTCATTTCCACTTTATTATCTCTTTAACAACGAAACTGGCCCACATGTGATAACGTCCATAGGAATGCGAGAAGCCACTTTATGGTGAATCAAGTGGTCATTGCTTCATCTATCTCAGCACTGTCTGCACTAACTGGCACAAACTCTCCAAGCTGTTGTTGTGCTGGATGTGCTTGGAGAGGCCAAGGACTGAAACTCTACTACTAAGCTATATACTTTTTCTTCACCTTTGCTGCCAACTTGCATAATCATGCTCAGTCATGAAACTCTGCTGCAGTCATCACTGTAGTGCAGTCAATGTTTTAAAGTCCGACTCAGTGAGGAGACGTGTTTAATGGGCCAGCTGAAAAGGATCAGCATAGGAAGCTGCCATCTTCCTGGCCAGACTGTCTGTCTAACTCTGTATTGTTGACTGTCTGGCACTCACCCTCTTGAGGATCCCTGTGGGAGGTGGGAGAGGCCTTTCCTATCACATGCTACCTAGGCAGTGCAGTTATGAAGTCATAGTTAGTTGTGTAGGTTCATTCCAAGGGATCCGCATGTTATCAGGCCCACCTACATGGTTGCATCAGTCACATTCACTCTCCTGCAGCACACAATCATTGCATCACACTGAGGTTACTCCATCCTCACCTCTTCCCAACTTTGCATCTGGCATGTGTGAGAATAATATTTTGCACTGAAATGCCTCTATTCTAAACCTTGAAGCAATAATTCCCACCACTGCCACCTTTGTATACAGTAGTCATGCTGGCTAGGGGATTCTGAGTGTTGTAGCCTACAAATGTAACTTTCCCACACTGCCTTCTAATCTCATCTTCTCTTTCTATTACTAGTTAGCTAGATGCCTCTATAAACCCACAAGGAGGGCATAAGGGTGATGGCCTTTCCATGCTGCTGGGAGCAGGGATGTAGTTCCACCATACAGCTGATGCTTTGCACGTATTGTTGTTATTTTATATCCCTCTTTTTAAAAAATCAGAATTGGGACTCAGAGTGGCTCACAATTTTAAAGTACTACATAATTTGCAGTATTAAAACAAGTCAACTCCAATAAAATAATAATAAAATATAATTTAAAAATATTTTCTAAACTTCTCACAAACAGTTCAGTTAAAACAATACAGCACCCCCAAGCCTGTTCTTACATGTAGAACCTTCATGTAAGAAGGCCCCAGGTTCAGTCCCTTGCACCTCAAGGTATTAAAATAATCCTTCCTGAAACCTTGGAAAGCTGCTGCCTGTCAGTGGCCTACTTGGAACAAGACAACTTCCTATTTCCCTAGCTACCATCTTATACTCCATTTTACACTGCCTCTAAACAAAGTTCAGTTCCTTTATTGCAGTTAATAATTTCCTTTTCTGCTACTACAATCCCTTTTAAAAAAACAACAACAACCCTCTAAACAGAGCATCTTCATCACATCTTGTGATAATGAATATCACCAGTCCAGCCTTGTACAGCCTTGGATTGGCAGATGTTGTTGGACAACACTGTGGCCGAACAATGTCTGGGAATCCAAGGATGAGACAAGTCTGATTTACTCCCTCATATATGATCACACTGTGCCCTGAAAGGTTCTCATGACCACAGTGCAAATTACTATTATTTGGTTCCAAGATCTGGTGTACAGCCTTTAAATTTGGAGGTTTTATTTAGGTTTATGAGTGAGAGAGCTATTAGATAGTATTGGGATCAGCCATCAAATAATTTATTCAATTTGCCTGGTTCATTGTTTTGGGAGAATACAAGGAGTCAATCGGGGAACCAGTAGTTTGGAAACTCTGCTCAAGACTTCTTCATGTTAATGTAATTTCTTCTCTCCTTGAGGCTGTCCAAAAAAGCTCTGGGTGTGGTTTCTCTCTTTCTCTTGTGCAACATCCCAAATGGAGGGCAAGGAAATTGCAGGGCCGACCTCATGTCGAAATGTGCACAGGGAGAATAAGCAAGGGGTGAGAGGCGATAAGGAACCACAAAGAGGGGATGGAGGAAGAAGAGGCAGCTGTGTTAGCTTTCAGATCTCTGGGGCTTCCCAGAATAGCAAGACTGCCTTCTAGAATGCTAGGCTTCCATTTCCCAGGCAGAAGGACCTGCTAAAACTAGCTGTTTACCATGATTCAAACCAGTTACTCTCAGCCAGAATTTAACAGCTTGGTGATAGGGTTCTTATACACCAGAAAATGTACATTCCTAGACCTGACAAGCAAAATTTGGGAGAGCCACATTTTGAGAGACAGCAGGGCACAGAATTCCCCAGCCACTGGTTTCCAAATTTAGCTGTGAGATGTGTAAACACCATTTGACCATCTGATATTTTTTACTCTTGACTGCTGGGGTCTGTCCAAGATCTGAGGCAGGTATAAGTCTTTCTCATCACTGGTTGCCTCCCCCCCCCCCCCCCCGGCATCTGGAAATGGCAGAGATTGGATTTGAGATGTTCTGCATGCAAACCACAGGCTGTGCCATATGAGCTACAGTCCCTCCAAACTGCCTAACAGACGTCACATTTAGTCAGTATTAATTCTCTCTCTCTTTCCAGAGAACCTTGGATATTGTAGTTTTGTGAAGAAGAGGTGGTGGTGTTCCAGGGTGTCTTAACAGATAACTCCCAGCAAAATACAACAGCAAAGAATCCCATGGTGTCTTAAAGTCTTCCTCGACTTACTGTGGCAACGACTTTGGTGGGCCATAGTCCATTACACCAGTAGTGAATTCTGGCCTAGGAAAGCTTTAGGCCACAATATACTTGGAAGACTTTTAGTTTTTGCTGGAATTTGTTGTGATAGCCGAAGTGGTGTGAGACTGATATAAATTATGTGGGTAATTTCCCTCCCTCCACATGTATGCCATTCCCCTTAGGGGAAAAGTGAGGACATGTATGATAAATCAATTTTGTGGGTTTCTTAAATCAGCCAAACATGAAGAGCCATTGTTGTTGCTATTATTGTTGTGTGTTATTTCTTCAGATTTGAAAGCAAAATTCAGACCAATGGGCTTGTTTTAGCACAGACTTTTTTGGTTCTGTCCATGATGCCACATTGCTAGACAATGCCCATTGCTTTCTTTCTCAGTTCAGAAACTCACAAGCAGAATCAGTGTGTAGAGAGATCTTGTAGCACCTTTGAGATGAGGAAGTAGACTTATGTCTACAAAAGCACATGCTGCCAACGTCTTTCTTTCAGATAGTCTCAAAGGTGCTACAGGATTTCTCTACATACTGATTCTACAGACAAACACAGCTATATCTTTGAATTCTGTCGCAATCAGAAGTGAGCCAAGCATATTGCTCTATAGAGGTTTCTGCTTTTTCTGTTTCTTTTAACAGAAATGGGGCATTCTTGTAGAGAAAGGACTAACAGAGTTCCACTGGGCGTTTAATCTTTCTTGGCATATATTTCCCCAGTTTTATTCTGAAATCTAGATTTTGAAGCCACCCAATTCTATTACGCTCTGGTAATAACATTTTTTAAACTGTGGAAACAAATCCAGCAAAAATTTGTTTGATACAGTCCCTTTCATGCTACGCAGTTATAGTGCTTTTTAAAAAATTTAGTTGATTTATACCCCACCTTTCTCCCACAAAGGGAACTATGGCGGCTTACAATAATAGATTCCACTTTAACTCTCAAGGCTCTCTCCTATGGAATCCTGGAGAGTTTGGTCAGAGGCACCAGAGGACCTCTCTGGCTGAAAATGCCAAAAGACTCTTTCTCTAAACTCCAGACCCCAGGATTCCATAGGAATGCAGCCATGGAAGTTAAAGTGGAATCACAGTACTATAATAATGTAATGTGAAATGGCCTTCAATTAGCACCTGCCCCCATGTGGAGCCCCATTCCTATTAGCTAGCATGGCAAAATGATGAAACATATAAAGAGTTGTAGTCCAAATATTTGGCGGCCCTACATTGAGGAAAGCTAGAGTAACTCATAGAAAATATGAAGCAGCTTTATGTGAGTTAGATAATTGGCTCATCTAATGCTGTCTATCTCTGTGTGCGGACTGTGTGCATTCAAGTTTTTTCTGACCTATAGCAACCCTAAGACTGGGTTTTCATGTGGCTTTCTTGGCAAGATTTGTTCAGAGGAGGTTTGCCTTCTCCTGAAACTGAGAGTATGTGACTTGCCAAAGGTCACCCAGTGGGTTTCATGGCTGAGTGGGGAATTGAACCCTGGTTTCCAGAGTTGTAGCACAATGCTCAAATCACCACACTGTCTCTCACTGATCTCTACTTATTTATATTCTGCTTTCCCACTCCAAATAGTGCTCAATGTAGCTAACAACAATACAAAAGTTGAAATACAAGAGAAAATACAAAATTATAATTAAAACATAAAAGTAAATCAGTTAAAAGCACATCTAAAAAGGAAGAAACAGCACCCATCTGAAATAAAATCTACATTCATGGTACCTTATTCCTCCTCCTCCATGAAAAGGTTTGCTTGAAAATGTTCACTTGAAAGCTGAAAGGTTGTTTGAATAACAATCTTGAATAAAATCTTTGCCTAACAGTGGATGGACAACAATGATGGGGTTAAACTGATTTTCATTAGCAACAAGTTCCAGAGCCTGGGAGCAGCCACCAAGAGGTCTCACTCATATCCCCAGCTAATGAGTGAGACAAGGACTTTTCCTGCAGAACTTAAAACCCAGGCAGGTTGAAATGGGAGAACATGATTTTTTTAGTCTTGTTGTGATTGGCAGCAGCTCTGGAGGATTTCAGGCAGGAGTTCTTCCCATCCTTACCTGTAATTTTTGAGATGTTAATGGGGGCTCTTGCATGCAAAATGGGTGCTCTGCCATTACTGCTCTTCCCCAATTAAATGAGGCTTAAGAGCTGGGCTAAACCCTACACTTGCCAAGAGAAAGCAGCTTTCTTGCATTAGATTTTCCACTTCAGCCCACAATTTTTAAGAAAATAACATGGGTTGAGGCATATTGATTGTCCCAACTCTGGCACCCTCTCACTTATATATAGAAGGGAAAGGGCACTCACAGTGTCTCCAGTTCCTGCATTAAGTTCAATTAAAAAATTTAACTGTGAGCCAAATTATTGCCACTGGGATCTGCACGGAGAATATAACTGCAATGTAGTTGACCATTTACTCACATTCCATTATGGGACTTAGTAACGGCTGCTGTTACTGAATTGTTTAGTTTCCCCCACTCCTCTAGCATCAGATACCAAATTGAACTGCTGCAACATCCCTTCACAATAATTGAGATGACCAGATTCATAACGATAACAGAGCAATTTCCAAGTAAATTAAATCTGTCAAAAGGGATTATAGTCCCTTTAGCTGGTTAATTGGACACTTCTCCAGCTGACTTTGTATATGATTGAAAAAAAAAGTTCTTAACATTGAAGAAGATGTATTTGTTAATATGGTATCATGTTTGAAAATGCATTTCTCTAGTGCAAGAGGCAGGGACACCACTGGGGGGTGCAGGGCATGCGAACCACACCACAGGACACCTCAGAGGTGGGTGTCATCTGATGTACTGGTGGGACAGAGTGCCTTATGGGTTTGGTAGTTCTGCTGGCTGGGTGGGAAAGGGAATCTCCTTCCTTTGTTGCCTGGAAAAGGCTGTTGAAGAGAGGAGGGGGTATTAAAAATGATCTACACTGAGTGTCAAATATACTAGATAGGTCATTGGTAAGAGAGCAGGGACAATGCTTTTTCTGAGACAGTGCTTGCTATCTGCACTTTTTATACGGTTCCTTTTTGTAGGCAAAATAATTGGTTAAGTTTAGTGTCTTTGCCCTTGCCTTTTTACAAATTGATAGGTGAAGCAGGCATTGGGGTGCAGAAACAAGTACATACCCCATATACGTTCTACAGTTTCTAGAACATACAGACTAGCTGCAAAATACTGATCATTCACAAAAAGGAGCTTCTGGTTTCAGAAAAACCTTCCAGGAATTTCTATTTGGACACTTTTATTTGGGAACCTTCATTCTTTCCAGGAATGAAAAAGGTAATTTTGTGAGTGGAAATATCCTTCCATGAATAATAAGTTTGGAGCCAACTGGAAAAATCCAAACCAGAGAACTCTGAAGACTTATGATTGACATAGTGCCATTATCCCCTGTATAACGTCTGGGTATTTTTGTCCTATGAGGCAAAGAGCAGCTGTGGATGAGTGAGGGATCTCAGTGGCTGAAGGCCTCCCTCCAAACATCATGGGTGTGGTCCTCTTTCTCCGATGTTCCCTGCTGAAAAATAAACCAACATTATAAAACAGAGGTGGAGAATCTTTGACCTTCCCAATGTTTTGGCCTACAATCTCTTCAGCCCCATCCTGTACACCCAATAATAAGAGATTGTAGGAACCCTAATCTAAAACATCTTGGGCGTGCAAAATTTCTGCTTCTCTTAAGGTTCTGTTCACAGGTCTCCCTTGTTGAGTCTTGTGGCATGGGCCTATCCAGATGTTATATCAGCACCTTTCATTGACCTGTTTACCCTGTTATTGTAGCACATTGTAGGGGCATGGAAAGATAAAAAGTGTCTCTAATCTTTAACACACCACTCCACTTTTTTCATGCACTCATGGTTGGTCCAAAATTGTGCTGCCTAACACATAGCAGCAAAAGCATATACACACCTAATTTAAGCTGCATAATATGTGGTGTAATCATTTAGGTGTTGGACTAGGACTCTGGAGACCGGAATTCAAAGCCCCGCTCAGCCATGGAAATCTACTGTGTCATCTTGTGCAAGTCACATACTCTCAGCCCCAGAGAAGACCATGGCAACCCCCCTTTAAACATATCTAGTCAAGAACTCCCTGTGATATCGCCTTAGGAAAAAACTCGAAGGCACACAGTAGCAACAACAAAATACCCCAAAGTCAGCCAAACCTTTTGGCACTTGAGGCAGAAAATATCACACCATACAAAATCCTTAGTAATGCTTTTTTGCACTGTTACTTGTAAATCATAATTCTCATATACCACTGAATGTAATGCTAATAGTTGTGACATAAACAACTAGCAAAATTAAAATTATACAGTCGCCCCTCTGTTTTCACGTGGGATCCGTTCCAGACCCCCTCCCTCTGTGAAAATGGAAAATGGCAGATATTCAAGCCCCATTGGCTTGAATGGCCACACTCTCCTGCTCATGGCCCTGCAAGTGTGGCGCAGGCTCAGGTGCCATTTTAACCAATGGAATTTACTGGTCTGTGATGGACCAAGACCATGGACTCGAAGTCTGCGAAAACAGAGGGGCAATTGTACCTTCAAATTACAATATCATATGCACAACCTAAATGTATTTACATATACATAATGAAGATTTGGTTAAAATGTGATGTCTTTAAAGAAAATTTAAAAGAAAATAAAAATTTTGAAATTATTTTTTTCCAAAACACTTAAAATTTGAAATTTAGAAATTATAAATTTTAATTTTAAAAGGTTCAGGGACCTCTCCTTTCTCCTCCCACTGAGCTTCACCCCACTCCCGCCACCTCTTAAAGCATTTTAAAGGGAAGCATATGAATGCCACAGCCCATTTCTTTCAAAAGGTAGGTATTTGGGGAGCAGTGGTGTCACCCACTCCCTAGGGCAGGGGTAGGCAACCTTTCCCCTTTAAGGGCCGAGGGACTTCAGCTCCCAGAAGCCTCAGCCATGTTGGCCAATAGTCCCATGTTGGCCAATAGCTCCTGGGATTCTGGGAGCTGAAGTCCCTCGGCCCTTAAAGGGGAAAGGTTGCCTGCCCTAGGGTGTCACCTGGTGTGGTCCACACACACACAGTGATGCCACTGTCCCCATCCATGGGACAAATCGTACAACAACAACAAATAAGGAACAATTTGCTTCCCTTTCATGACACCTATGATCAGCCGTCTATGGCAGTTGCCTTGTTTTGCCCCATGGTAGGATTGGCCCTGTGTGTAGTCTTCTGCACAGAGACAGGACAGCTGCTGAAGCAGCCCCATGCATCTGGACTGTACAGGCTGGAAGCATAAAAAGAGCCTTCTCAATTCTTGAAATGCTGGATACATGACAGAAAAAGGTCATTCATGTTGTTTCTATTTAAATTATATTATTTATAAGTATATCTATAAATTCTGTTGCTGTGTGCCTTCAAGCCACTTCCAAGGTATGGTGACTCTAAAGTGAACCTATCATGGGGGTTTCTGGGCTGAGAGTGTTTGACTCGCCCAAGGTCATGCAGTGGGTTTCCATGGCCAAGCGGGGAGTCAATCCCTGATCTCCAGATTTGTAGTCCAACCACTATACCACACTGGTCTCATCTATAAAATTGTACATGCAAATTTTGTGCAAGTCTGTATTCCTTTTTTACCTTATTTTGACAATACATCATCCCCCCCTTTCCCTTTAGTACTATATACGGGACCATCGTAATGTCCCACACACACACACACACACACACACACACACATGAAAACATGCAATATAAATTAAGCAAATGTGCCTTATTTCTCTTGTGCTGCATAACTTACTCTGCTGTTGTTAATCAAGGGTAGTGATGTGATCGCCACCCTTAACCACAGGAAATCTTATTCAACAACTCTGGCTCCTGAAAATTCAGCACAATGTCCACAAACTTATGAACATATTTTTGCAGCCATATGAACTAGTAATTTGCTCCTTGAATAAGTTGGCAGACCTGTAAACAAAGCACAGAATTGTAAACTAAAGGTCTCAGGAAACTCAAGGCCATTTTCACATCTTTTGGCTTTTCTGTGCTTCCATGGGATCACAGAATTCCTGACCACAAATACAATTCAGCTTGGTATTCCTGTGTCACTTTTTCCACTTCAAATAGATCAACTCTTGTGTACTGTGAACCTTTTTAGAGGTACCCAAAAGTCCTCAGAGAGGGCAAATTTTATGAGAGGCAGAAAAAAGGAAAATGTCAGCACTGAGCAGACTCTAGGAGGAAAGTCTCTTCCCCGCACTGTCACCTCTGAGATGAGAATAAACCTGAGCCTATTCCATTAATTTTTGTTTCCTTATGGTCAGACCTTGCTCTTTGTTCTAGAAGATTTCAATAAATGTCTTTTAGTAGTAAAAAATATTGTGGCATGCTGTTCCCCACAAATAAAATTAACAATTAGGTAAATATGGCAAAGACTGCCCCACCCTGCCTCAGAAATAGCTGCATTTCAGCATATCTGACTCTGACTTTGTGACTTCTAGCAGAAGTCTGTCCACCTGAGGCAGAATCAGGACCAGCCCTAGATTTGAACTGGCAGTTCAAAATTACTTCAACATATAAAGTGGCAAAGGTTCCTCTACCATCCTGGAGGCAGCAGACTAGCTTAGGTGGCTTTTGTCAGGCTGTTTGATACTCACCGCTCCGTTTTCTAGCGACTCACTAGGGAGATCAGGAGCAATGGCTGTATGGCTGAAGCATCTGTCACCTGCCTTTGCAGACTGCCAGAAATAGTGCAAATTGAGTCCACTTTAACTGCCCTGGCTCAGTGTTAGGGAATCATGGGAATTGTATTTTTTTTCTGAGACATTGAGCCTTCTCTGTCAGAGAGATCTGGTGCCAGAATAAACTACAGTTCCCATGATTCCTTAGCACTGAGTCAGGGCAGTTAAAGTGGACTCAATTTGCACTATTTCTGGCAGTCTGCAAAGGGCTGTTGCAAAACTAAAACCACTCCTGTACTTTCAAAGGTTTTGTAGAGAGGGAATTCCAGCAGGTGTTGCTTGTTCTGCAGCCAGGTCCTGCTGAAATTCTTTCTTCCATGCACCCATTAAAAGTGCAGGAGCCATCTCAAGTTTTCCAGCTGGCAACTCTGAGATGTCACCTCACTCTGACTAGTGATAAGGCTGGTCCTGGTGAAAAAGTGTGTAGTTGCTGCTGTACACAACCACAACCTGTTGTGTTTATGAGATAATTATCTAAGATAAAGATGGTTCGGTAGACACATTAAGGCAATGTGCTCTCAGATATTCTTCCATCTTAAGAGACATTACTATTCAACCCATGACACTCACGGGACACTGTGAAATTTGTATGGGGTGATGTATTTTAAACTACCACCTCCATTCATGGTGAATATAAGAAGCTATCTTATATGAACAGAGACTGTGGGCATATCTATCACTCTACAGGTAACACTGACTGGCAATAGCTCTTCAATTTTTAACATAAGATGCTGTCCAAGACTTAACCTGGAGATAGAAAAGACCTTTTGTCTAGAAAACAGAGACAGAACTGAGATATAACACATCCTCAATTCACTCCTTCAGTTACCCCTCCAATCCAAAATTGACTACCCAGTCTCCATGGAAAGGTTGCCCTGCTGCCAATCAACCAAGCTTCTCTTTGTTGCTGAAGATGGAGTATAGCTGAAGTGCCAGTCAGTTATGTCTGATCTCTGTGTTTGCTTCATATTGACATTTGTCCATTCTCTTTAAATTTATTTTTGTCATGTTAGCTTTCTGAGTAGCCACCCTGAGTTTCCAGGCAAGACTTCTGTTGTGCAGCCAGTGTATATTTTTCACAGAATTTGACAGGAGTAGGGTGGGAGAGTAAATACTATTGACCATTTTTAATCCTGTCTCGTTTGCCCATTGCTTCTTCCATATTATTTTGTCTTACCACAAAATTTAATGGAAGAAAGAAACGCAGAATAACATCACAATGTCTTTTAACTAATAGGACCTGGAGTCTCCCATTTGGAATCAACTCCAGGTAGCCAAAGTTAGCTCCTCAGCCCAATGAGAAACCCCAGAACAACAGTGATAGTGAATTTGAGATCCTTTATGATACTCCCTCCCACCTTGTTAAGTTTGCAAGGAGGTAGAAAATGTCAAATAAAATCTCAGAAACAAGTCTACCTGGATTTAGATTGCTCACTCCAGAACCTTGCCCAAGAATGGAATATTAGAGACTGGTCGATAGTTATTCAGAATGGTGGGATCCAGGGAGGCCTTTTTCAGTAACAGCCTCCTCTTTATGTATTTATTTATAAATAAATAGGTATTTTTCTCTTTCCAATTGTTCATACACCTTGAATGGATCTGTACCCAGTCTGTTGTCACAATGTCCACCAGTGAGAGAGGCTCACTCCCAACCATCCAGTTGCCAGAAGGGGAGGGGAACAGCTCCCATCCTTTCCAGGGCAAGCTCTTGGCAGCGGATAAGAGGACTGTTATCTTTCTCTTGCAGGAACAGAGTGGGTACCCTTGTGGCTTCATGAATGTCTGATCCAGGCAGCTGCACGCTGCAGATTCACAGAGTCTGCTCTGAGGTAAGGCTGTGTGCGTGTGTGTGTGTGTGTGCGTGTGTGTGTGTGGCGAACAGGGCATGAGGAGCTTATCAAGGACCAAAATGGCTCACCTACACCAAACCTCTTGGGCTAAGAAAAGGAAAACAGGATTCTCCAAAATTAGCCAGTAAGAGAAGGTCACTGGTTACCACTCAGTGCTGCCGTTAGTTTTTTCTGCAGATGTTGGGTCCACTAAAGCTGTAGGGGTATTGGCATAAGCACATAATTTCCCCCCCTCTTTTGCCATTCACTGTCTTAGTGCTCATGGCATATTTCACATATACACACACTTCCCACCCCCCTTTTATTGGAATAATATGTGTTTTAATTCCCAAAACAAATGCTGAATCTTTACAAATGTAACCATGCATGACTAAATAAATTGGATGCAAGAGCCAATGATTTAAAAACTTTGCCCTTCCAGGAACAGTTCAGTCAATTTTCATGCTTGTAAAGGCAATTAGGAAATACTGTATTTGAGAAGTGCCAGGAGACCTGAGTTTCCCTGTTGCTCTTCTCTAGAAATTTCAGCATGCTCCTGCATGGGCTTTGCTAGATCTGAGTCTCCTACCGACCTAGGCCTTCCAATATCCCTATTTGCCTTCCAATATCCCTATTATCTTCTTACTTTATTTGGGTTTCTATGGAGGGTGAAAAGTTAGGAGTTAAGTGTTGTTGGTGTGTAGGATGCGTGTTTGTACATACTTATGTATTTTCATGTATTTTTGTGTATTTTTAATCAATAAAAATTTATTAAAACAAAAACAAAAACAATATCCCTATTTGCCTGTCTGCGTATTTCAGATGAAAGGTCAGTGGAGGTAGAAAAACACAAGAAAGATTTTTAGAAGGACCTCTGTGTCATATCTCACACCCTCCAACATTTCACAGATTAAAAACTGGAACCTGGCTAGCCAGGCAACCTCAGTGACAAAAGTAATTAATGAGGAAGAACAGACCAGCTAGGAGAAGATGCAGCAGTTTACTTTTGTCTGAGCCACCTGGGAAGGGCAAGATTCCACCTCTCCCCTCCTCTCCTACTTTTGCACTTTGAACTCAGTTTGAGGCAACTGAAATCAACTGAGGACAAACGAGGAAACTGGAGAGAGAAAGAGAGAGAATCCAGGACGTTTTAAAAGCAACTGAAAAAGTGGTACAGCAAAGAATTGATTGGGAATTTACCTGCCAAATCAGGAGAGTTGGAGGGTATGATCTCTAGCATGGCTTAGAGTTGAATGGCTATTATAATGCTGGATGGCTTTCCAGTTTTAAATGAAGTCTCCCTGAGCTACACTCAGAGCCAGACAATGGGGTTCCTTTCACCCATTGCAGCTTTTTGTAACGCTGCACCTCCCTAGCTGCTGGGACTCAATGCGTAGAGAGGCTGAGATGGGGAAATTGGGAAAAACAGTAGAGCTTCTTTGTACAATGAGAAATGCCTTTCTGCTAATGGATTACATCACTAGATAAAAGCTGTTGCAAGTCATACTCACTCATTCTCTCTCTATATATGCATGTGTGTGCCTTCATGTTGCCTGTCAAGTTATGGCAACCCCATGAGTATTTCATAGGTTTTTCTTAGTTAAGGAATACACAGAGGCAGTTTTGCCAGTTCCTTTCTTTGAAATGTAGCCTGGTATTCCTTGGCAGTCTCCCATCCAAGTGCTAACCAGGGCTGACCTTGCTTAGGTTCCAAGTTCAGATGAGATCTGGTGCCTTAGGGTATACTCCATGGGATGCTGCAATTATTTTTGTGTGCAATTTCTAAAAGATGTGATTTTACTTTAGTTGCTGAGCTGTTTTATTTTAAGCATTGTGACTAGCTGAGATCCAACTGAACGCTAATGGAACAAAAAGCTCCATCAGTATGATCAGCATCAGGTGCTGCTGACTATCATTATAGGGTGGCAGTTGGCATAGGGATTTCTATTTCAGCAACAAAGTCCTAGATACTTCATTAGATGAGCATCAGAAAAGTCAAAACATTCACACTGTGTTCCACAACATGAGCCATTTGACGCAATAGGATCCTAGCCATTAATTTTAACCCATGGGAATAGCTTCCTTCTCCCTGATGACCTATTGGATCATGTGAAATGGCAAGAAAACATGAAATAAATGGCATGTCACTCAAATACTATGGGTTACCGATTAGATTACTTGACCTAAGAAATCAGATAAATATATGCTGAGATTAATCTGCCTTCTTGATTTCAACAGGTTTAGTTTGCATGCAAGCCACAGTCTGTAAAACAACTGATTTACAGATAATGACTTAACTCAAAAGCTGAAATACAAACCAAAACAGAAAGCCCATGAGACAGAAAACGAAATCAAAATAGGCTGGGACACATATTTCCTAGGGAAAGCTGGGCTGAACCACTTTGGCTGTTAGCCACCACCCCTCTGTGCCCATTTTCTAGAATGCATGTGCTAAGTCAGTTTTTCAACACATCACTTAGCCTCTTCTGACTCTGAGCCTAAGAATCCAGCTGCACCTCCAAGTAACTCATGAGTGGAAGGGAAGTTCTTGTGTTTGGAGGCATTGTGAATCTGCAATGGGACCCATTTGATCCAGTTTTTTTTCTTTTTTCTTTGCAGAACTTCGCTGCCACGGCTGATTTCAGGGGCAGCCTGCTGGAGCAGACACTGGGCAGGGTCCGGTGTGACAGAATGTCCCCTTGCCCATCCCAGCAAGGATGGTCTCGGGGTACCTGTCTCCCATTATATAACCCACTGGCAACAGGAGAGCTTGGTTCACAAGGGGAGATGGAGCTTACTTGGCAAGAGATCCTGTCTATCTCAGAGCTGCAGGTAAGCATGGGCTAGTCAGAGGGTAAAGGGTGAATTCCTGGGGCAGCTGTATGGAGATACCAGTGCTAGTCCTGGTAGCAACTTAAGAGAGAAATCTGCTGTGTATCGCAAGAATTCAAGGATAGAGGTGGTGACTGGGGATGTGAACAATGAGAAGAGATTGTGCACAGTACTGTAGCTCTCAGGCTAATTTTATGTGGCCTTTGGATGGATTTCAAAAGTTCCTGGTAAGTTATCGGTTCAGACCTTCTGTGAAAGCAACCTGCTCCTCTCCCAGCACTTTGCTGCAATAAGGGAGAAAGGAGGAGATGTGTGTGTATGTGTGTAAGAGAAGGTGGTGTTGGTAGAGAGTGGGGAAAGGAAAATGTGGAAGGGGATGGCTAAAGAAGATAATATGAGTAAATTAATGTATGATAGATCCTATGAATGAGGATGTGGGACCTACAACAAGGGCAGAGAGAGGATGGAGGGGTGGTAGAAAGATACCTGGAGGCTGATCCTGTCCACAGCTGGCTACAGGCCCACCAGTTGCCAGCACACACCTCCCCACATCATCCCAAGAAAACAGTAGTAGAAATAGCTCTTTATCCCAGGGCTAAATGCTGCGCCTGCATCCTGTTATATTTGTTGCATTACCTAGGACAGCAATGAACTTTACATTTTTTCCCATCTTTTTTAAGCTTGAAGGATGTTGTAGCATTCTGCTACCTTCTGTCCAGCCTGATAGATTTTTTTTTAAAAAAAGATGGATTAAAGCCATCTGGAGCATTTGAATAAGAGACTGGTTACTGAAATTGTTGTTGTTCACTGCCTTTGTGTCAATCTCAACCCAAGGCGACCCTGCTGATGAAACATTTCCAAGATCCTCTATCTTCTACTGCTCTGCCCAGTTCCTGCAAGCTCAAATTCGTGGTCTCTTTAATAGAATTCAGCCATCTAGCATGTGGCCTTCCTCTCTTTCAACTTCCTTCCACCTTTCCTAGCATTATTGTTTTTTCCCAACAATTCATGCCTTCTCGTGATGTGTCCAAAGTACGACAGCCTAAGTTTTGGCATCTTGGCTTCCAAGGAGATTTCTGGCTTGATCTGCTCTAGGACCTATTTGTTTGTCCTTTTGGCTCTCCATGGGATCCTTAGCACTCTTCTCCAGCACCACATCTGAA
The DNA here is from genome assembly GCA_026167975.1 of Phrynosoma blainvillii. Lineage (NCBI taxonomy): Eukaryota > Metazoa > Chordata > Lepidosauria > Squamata > Phrynosomatidae > Phrynosoma > Phrynosoma blainvillii. Next base: position 196,798,331 of record JANUYF010000002.1, read on the forward strand.
AGAAGTTGATTTTCTTCCTATCTTCTTTCTTAACTGTCCAGCTCTCACATCCATACATGGTAATAGGGAACACAATATTTTGTATGATTCTAACTTTTATGTTGAGTTTTATATATTTGCACTTTAGGATCTTTTCTAGTTCTTTCATAGCTGCCCTTCCATTCTTAATCTTCTGATTTCCTGGCCGCAGTCCCCGTTTCTATCAATATTTGACTCCAGGTATGAGAATTCTTTTACTATTTCTATTTTTTCATTGTCTAATTCAAATTTGTGTGGGTTCTCTGTGGTCATTATTTTTTGTTTTCTTTATGTTCAACAATAAGCCAGACTAATATGAACTAATAAGAGGGACTTGCAACCAAACTTTGCAGTGCACCCTTACCTGGTAATTATCTTTCTTTTCTGGGTTCCTGCAAATTGTTCAAATTGTCCATACCATCCTCTTTTCCAGCTGACACAAAATATTCAGTGCTGATCATACCCAGTCTTATGGAGCTGCTTTGACTTTTTAAAGATCTAGAATTTTTGCAAACTTTATGGTTCCTTCCAGCCTGCTCATAAGCCTCCCCATTTTTTTAGATGCTGTTTTTCTGTTGGTGCTTCCCACCTGACCTCAATACTAGAGAAAATATGTTAGATTCATCCTTAGATGCAGATCTAGCAACTCACTTAGATGCAGACATAATAATGTCTCTTCCAAAGACTTGCACGTGTGTGTGTGTGAGAGAGAGAGAGAGAGATTGGTCCTACACTGCACTTAGCTTTGTTGTTCTTTGTCTTCAAGTCATTTCCAACCTATGGGAACCCTAAAGCAAACCTGTCATAGGATTTTGACAACATTTGTTCAGAGGTAGTTTGCCATTGCCTTCTCCTGAGGAGGCTGAGAGAGTGTGACTTGCCCAAGATCACCCAATGCATTTCATGTCCGAGCTGGAAAACAAAGCCTGGTCTCTAGTGTCTAGTCCAATACTCAAACCACCGCCCTACACTGGCTACCTACACTTAGTTCACCACTATTTATTTTTGCAATGTTAAGGAAGCCCTCTACTGGATTTTGACTGTAGCTCTATCACCAGTTAAATTCGGTTTGATTCAATGAGATTTACATCTGACTGAAGAACACAAGAACCATCCTGGATTGGATCAATCTAGTCCAGCATTCTCTTCACACAGTGGCCACTCAGATGCCCCAGCAAGGAGCCCACAAACAGGATATGAGAGCAGTTACATCCGCCTTCTTATATTCCTCACCGACTGCTACATAGAGATACTCCCTCTAATACTTTTCAAAGTAGTAGCCATGGTAGTCTCTTGCAGCATAAAGAGGAGGAGGGAAGGAAATGTGGCAGCACCTCTAAAACTAACTCAGCATTAACCTTTGTGGATAGAAACCCATTTCTTTGGATGCAGTAGAGTGATATTAAGGCCTCAGATATACACATTTGTGGGAGAGTACAAAAAATGTTAATATGATCCTGAAAGAAATGTAGGGCAAGGGACATGATTTGCATCTTTCTGGATCTTATTACAGTCTATCACACTCCCACAACTGTATAAATCTGCTTTATACCTGGGGCTTTAATATTACTCTGTAGTACATCTGAAGAAGTGGATTTATACCTACGAAGGCTCATACTAAAATAAAAACCAGTCAGTTTTAAAAGTGCTGCCACATTCCTTTTATCTCTCTCCCTCCCTTTCTTCTTTTTATACCTTTGATGCTGCAGGGGGACGTACAGCCATCTGGACTAGTAGTGATTGGGGCCCCAACTTCCATAAACGTATTTAATATTTCTTTCAGAGCTGTCCAAGTTGGCAACCATGACAACACTTTGTGGCAGTAAATTCCACAATTCAGCTATGTGCTGTGTTGTATCTGTTATGGCTAGCATTACAAGAGGGAGAAAAGCTTTTCTACACTTTGTACCCATACCTGCCTAATATTGTACATTCCTGTCATGTCTCTCTTCTTAGGTATCTTTTCCCCTAAGTTAAAACATCCAACACCCAAACATCTAACCATTCCTCACAGACAAACTGCTCTAGCTCATCACTCTTTTCTTTCATATGACTGCACTGTTTAATTACTAAGTGGAGGAGCACAGATGAGAGTAGCAGAAAGCTTGCCTATGGAAGTTGCTCACTAGGCCACCCTCTGCAATGGTGTGGACTCAGTGCCAGTTGTGGGGTGGCAACTATCCATTACATACAGCTGCCGCTTTAATCCAGACTCTCCCAACACTACCCCATTCAGCACCTGACTGGGGAGAAGTGAGGCAGGGGGAAATGGTGTACAATGGGGGATCTGTGTGGTGGGATGAATTGGCCTTTTGTTCTCAGGGGGACTATTATCAAGCCAGTCATCGTAACCAGTTAGGCACCTGCGCAGTCCACTTTAGTTCCCCTTCCCCTCCCACACTCCTGAAATGTTGATGTTATGTGTGGCAGTGGGCAAGCAGAAGTGAATGGGATGGGGGGGGGGTATCTCTGGAGAACTTACCTTCTTGGTATGTAAAGGGATCTTGTAGCACATTTGAAGCTGTGTGAAACAAGCTGTAGCATGCGCTTTCGTAGACATGGTCTACTTCCTCAGATGCATGGAGTGAACTGGTGCATCTGAGTAAGTAGGCCAAGTCTTTGAAAGCTTGTGCTACAAATTGTTTCACACAATTAGCCTCAAAGGTGCTACAAGATCCCTTTGCATACCGATATTCCGGACTAACACAACTATGCCTCTGAATTCTCCTTCTTGGTAATAAGAGCTACATGTCTGGCAAATTGTGAATGGGGAGCACAAGTTAAATAAAGTCACCCAGATCACAGATATAGCATCCCAGAGTGCAGCCCTCATCTTCCCTCTCCACTGGCTATGCTAGCTGCAGTCCAACATCTAGAGGACCATTTATTCCCATCCTCAAAGAGGGAACATTCACAACCTACTGATTTTTGGGAGGTAGTTGTGGGGGGGGGGGAAGTGGGGATTTGGGGGCTGGTAGTTAATGTACAACCTAGGCTGATTATTGTGGAGTAGCAAGCATTGCTTGGCTGTTAAGATCTATAGCAGGGGTAGGCAACCTTTCCCCTTTAAGGGCCGAGGGACTTCAGCTCCCAGAATCCCAGGAGCTATTGGCCAACATGGGACTATTGGCCAACATGGCTGAGGCTTCTGGGAGCTGAAGTCCCTCAGCCCTTAAAGGGGAAAGGTTGCCTACGCCTGATCTATAGGGATACAGTGGCTCAGCAGTTAAGATGCTGACTCTTACGATCACAAGATTGGCAGGTGAGCAGTTCAGCGGATAACAAGGACCTACTGTAATAATAATAGTAGTTCCAAAGCATGTAAAAGTGAAAGTAAATAAATAGCTATTACTTTGGTGAGGAGGTTAACAGCATTCTGTGCAGTCATGCTATCCACATGACTACAGTCACCTTTGACAATGCTGGCTCTTTGGTTTAGTATCAGAGATGAGCACCGCCCCCTACAGTCACGACCTTATCTAAATTAAACCTCTCTCTTGCCATGCCTGTCATGCATCTGTTTCTTTCTCAAGTGGGGAAGATATTACCAAATGCCTTCTCTCAGCTAGCCTCTCTCATCTCTGCAGGGCCTTGATATGCCAACAGAGACCTGCTATGACCCTGCCATATGTGGGCACACCCAACAAATGATGCCGCCTCCTGTCCATGGACTCTGTACAGGGATAGAGGAAAGTTCAATACCCAACTACAGCCAACCTGCTCCCACATACCAAAGTACATACCCAGAAACTCTGCCAGGCTCTTGTTCTCTCCATAGCTACACTGGCATGTTGATCTCCTCCCTCGAGTCTTCAGGACCTGCCAGCCTGGGTGCATGTAAAGGAGGGCCAGGGATGATGTTGGACAACAGGGAGTTGAGCAGTGGATATGGGCCTCAAGGTCCCTGCAAGCCCCAGGAAGACCTAGAATCAGACTCTGGCTTGTCACTTAACTACAGCGATGCTGAGTCCTTGGAGGCAGAGGGGCTGGAGCGAGCAGAGTATACCTCTCTGTACCCCATGGACCATGCCCCAGGATACCCAATGCTGGCTCCAGTACCAGAGATATCCATCTGTGGCCCACACCCAGAACATTCTTTGGAGAAGGGGCGAGGCCCACACGGTGAACTGGCTGGTAGTCGGGATGAACGGCGGGCCCTAGCCATGAAAATCCCCTTCCCTGTGGATAAAATCATCAACCTGCCAGTGGATGACTTCAATGAGCTGGTGTCACGCTTTCCCTTGACTGAGCCTCAGCTGGCACTAATCCGGGACATCCGCCGCCGTGGCAAGAACAAAGTGGCAGCTCAAAACTGTCGCAAACGCAAACTGGAGACACTTGTGCATCTGGAGAGGGAGCTTGATGAGCTGAGTCGTGAACGGCAGCGCTTGTTACGGGACCGTGGTGAGTTTAATAGGACACTGATGCTGACAAAGCAAAAGCTGGGGGCGCTATACCATCAGGTCTTCTGCATGTTGCATGATGAAGCTGGCAACACCTACTCTCCTGAAGAGTATATGCTGCAACTTGCTATTGATGGCAGTGTCTTCCTTGTGCCACGAAACGAACAGCCAGATATTTCTACTGACTGAAGGGGATAGGCAAATGCGGGAACTGAATGAGACAGACCAACTCAAATCACATTAGGAAGTATGGTATCCAGGGGCTTATAGAGCAGTTGTCTCAAACGTACCCATATTTGACCAGAGTCCAACACAATGTGTTGTATTTAGGTTCAAATGTAGGGCAATCTAGGACAAAACACACAAAACCAGTGTTTTTGGTGGGGGCTTTGGAGGGACTTGTACCAGAGCTTTTAAGCATTTATCTCCTTAGACCACTCACCCCCCAACCTGTTATGCTCCACATGTGTTTGTTGGGAGTCTAGCTCCTATCCTGCACAGGCAACATGGCAAGCTCCACTTCACCTTAGGTAGCTAATAAGCATATGTGCATCATAACCAAGAACACACTGGCTGATTTCACTGTTATCCAGCCTTATGTTCAGAAAATTGTCCTTTCAAATTACTTATTTCTTTCTCTTTAGTTCCACTTTGGACTGTATCTGCATAGTGGCAATGGTAACAAGAAATATCTAACAGGCAAGGCTAAGGAAGAAATCTGTGGCTCTAGGATTGATGAGATCCCCCCTACCAAGTCTTCTACCCTACTGGACTCTTCTCATGAATCCACACAAGGTGTTTCACTTTGAAATAGACTATGCAAACAAAGTTTTATAGGAACTTTGTAAGTGCTATGATCAGACTTGTACAGTTGCCCTTCTGTTTTCATGGAGGGATTCATTCTGGACCCCCTTCACAAAAATGGAATGGCTTGAATGATGATGTGTGCCCATGGCCACCCATGGGCGCACGCCCCATTTTGCCCACCTCCGTTTGCTGCCCGCAAACAGGTGAGGGAGGGACGCAGACTCCCAAGTCCGTGAAAATGGAGAGGTGACTGTATAGTTCCCAGGAAGAGGAAAGATGTCATCCAAGGCTGCCCCACATTTATAAATAGTAATTCATTCAGTAATCATCAGTGTCTGGATCGGGGACCAGCAACCTACGCCCCCCGGGACTTACCGGCCCCCGGGACTTACCGGTAGCTGGACTTACCGGCCCAGGCAGACTCCTGCCGCCGCCGCGCGTTTTGCCGGCTGTGCGGCCGTGCGCGCCGCAGCCGCCATTTTGATTTCCAAAATGGCGGCCGTGATGCGTTTGCACATGCACAGGAGTACTGTGCATGCACAAATGAGTCGCAGCCGCCATTTTGGAAATCAAAATGGCAGGCATGACATGCGCCGTGGCAGCTGCGCCTGTGTGCGCTGCTGCTGCTGCGGCACGCGCAGGGGGGTCACGCGCGCGCCACCATTCCCCCACCCCTCGGCCCAGCGGAGACCTGGACTTTGGGGGACCAGCCCCAGTCTCCAAAAGGTTGCCTACCCCTGGTCTGGATAGTACCCAAGTTATCTTAATACAGAATTCCTATGTGTTTGCTGACTGCAAAGACGTGAGTACAATGATGAAAGCTAGGCTGTACCTCAAGCATTTTATCACACAATTCCGTTAATTTATTTTATTAACGAAGTCATGACCCTCAGTGGTATAAATGTAAAGGCAAGCAACTAATATAATGTATTTCAGACAAACTTGAATTGCCCTGGCTATGCAATAGATTGTTCTCAATTAAAACAATGCACTCCTTAAATGCATACCTTTAAACAGCCAGGTTAAAGAAGCAATTAAATAAAAACCAAGACACATGAATCCTACAAGATATATCAAAGTGCTCGACAAAACATGTCTGCACAAGCTACAGATACTGCGAGTATTGTGTCCCACAAAGCACCATTTCCTTTCACAACCATCTATTCATAAATAGTTGTACACATTCTGTCTCTGTAAAAATAAACTGTAATTTGTCTGGTTAAATGATACAGTTGAATGACCCCTTTCCTCCTCTTTACAGCAGTGAAAGCATTCTGAACAAGCACTTTCTTTTAGCAGTGTACCAAAGTCAGAGGAATGTTACCCGAAGAACTCAAGTGACAAACCAGGCAAGAACTTCAATTTCAATAGTTGTTTTACTGCTAAGAATTTGTTCAAATGGTTAGACACAGGAGTGAATAACTTACGATCCCCTAGCTATTAGAACAGGGGTAGGCAACCTTTCCCCTTTAAGGGCCGAGGGACTTCAGTTTCCAGAAGCCTCAGCCATGTTGGCCAATAGTCCCATGTTGGCCAATAGCTCCTGGGATCTGGGAGCTGAAGTCCCTTGGCCCTTAAAGGGGAAAGGTTGTCTACCCCTGTATTAGAATATACCTCTCATAGCATCTGACTGCTGCCCAATGTCTGTGCAATTGTACTCAGAGAGAAGATTATTCTGCACTTTTTCCAATATAAAAATTATGTTGAGCAGAAAAACTTGCGTCTTGAACTGCAGATGGAGTGGGAAAGATGCCAAGTCCCACAGCTTATCCCCTCTCCGCACCAGGTTCAAGCCATCATTTCAAAGTCAACTGTTTTAAGAAATTGATGCCAGAATGGTATGAAATCCTTCAAATGCTTCATACACTGACAGATCTCAAAAAAGCAAGCCAGTTCTTGGAAGAATATTTTTATTGCAGTATAAAAATATTTTTATATATTGTATATACATACTAGCTACCCAGTAGCCATTGAACTTTCTCTGAAAGGCTTAGGTTATGCTAACTTGAAGAGTCCTGCAAGACAGAAAACAAAAGAAAACAGTGAAACATGAAGAGCATTCAAGGATATTTGTTTTGCTTTTAAAACATACTGAAATTTCCCTCTATGTCTAGCAAACCAAATTTCCTCATCAAGGCAGATAATAAAATGTTAAGTCCAGTCCGGACTCTTTTTAAGTATGCTCATGTCAGATATTTTATCTACCTTACTACTGCAGATGGGCTGTTCTTACCCTTTTTAAAAAACAGAGTTCCAAAGACATCCTCGTCCATCATCCAGGAACAGTGGCATTGTTGCACTGGGGCAGCTCTTCTTCTCCTATAAAAAGGAAGGCATGTTAAAAATCTCCCAGTATTTAGTATTCATTATTACATTCAGCTACTTTGCATTAAATGACCCCACCCCCAGAAGCAGTCAATTGCCATTACAGCAATACGGCCAGCGCACTGTGATACTGTGCTAAATATTTTAAGTCCACAAGGCCACCCAAAGGGGGAAATAAGAGTCAGTGCTTCCATAAAATATATTTCATTCACTGTTTTCAGGCCTGTGACTGAAGGTTTTTAAGTATATAAAATCATTATTTTGTTCTGTTCATCTAATGCTCGTATATTACAGTACTGGGTAAATTTAAAGCAACTGAACCGGTATTTACAAGGTAATCTCAGCCTCAGAAATTTTAGCAGGTTAACAAAACTGTATAGGACATAAGTAAAATCTGGTCTTACCTACCAGTACAGATATATAACCTTTCCTTCCTTCTGCGTCTGACTGCTACTCCTAAGAGCAAGGATCCTTACTCTCGTCTGCCTCCTTCCGGTGGTCACTGAGCACTCCCTTCTAGTCAGCAGAAGCTGCACCTGGCTTATCTGTCCACTCGACTCAACACACGTGTCTACTCTCAGCTGTGGTAGCGTCTGAGCTGGAAGCCATTCGGAGCTATGCTTGCTAGCCGTTCCTAGTAGCTCAACCATCTGCATGCCTCCCGGATTTGTAAAGCTACTTAGTTTTCAGGTGCTGATGTGCTTGCTTTCCTCTGTTGTGGTTATGCTACCATGCCAAAAACGAGTATAACTTCATGAATCCTGACGTCTTGTCTCCCTCAACAGAATAAGGATCCACCTGCTATTGCAAACTCAGCCACGTAAAAACCCATCATTTCTATTAAGTTTGCATTCTAAATTAAGCCATTGACCGGTCAAAAAGAAGTTTATATACACACCCGCGCCATATACATGTTCTGTAGTAATTCTGAACAAGTTTATAGCAGATTGGTCCTATTTCACAAGGTGCTAAGATAGAAATATTGGAGGTGCACTCAGTTCTTGCTGATTAATTGGACCAACATAATGTAACACTATGCCAATGCTGCCACCACACCCCTCAACTATTAAGTGTAGTTCTAGGTCCACCAGACGGACAGAAGAACATTAAGAAATTAACACTTGAACAAAGCCAAAAAAAAAGCAAGCATCCAGAAGGCTCATTTTCTACTGCAGAACTGCATTGAGGGGGGAATATGACAATGACTTACTCCAGAGAAAGAACCATGGATTATTCAACAATGCTTTATGGAATTTCAAATGCACTGGTTGAGGTGAGAACTGGCTTAGGATGCCTCAATGAGAAGGGGTGGGGGTTGGAAGAATTGTATGCTTGCCTTAAATGCTTCTAGAAATGTAGTGGCATCTTTGATGCCATAAAGCTAAAATGTATTTACTGTATCAAGTTATATGTTGCAGACTGCTTTCCATAAGCAGTGGAATCTACCCAGTACAATACCAAAACTAGGTCTTGAAAACAGGGGGCACACTGTGTAATCACAAGGAACACATCTGTGGTTTTTAAAGAAATGTTTGTCCACTATGTATAAGTTCAGTGGGATAGCTATGATATTTAATGTGGAATATGCTTCAGTTTCCTAAGTTCCCCAACCCGCATTCACATGAAATGTGAATCTTAATATATGCCCTCTTATAAATTTTAGCTAATGGTTATTATTTCATTAACAGACCCCAAACATTCAGCATCTATAGATAAGAAATCATGTATTTTGATTGTCACTTCAGTGGCAGAACCCATTCCCCCTTATTATTAGAACAGGAACAGAACAATCCATTTGCATCTGTATTACCTGCCCCACTACTGGAAATGTCCTAACTGTTGGCAGTCAGCTGACAGACCTTATATATGTAAGACTTAACTGAGGATTAAAAACCTGTCTGACAAAATCACTATTGGTACCACTTCTGCAACATCCCCAAACCAACTGATATTAGTGTGTACAGCAGTCTACACAAGCATATGTCACAGCCAAAAACAGTGTCCCAAGAGCCATTTCCAGCTGCACATTCAATGACACGAAAAATATATATTGATTGCTGTGTCTATTTGCAAGTGTGGACAACTCTACCATTAATCTTTAATCCAGTACACAATGGACCCCATCATCAGGCATTGCATGTTTTAAGCTAAATCCATATTCCAACCAGGCAGCTACAACCAGTATGTGTTAACTTATATTGAACTAACTTTACACAGCACATTTAAAAAAGGAGACACATTTATTCAGCGTCATGATCAGTCTATTACAGTTAGCAGTCAACATTATTCGTGTGGAAAAAATAATCTACATAAAAACCCTTGTTGGAATGCTTTGCACTTTCCACAGAACACAAAAACTAAAATATCCTGTTATACAGTTAGTCACAAATACAGTCCTGATGTTTGCAAACAAGCGCTTGTCTAACACATGTCTTCATGAGGCAGTTCTACCCTGCCACAACTGTGTTTGGCTGAGTTCACAACTGTGGTAACCTGTAGCTTCCCTGTCAATTCTCTGGCTCTCCTCTCCTGCTAAAGCTTTGTTTCCTGTTGAATAATATGGAATAAAGTTGTTAATCTAAACACATTGAGACTCAAGGCTACAATCCAATAGCAAGTTTGTTCCCACCAATTGCCAATCCATATATTTTAGTCTATATATACTTAAAACTACAATAACTTGGCTCAGCTACATTAAAAGTTACTGTTACATTTCCAAAAGCACTGCATATTTATCCAAGGGCTAAAGGGAAACTTCTTACCCGAGGAATTAAAACCGCCTTCCACCACCATAGCTACTGCCACTACCAGAGCCACTGTAGCCACCTGAAAGAATAAGTGTTCAATTCTCAAAAATAGCTAATGGAGGGTAAGAGGCAAAGGAGTAAAAATTAAAATGGGGATCACAAGTTAAAAAGAACTACCTAGTTCACTATACAAGGCAGAGGTGAAAAGTTTAGAAGGAACTAGAGTCCACAAGACCAACCTATAGTCATGGGCTAAGGATCCAAATATTCAACACCTCTGCTGTTGTGACATAAACCCAGTGAACTCAAGGATCAAGGCAGAATCTGGGGTAGCTCAAGTATCCTATTTGACTCCAAGTGTAAAGTCTCAGATGCTTACCACTGCTCCCACCATATGGGCCAGAGCTCCTGCCTCCAAAGTTTCCTCCTTTCATGGGTCCAAAATTTGAAGACTGGTTATTGTAACTGCCAAAGTCATTATAGTTTCCACCACCTCCAAAGTTGCTTCCTGAGAAGAGCAAGAATAAACCGCTTATTACTACAGGGATATTTGACAAAAAATAACTTCCTTCACAGTTCATTTTATTCACCAAAGATTAACAACCCTTTTCTCATTATGCTGAATATAATCAGCACATATTCATATAAACGTGTTCATCAGTGTGGCTATAACTTGTTTTCTCTGTAACTTGCTTGGTAAATCCAGCAAGTATGGCGTTCATCCTATGTAGTCAGTTTTATTTTATGCCACTGCATATGTAGGATGTATTATTTAAAAATAATTCTTCCAAAAATACAAATAAACTGCTGAACCTGATAGTAGTAACACATTTTGAGCTTCTCACTCTAAATTTCAAAGTAACTTTCATAACCACATAAGATTTTAAACAATTTTTTACATCTTTTATATCACTGAGTTTTGGAAAATGACAGATGTATTTGTATAAAACCACTTTAGCCACAGCTATCTAACACTAGCTTTTTCAAACACTTAAACAGCAGATAAATACAAATATCTGAAATATTTTTAGTATTTGTTCCTGAAGGATTTTAGAGGACAGGAGCTACAACATAAGCAGTTAAGGAAATGCTTCTGTAATTAGCCTAGCTAGGTTCCCTGTATGAATTCTTTGCCATTTGAAGGATCAATACACCACTTACCTCCACTGCCACCACCGAAGCTACCGCCTCCATTGTTGTAGCCATCATAGCTGCTACTGCTGCCATAACCCCTGCTTCCTCCAGAATATCCAGAGCCACTACCTCCATAGCCTGTAGGAAGGTAAAAATATAGAAATGACAACCAGGTTAACCTGCCATAGCTTAAAATTCCTAGAAAGTACACAAACATTCCAGTATTGAATATGAACCACAAACATTCCAGAAGAACCTAGAAATGTAACTTGTCTCATCGGGGTGGGGTGGGGCGAAGAACAGAACGAGGGAAGCAAATGAAGACACTGGAGTCTGTTCCACCTCAACTATCATTCTGCTGACCTCATCAGACCAGCAAGCACCAACTATGCGGGAAAATTTTTACTTGTGTATTGAATTCTGTTCAAATTAACTTAAAATCCATGCTTGATTTGTATCTTTAAAACATTTACATAGCTCACAAGAGCTGTATAGACAATAAAATAAAATGTTTTTATTAACCTTAACAAAATTGTCTTTTCCACACCTAAAAACATGCACTTAAACAAGCCACAGCGCTCCCCCCGAACAAAAATGCAAAATTCCAATCTATTCCTAATCACTTCTGACTTTTTTTTTTTGGTATTTTGCATTACAGACCTGGTTCAACTTGGTCTTTCAAGGCACAGAAATGCCCCCAGATTCTCTAACACTGCCCAACCAATCATAATAAACTTAACTACTTAACCATTGTGCTTGAGCTGAACTTACCATCATTGCCAAATCCATTATAGCTGTCTCCACTACCTCCATAACCACCTCCGCCACCTCCACCTCCACCACCACCACGGCTGCCAAACCCACCTAAAACAGAGAAGACAGCTGTTAACACTTCTAGCAGTGAATCTTTATACAGGACAAGGAACTCAGTTGAATTCTTATGCTACTTGAAAACCGATTCATGGTTTCAGATCAGTTTTATTTTCAGTCTATTTTTTGCATCTGGCTCTAGTTCAGGTGTAGGCAACCTTTCCCCTTTAAGGGCCGAGGGACTTCAGCTCCCAGAAGCCTCAGCCATGTTGGCCAATAGCTCCTGGGATTCTGGGAGCTGAAGTCCCTCGGCCCTTAAAGGGGAAAGGTTGCCTACCCCTGCTCTAGTTGATGGAGCTTGGCTTTTTAGATCAAAAGGGATTCCAAAAGCCTATTTCTGGCCAATATGGCACAGTATTCCCTCAGCAGTATACAGAAAACTAATCAAGCCATACTGAAATCCAAGCTTTATATCTAGGAGGGACCACATTACTCCTGTTTTGAGGTCCCTCCACTGGCTGCCTATCAACTTCCAGGCCCAGTACAAGGTGTTGGTTATTACCTTTAAAGCCCTAAATGGCTTGGGTCCAAGCTATCTCAGGGAACGCCTCCTTCCATATAATCCTCCCCGCACTTTCCGGTCCTCTGGGAGGAATTTGCTGCATCCTCAAAAATCTAGGCTGGCGGCGACCTCCCAGAGGGCCTTTTCTATCATCGCCCCCAAACTCTGGAACGACCTGCCGGACGAGATCCGTCAGCTGACATCTTTAGACCGCTTCAAGAAAGCTGTCAAGACGGATCTCTTCCGGCAGGCCTTTTCAGATTAATTCTCCTGGCCTTGGGCTCTTTGATCCCTGTGCTCCCCCTGTGGCCCCATCAAATGCTGATGGATAGGGAGCGCAGTTGAGTCTAATCAGGGCATTTTTATAATTTTATATTTTTATGTTTGTTTTATCTGTATTGGAATGTTTATATTCCTGTTTTAATTATCTTGTCATTTAATACTGTTTTAAGGGGGGTGGGTTGGGGTATGATATTTTGTTGTATGGGGTTTTAACTGATGTAAGCCGCTTAGATTGTTTTCATTTAAGCGGGATATAAATAAAATTTTATTATTATTATTTCCCAGTTCACTACCACGTTAGGGAGCAGGAGAGACATCTTGACGCTGGCAAGGACTACATAATCCCAATATGGTGAGAAATTGTACTCTTTGAAGCCCTAGGTTAAAAATTAAAGAAATTTCATAAAATAGTATATAACCGGTAGTTATTTTCAAGCAGTAGTACTTACCACGGCCACCAAAGTTGCTGCTACGGTTAAAGTTGTCACTGCCACCAAATCCACCTCCGCGTCCACTGCCAAAGCTGCCGGAGCTACTGCGGCCTAAGAACAACAAGAACAATCAGCACTCCTGAAAAGTATCAATAGTGCACCTTTATATACAAACAGTATGCAAATGACTTTGTAGCACCTGAGACTAGCTGTGTAGCATAAGGTTTTGTAGGCTTGGTCTACTTCCTGAGATCCATGCATCTGAGGAAGCAGACCAAACGTATGAAAGCTTTTGCTACAACAATCTCACAGGTGCTACAAGATGTTCCATATTAACATGGCTATGCCTTTACTTACAAGCATCAGAAACTCACCTCGCTGACTTGAAGTGGCACTGGCCATTTCCTGTTTTGACAAAGCTTTTCTGACTTCACAGTTATGCCCATTCACAGTATGGTATTTCTGGACTAAATGCAAGAGAGAAAGGCTTTTATAGTATCGTCACACTAACAATATAGCCAAAACAAAAACTTATACCAGAACATATCTGCAATGAAGGCTGATATACTTACTGACAATCTTGTCCACAGAGTCATGGTCATCAAAAGTAACAAAGGCAAATCCCCTCTTTTTGCCACTGCCACGATCTGTCATTATCTCAATGACTTCAATTTTGCCATACTGTTCAAAGTAGTCCCTCAGGTGGTGCTCCTCTGTATCTTCTTTAATTCCTCCAACAAAGATTTTCTTCACCGTTAAGTGGGCTCCAGGCCTCTGAGAGTCCTACAGCAAGGCAGGACAAGCTAATGTCAAATTTGTGCAAGCTTCCTTAGCAGCTATTTGTATTGGAAAAAGTTACTATAAAGATCATGCTATAGCTTCAGTTAAGAGTTGGTTATCTTATATCCCAAAGATGTATAATAATAATAATAATAATAATAATAATAATAATAATAATAATAATAATTTCTTATACCTCGCCTTTTGCCTTGGCAATCAAGGCAGCTTACAAGTACAATTACAGATTAAAAACATGTATGGATGTATGGATCTAATGGTCATCAATGTTACAATCCTAAATCTGCTTCGAGAATTTATCCCACTGAATCCAGAGGCACTCCTGCCAACCTTTTACTCAATAAATCCAGTGGGCTTCTGATTCAAACAGATTAAAAGATGTTACCCACATATAGACAGCTAAGGAAACATATGCTTATGTTTCAGGCCTTCACCCAGAAGAAAGGGTTGGAGAAGGCCAGCTTATTCCTTCTGATAGTAATACAATGTTAAGCAGTTCTTACCTCTCTTGATACAGCTCTTTTTGGTTCAACAACTCTGCCATCAACTTTGTGTGGCCTGGCATTCATGGCAGCATCAACTTCCTCCACTGTTGAGTATGTGACAAATCCAAATCCCCTGGAGCGCTTAGTATTTGGATCTCTCATTACCTAGAATGAAATACTTAAGTCAGTGTTATGTTTTGGTTTAAGTGTAAACCAGGTGTGTCCAACCTCATCCCTTGGGGTTTGTTTGCGGTGCACTGGAGCCCATGGTGTATAAAGACTGAGTAAATATATTCAAGACCAACCCTTTTCTCAGTCAGCTATCCCTTCCTTCTCCTCAGGAAGTTGTTGGGGAGCAAACAGCTCATTCTTGCAGAGGCCTTAACTAAACACTTTAAATGGGGTTTTGAAATTATAACTGCATGAAATCCTGTTAACTTACATGCAACCCTACGGTTCTAAGTTGCACATGTATCCTCTAAGCATAGAATATACACCAAGTGTTTGGGATGCATGGTCTAATGGATGTTCAATTTGCAGTAATGTCATTTCACCTTAGTAATGTCACTTCACATTAATCCTATTCAGTACACCACATTCCATTAGCTCAAGGATAAAAGCTAGTAAGAAGATACTTAGGGAGGTGAGAGGGAAGAAGGAATAGGGATAGAAAGAATGGGTAAGGAAGAAATAAAGAGTAGGGAGGTGAGAGATGAGAGAAAGAGGAGAGGAGAAGGGAATGTAAGGGAAAGTAAGAAGTGTGTAAAGTTAAGGAGAAAATGTGTTATATAGATTACTATAGATGAAAACATACTTAAAGATTAGAGATATTAAGATAGGTAGATGGGTAGAGTGATGATACAAGTTTCTAGAAAGAAATTTGGTAGAATGAATGTGCAAGTTTGTAGAATGAAACTGTTGATCTTGCATAGTATATATGGGATTTAGTTTTTTTTTTTTAAAATTGTGTTGGTTTTGTGAGGAATTAATAAAAGCTTATTTAAAAAAGGCTAAAAGGCAAGGTTAGTACTAACCCCAGCCCTCCAATATGTTTTGGGCACCTTATTGCTCATACAACTTGTTAGGGTATGCTGTTACTTAAATAGCAACACCATATCGAGTTTGAGTTAGCCCTTTTCCATATAAAAGGCTGGGCCCAACTTACCACACAGTCTGTAAGTGTCCCCCATTGTTCAAAATGATTACGAAGGCTCTCATCTGTTGTCTCAAAACTGAGGCCACCAATAAACAGTTTACGCAGCTGCTCAGGCTCCTTTGGGGACTAAAACAGAAAAGCAGAGTGATAACATAATCAAGGAGATTGGTAAGATGCCCCCGAGTATGTCCACTCAAGTGCACTTTGAAGAAAACGAGTAGAAATTTTATTTTCATGCTGTAAGCTTTGGTGAGGCTAAGATGTTACTTACTCTTGCTACAGAGCATTAAAACTATGTTGATAGCACTTGGACACACCTTCCCTAGCCTTTCGGATTATGTCATTATTTCTTAAAACCATTCATACTTTCCAGAGTCTCCCAATTTTTACACCGAAAACAATGTCCAAGAAATTTATTAAATGTACTGCTTTTTACAGCATTATTTTGTAAGAGAGTGCTGACTATATGGCTGCCTTAAGTAAATCTAACCTCACTCCCTGTAAAACTTAGATGTTTTCAGCACTTCTGGTAAATTCTGATAATAGCAGACTGGCTAACAAGTCATTTCAAAAAACTTAAAGAAAAGTGAGGTAGTGAAGAAGTGAGACCTCATGGCAAAGAAAAATATTTTTCAGCCAATGACTGAGAATACAAGCTTTTACATTTAAGTCTGCCGCCGCTTTAACTACCATGAAGTAACCTAAGGACAAAGGGGAAAATTGGGAGGAAGGGGAGAGACTGAGGCTACATCTGCACTGCATAAATCATGCAATTTGATTCCGTATTAACTGCCCTGGCTCAATGCTTTGGAATTCTGGGGCTTGTAGTTTTGTGAGATATTTAGCCTCCTACGTCTGAGAGATCTAGTGCCACAACAAACTACAAATCCCATGATTCCATAGGACAGAGCTACAATAGTCAAAGTGGTATCATAGAATCAGAGTTGGAAGAGACTACAAGGGCCATCATCTACTCTGCAGTGTGGTTCAACACTCTTGCTTGCCAATACAGGTACAAGTGTTGTTGTTTCCCCCCCTGTTCTATGTATATTTAATGAGAGTCCACACAAAAAAGCACCATGGGTCTTATTTACCAAGACATTTACCACTATTATATAGCCTCCCACCAGGAGCCACAAGCATGAAAAAAAGTGACAAGGGAAAGAAAAGGACCACCTTTGGAAAAGAAGCTGCAGAAAAGAGGGGGAAATGAAAGTGGCTGAGATCAGAATGCTGCTCTTAGGCTGCATCCACGCTGCAGAAACAATCAAGTTTGACACTGCTTTAACTACTGGTGGAATTTGAGGATATAGTTGTGTTAGTTTGTACAATTAGTTATGTAGAGATCTTATTGAGACTCAGTTTTGAGAAGTTGGCAGCAGGAGCTTTCCTATACTTCAGTCTACTTCCCCAGATGCATTTAATGACGTCTACGAAAGCTCATGCTGCTGCCAACTTTCAGTGAATACCAAATCTGCTACAAGATCTCTTTGCATAATAATAATACCACCAAATGCATCTGAGGAAGTAGACTTAAGTCTAAGAAAGCTCCTGTTGCCAATTTCTTTCTGTGAGTCTCAAAGGTGCTACACAAAATCTCTCTACATACCGCTTTAAGTGCCATGGCTCAATACTATGGAATTCTGGGGCTTATAGTCCTATGAGATACTTAGCCTTCACTATCAGAGTTCTGGGGCCACAACGAACTACTAATCCCAGGATTCCATAGCACTGAGCCACGGCAGTTAAAGCTGCGCCCAAAGTGGATTGTTTCTGCAATGAGAGCGCAGCCTCAGGCTACACGGGGAAAGACAGACAAAGCGCGTGAGCACGTGGTGCAGGAGGCAGGCAAAATTCCGCGCAGCAACACCTAGCGCGCATGCGCGAAGCACGAGCCCCGCCTGCACCCAGAGCGCAGGCGCAGCCATTACAGGCGCCGAGCGAAGCACCAAGCTTTGGAAACGCCACGCATTGTAAAAGATGGCGCCTGCCCTAGGGAAGCTACCGCGCATGCGCAGCACCAAGATGGAAGAAAAACCAAGCCCAAGCGGCGAGAAAAAACAGGAGGCCCTGAAGCAGATCGCACCCCCCCAAAAAAACACCCCCCCACACACACCCAGAACCGACACTATTTCCCGTAGCGACTCTATTTTGGACAGTGGAAGCGGGACTTAAGAGGAAGGACGGGCGTCTTGAACACTTACTTCGTTAGGAGACATATCGCACCCGTAATCGGACGATCCCTAAAGGCAAAGGAAACATAATTCCACAAAAACAAGCCACAGGTTTAGGGTCGGATAAAACACATCGCGCGGAGGCCCGCGCGGGGTCCCTTACCTCAGACTTCGACATGGCGGCGACGGTGGTGCACAGGCAAGGCCTCCCCCAGCGCCCTCCGACCGAGGCTTCCTCCTTCTCCAGCCGAAACGAAAAAGAGGCAGAGTCAGCAGCGCGCCGCCGCCTCACTACCAGCGCCCGCCCCCGGCCAACCGCCATTGGCCAGCCGCCTGGCCCGTTTCTCCTCCCATTGGACAACGGCCAGCTGGGCCGTGTCCTATTGGACGGTTGTGTGGCGACCTCGCCCTTTTTTCTCCGTCTTTCCCACCTACGCTCACTTCCTATTGGATAGATCCCTTGTCGCTCTTCGATTTCGGCGGTGAACTTTCCCGCCCTCGGCCATACGCAAGGCAACGCCCTTCCCGGCTGGGTAACTTTCCTTTCATTGGCCAAGGCGCAGCGCATCTTGTTTGTGATTGGCTGACGCAGCCGGATTCTCTATCTTCGGGTTGGCTGCTTTTCTTTTCATTCATTCTAACAGGCGGGAATTAAGTTGGGGATTCTTAAAAACCTTTTGCGTTTGGCGGTTAGAACTTTACCGATCGCTGCTGATGGCGAGAGGCTGGAGATAGAAAAGGGGGGAGCGGGCCGCTTAACCTATAAAACTTGCCTCAAGGCAGCAGCATACGGTGAGGCGCGGGGAGGGGTAAAGAGTCGTACAAGCCACGCATGCGCACTTAGTATCTCTAAATCTGATGGGAGGGGGGAGAGGAGCGAGCGAGCGTGTGAGGGAGAAACGGAAGTGGCGCGCGCGCGCGTCGAGAAAGGGGAGGGGCAGAGCCAAGAGGCTGGGTTGGCGCTTGCGCACTGTGGAGTTGTTTTGGCGGGCGTTGCGCAGGAGCGGCGGTTGTGCGGGATTACCAGCCAGGGAGGGGGAAGTTGGTTTCGCACCGAGCCGTTACTTTCCCCCGCCTTTTCCTCTCAGGTGAGCGCCTACGGGGAAACAACTCTCGGCGGGTGGCACGTTATTGAAAGGGAGAGAGAGGAGAGGAGAAGAGAGGGAAGGAAGGGGGCGTGGTCTCGCCGTGATTAGGACCGTTGGAAGTGAGGGGGCGGGGCTCACGCGTCGCTAGGCGGAGCCACCGCCTTTGTGAGTGACAGCTTGGAACCGTTGAGGCGGATGGAGCCGTAGAACGTTGAGAGGGGCTAGAGAGAGCGGAGAGACGGCGGTTGCTCTGGTGGGGTTGGCGCAGTGGTGCTTTGAGTGGCAGGCGCGCTGGCCAATATCGGAGCGACTTCGGGGGGAAAGGGGCGGAATTAGAGGAGGGAGGCGCGCGCGCAAAGGAGGGTCTGCGGTTTTCCCGCTTCCCTCTCCCCCCCCCCCTTTTGTGGCCCCATTCGCGGTTTCCCGTTCCTATGCTCTTCTGGCTTCTCATTAGAAATGCAACCAAGTCGCTTATCTTGGGAATGGGAGCCCATGTTTTCCTTAGGTTGTTCTTCCCCTTATTCTTGTCGTACTTGGAATCACAAGCCTTTATTTTTAATTTTTTGCACTGGGGAGCTCCTGATTTTACCTAATCTTAATGATTTTATTACGGGCATAGATCGGCACGAAAGAAAAAGAAATACTTTTAAAATAAATTTAATCAAGCGTATATATATATATATAGTGCCTTATGGCGACCCTGAGGCGAACCTATCACAAGGTTTACATGGCAGGTTTTGTTCAGAGGAGGTTTGCTCTTGCCTTTCCCTGAGGCTGAGAGAGTGTGACTTGCCCAAGGTCACTCAGCTGATTTTATGGGAAAAACACCATTTGTTGTATGCTTCAAGTCATTTCCCACATATGGCAACCCTGAGGCAAATCTGTCACGGGGTTTTCTTGACAAGATTTTTTTTCAGAGGAGGTGTGCCATCATTGCCTTCCTCTGAAGCTGAGAGAGTGTGACTTGCCCAGGAGTTTACATGTTTAAGCAGGGATTTGTACTTTTGCCTTCCCCTATGATAAACATGTAATGTAGAATTTAACAAAGTAAGATAAAATTTAAAGTGACATAAAATATAATAAACATGTAAAATTTACATTTGAAAGTAATAATAATAGTAATAAAAAGCAGAAGAGTATTTATTATTATTATTATTATTATTATTATTATGAAGTATTTATACTCTGCTCTTCAGCCAAAAGGCTATCACAGAAGAGAGCCAGCATGATGTAGTGATTTGAATGTTTGACTACAACTCTGGAGATCAGCATTAGATTCTCCACATGAGCATAAAAACCCAGTGGGGGACCTTAGGCAAGTCACACTTTCTCAACCTCTGAGGATGCCAATGGCAAATCCCTTTGAATCAACTTGCTCAGAAAGGGTCACCATAAGTCAGAAATTACTTTGGAGCACCCAATGTCACAGAACTCATATACCTCACATAGCTACCTGGATACTTCTCAAGAGTTCATTATTGTCATTACTAATTATATCTGACCTTTCCATGCCCCTTATGGCTTTAACAGCAGGACAAATTGTAAAAGCCTTTCAGATCCTTTCTCTTCCTGTATATCTGTGTTGTTGACTAACATCCAAAATCTACAAAACAGTGATACTTTACTTGGCTAGCCAAAATGCACAAAATACATGTTACAAGCTTTTGAGGCTTTACTGGCTTCTTTATCAATCAAAAGGTTTTAAAAATCATACAGGGGAAAGAAAAAAAAATGATGTTAGTCACAGGCCTGCGTTCTGTCAAGATGGTGGAGGTGTTCTGAGTATGTTAAAGTTCAGGAAATTCGAATCTCATTAGAAAAACAAAAAGGTACTTCCTTCGAGATCCAGGATGTCCCAGTACTTTGTCTGGCTGCAAACTCTTTTATTAGTCAGAAAACACTGATTCTCTCAAAATCCTCCGTGCTTTTGCATGTTGTTGTGTGCCTTCAAGTCACTTCCTTATGATGACCCTAAGGCAAGCCTGTGGGGGGGGGGGGGTTATTGGCAAGATTAGTTCAGAAGGAGTTTGCTCTTGCCTTCCTCTGAGGCTGAGAGAGTGCGACTTGTCCAAAGTCACCTAGTATGTTTCCATGGTCAAGTGGAGATTGAGTCCCTGGTCTCCAGAGTTAAGAGTCCATCACTCAAAACTACTACACCACACTGGCTGCTATGTATATCCATACTCTGCTAAATCTATAATGCCTTCAAACTTATGCCAATGAGTGTTGCTGTTATAGCAAAACAGTATTTTAAAGCTAAGAATCCCCAAAACATGATGATGCCAGGGATAAGCAATAGCAAGCAGGAAGTGCATTTATATACTGCTTATCAGTGCACTCACTTAAGCACTCCCTAAGCAGTTTACAATGTGTAAGCTAATTGCCCCCAACAAGCTGTGTACTAATTTTAGAAGGATGCAAGCTTGAGTTGAGCCTGAGCCCTTGCCTGGTATTGAACTCACAACCTTGTGACTGCGAATGAGTAGCTGCAGTACAGGCATTTAACCACTACGCCACCAGGGCTCCTCTTCCAGCATTCCTCACCACTGGGATTGATGGGAGCTTTAGTTCAGCAACCTCTGGAGGGCCAGAAATTGCCTATCCCTGTGTAAAATCAACATCTTAAATGGTACAGGTTGAGGATCTCTCATTTCGGAATTTGAAATAATCCAAAATCACCCACATTCATGACAGAGATAATGACACCTTTGCTTTCTGATGGTTTGGTGTACACACACTTTGTTTTATGCACAAAAGTATTTTAAAAAATTGTGTATAATATTACATTCAGGCTTCGTGTATAAGATGTATACGAAACATAAATGAATTTCATGTTTAGACTTGGGTCCCATTGCCAAGACTACTCATTATGTATATGCAAATATTCCAAAATCTGGAAAAAAAAACCCCCCATGCTTGGTATTTCAGATAAGGGACACTCAGTCTTTATGCATTTTGTATTTAATGGTGTTCTCTCTATACACATCACAAACATTGGGACTCCTTCAATGTTCATTGTGTGGGTTTTCAGTTCATGGTTTATGTCAATAGGCATCCATACAGTAGCAGAACAACACATAGTTAATTAAGCACACAGTATTTGCACAATTTTGCAATGTTTGGTGCACTGTTGTGGTTTTGTCATGTTTACATTGGGGACCCAGTTGATCTGAAAAGTGGGTCTGAAATACAGTAGCTTAAAATAAATGCTTAATGTAGTCTTGTGTTTCTTCTTCAGCAGGTCTGTAAGGTCTGTAACTGCTAAACATTGTGCTATTGAAAATGTAGATCTCAGAATGGGGGGCTATAGAAAAATTAGTCAGGAATGTCCTGAAGTTTGTTGTACCTTCAAGTCAACTTTGACTTATGCCCAAATAAGCAAGGATTTACAGAACAATGGCAAAGATTGGATTATAGCTTGTTGAGCTAGTTCTAGCTTGTTTGGATTTATTAAACTGTCATCCTTAGTTTGGATGTCACAGTAGGCTCTTCTTTTCTTTGATACCAGCTTGTATGAGCATAAGAGAAAGTGACCTTTACACACCTGTATGCAAGCAGTTGATAACTGTGTTTAGTAACCCAGGATTCCTGCTGAAGAATAACATGGATATGACTGTTGTACCATATATTTAATGCTAATTTTTTTTTACATATTTTCCTTTACTGCTTGCTTTTCCATAAAAAGCAACCTTTTAGTCATTTTGTTTCATAAATGGGCATGATACAGTTTTAGGAAGATATGTGTACACTTCAAAAGTAGTTCTATTAAATTCAGATTTCCTTTTAAAGCTGTTTTTTGTTTTGTTTTTTAAAAAAGACACTGTGAAATTAACACCATTAAATCAGTATTCTTTTTTTCTTACTAGGGTGCAGCTTACTGGAAGAGATTCCAGAATGTAGATTAATTCCTTTGTCAAATTCTGCAATGTAGGTTTTCTCATTGTTTACACAATAGGACTATTTACAAAATGAAGAAATGGCTTGGTACAGCATAGTCTTTCTTAATGATTTTTTCCATGAACATTAAAACAGAAGCTAATTAAGTTACAACAATCAAATTGGCAACTATCATTTACCTTTTTTTAATAATGTAACTTTTATTTGGTTACTGTATATTGTCTTCCCCAGCAGGCTGTCTGAGCATTTCCCGAACAACAAGCAGATTTGCTTATTAACTGTCCAAAGCTAACTTGAAATATGCAGCAAAATATCTTTATTACTGATTTGCAGTACTAATAAAGTCCTTTTCATATCCTTTAACAGAAGTATTTTAGTAATGTAAGTGGCTGAACTGCAAATGACTAGTGATATTTTTATTTAAATTACTGTGTCTGCCAAAATAATGAGTTAATGTTTAAGAACCCAAGTTCTTCCCCCCCCCCCAGAATAGTTTTACATCTTACTTTGAAGTTTAAATTATGAGTCTTGAACATCTGTGTTGTTTCTCAGTAAGATGGATGCTGACGGTTTCAGGTTCAGAAATGGCCATTGTTGAATATTATTTGTAGCGCATTGGACACAAAAATGAAGAAGGTAGGCCGTGTGCATTGTTTTCAGATAGAAGGATTTGTGTTCCTGGTGTTACAAGGCAAGATAAATTGCTTCTGAACATTCCAGGATAGATAAATCATGCAAGAAAAGCAGAGAAGATAGCTATATAGGAGAAAGCCTCCTTTATTCCTCAAAATTTCTGAGGGTGGCAATTTGAAATTAGTAAAGATAAAAGTAATATATGGAAACCTATTAAAAATCAACACCCATACTGTTTGTACATTACTATATGTGGTAAAGGGTTAAAAAACCCCACAAACTCCTTTAATGGATGATGTGACACTTGGTATTCCTTTAATAATAATAATAATAATAATAATAATAACAATAATAATTTGTATACCGCCCTATGGCAAACCAATCCATACTCCCCCCTTCCCCCCCAATTCCCTGGAAAAATCTATGAAAACATGACAATGGTTTCACCACAACTGATGCAATAAAAAGTATTAATTTCTGGATCTGTGATTTTTTTTTTAACTTCAGCATAGTTGTATATGGAACCTGAGAAATACTCTGTTTAATTTTTCAGCTATACTCTCTACTTACTTAGTCTTGGAACAAAACAACCCAAAGGATAGCACTGTCAAAACACTTTCAGATCTTCAGCTATTCTTGCCCTCAAGTCTTCATTGATCTAAAACTATAAATCCATCTGGACAATCCAGATGGTCCTGCTAAAAGAATTCTTGTTAAACCTGACCCCACCCCCTTCAGGTTCTATTAAAATATTGTAGCTCAGCATAATGGCCTGGATTCATATACCACAGTTTGCAAGCAGAAATCTCGTCTGCTTGTTGGGAAAGGGTTTCTCTCTTGCTAGGTTTTCCATTCCAACTATAACACTTCATGTTGCACTGAATCCCACTAAAAGGCTGCATAGTGGAGGGAAGGCCTGCAGACGCTGTAGCACATGCATGAAACACCTTTTAGATCCTGTTCAATATTAAGAGGAACTCAAAGCAATGCAGAATCTTCAGTTTCGGAAAAATATCCTATAAGAACATTATAATTACAAACTACACATAAGTTACCAAAAACATTGAAAATGAATTTGGAAGTTTTGGCACCTGAAGCAAGACATTTGATACACCACATTGCAATTGACATTTTTTTAAAAAAAATCTCTTGAACAATAATGTAACTGGAATTGTGTCTGAAAAATTAGTTTCAAGAGGTAGGGGTGGTAATGGAGCCCCACTGCAACTAATAATTCTTCCATTTTGTGGGTAACAAAATATAGACTAATCGTTTATGATGATGAGGAAAATAAACCATAGAGGTTTACAAGTTTGTTCCATTGTTTTTATAATTGCTTACATGAATGTTATACTAATCCAGCGGTGGACAGCTGCTGTGGTGCTGGGTGTCACTTTTCAACCTGGCCAGTACTGGAGGACCATGATTTTTCCCTAAAGGTTTTTTTTTTGTGTGTGTGTTACAAATACATACAGATAGTTAACATTTATGTAAAATACATTTTAAATCGGCTGAATTAAATTTAAAATGAAGAGTAACGAAATTCATTACAATCTTCCCAACACTCCTATCAAGTTAAATCCACCCATTCATTCTTGGTTATTTTGTGTGTGCGTGTTGTGTGCCATCAAGTCATTTCTGACTTATGGTGACCCTGAAGTGAACCTATCATGGGGTTTTCATGGCTAGATTTGTTCAAAGGGGGTTTGCCTTTCCCTCAGAGGCAGAGAGAATGTGACTTGCCCAAGATCATCCAGTGGGTTTCCATAGCTTAGCAGGGATTCAAACGCTAGTTCTCCAGATTTTTAGTCCAATACTCAAACCATTACACCATGCTGGCTTAATTGTACTTAAATTGACTATAATATGATAGTGATTATGGTAGTGATTATTGCTATTAAACTAAAAGGAACTAAATTGACTATAGTATTAACTGTAATATTGACTGTTCCTTTGAGTGTACGTGCATTTGTTGTCTGTCTTCGTTTAAATTTGTTTTGTTTTAAACTGGTTTTAACAAAGACTGTATTTAATATATTTTTAATAGGGGGTATTATTATCAATTTTGCCGCCTTGATTGCTACGGCAAAAGGCGGGGTAGAAATAATAATAATAATAATAATAATAATAATAATTTAGTGGTTAGGTGCTAAATGTTGGTAGCAAGCCACAGATCTAATTTTTTTAAAAATAAAGTTTTGGAAGGCATTGAAGAGTCACAAAAAGCATTTGATGCTGCACTTTGAGCACCTCTGCCATTAATACCATCTCTGCTGACTTTTGATGAGCAGCAAAGGCATTTTTATTTTTCATGGCTTTTAGTGGTTTTTATTCTGAGAAAAAAAAACTACTTGGTTTTCTTGGTTTTAATATTCTTGTTTCAGTTCTGTCATGGTACTTAGTTCTGTAATTGCCCTAGTTGGGACAGGCTGTATCATGAAAAAACAATACAATAACTATGTTCTGTTGCATTGAGGTAAGTAAGAGCCTTCTTGCAAACCCAATTCTGTATACAGTATGTTGTTTCAGTGTATCTTCCACACAAGTTTGTGAATGTGTGTTCTGCTCTCTGAGACAACAGTAACTGGATGTGTACAAGACATTGTAGCGTGCAGCTATGCCCACTTCCAAGTTTACTGGGCCCAAACAGTTGATTGGGAAGAAACCCAGAGAGATTAAGAGGGAAGAAGAAGGAATGTGGGGCAGTCATACAGCTAGAGCAGGGCTAGGCAACCTAAGGCCCGGGGGCCGGATGCAGCCCCCCGAGGCCTTTGGACTGGCCCCAGGCCAGTCCTGCTGCCGCCGCCCACCACCACGATGATATTGATTATTGTTGTTATTACTTATTCTTGGGGTTTTCTTGGCAAAATCTCTACAGGGGTTTTGCCATGGCTTTTCTGGGGCTGAGAGAGTGTGCATGCATATTTTTTTAAAAAATATTTATTTATTTATTTATTTATTTATTTATTGTGCTTCGGCCCCCCAATTGTCTGAGGGGTAGCAACCCGGCCCCCGGCTCAAAAAGGTTGCCTACCCCTGAGTTAGAGTGTAGAATGCTCTGTTGTTGTCAGATGTTAAACGGACCAGTGCACCCAGAGTTGACGATATACCTGCCTGGCATGAGTTAAAGAGCCTTGCAAATCCATAAAAGTTTCAAACTGCTTTGCAGTTGCCAGACATCCAGCTGCATTTCTATCTGTGATTCAGAGGATGGGGTATCCCTTTTCTACCTTCTGTGCTCATTGCATAGGAGGCTTGGAGTAATTTGTTCCTCCACTGTGATATGTATAAAAACGTTTGTGATCCTTTTGTCATGTATGACTAGAAGGCAAAATGCTTAAATACATGTCTTGAGTTAGTGTTTCATCCATAGCACTGAGAAGATAGTATTAGCACCCAAAATTGGAGTGTGGAAATGGTGGGAAAGCTGATAGTGCCCTCCTATTCCCTACCAACAACAATGGGTAGCCAGTCATACATTAGCACTGCCTTCTGAATTTTGGATGAATCAGCAGGACAATGCTCCCATAAATAAAATTGCAGCCTTTAGTTTCCAAAATATTTCCATAAAACAACATGTAAGCTTCAGCACTGAAACGTTCACTTTTCTTGGAATTTTAAAATCTGTAGTAAGTCGTGAGACACAGTTTTCTGTTTGAGACATCACTACTTTAAAAAAAAACAAATACATGTCCTAGGTCTTGGGGGGGGGGAATTATTATTATTGTAATACAATGTGCTGGCATTTTAAAAAACAATTCTTTGTAAAGCAAGTCAGTATAAGATAGAATGTTATGATTACATAGCAGCTTTAAATATTTAAAACCATGCTTTTCCTAAGGACAGTAACATATTCCAGAGACCACAGAAGGGCACACCTAAAACACATGGATCTATGGGCCTCTGCAGACGGTGCAAAGCAGAAGGGGAGGGGCAGCCGCACGGCGGCTGCCTCAACCCCTCTCCGAGGACGTCATCAGGACGCATGCCATTACGCACAACACGCACCATGAATATGTCCTCCCGGTGCAGCGTCTTCACGCGCTGCACCAGAAGAGGCACAGAAGAGCCACGCGTTGGCTCTTGATGTGTCCCTTCTGCTGGCTCTGGAAGGACCGGAATTTTAGCGTTCCTTTCAGGGCCAGCAGAAGGGAGGATTGGGGCCGAGGTGTGGGGCAGCCTCAGCCCCAATCCTCCGCTTCCCAGGGCGGCCCATGGCCACCCTTCTGCATCCCCCCCATGTGTCTCTATTGCATGGTACCTAAATGATTCCCTCCAACTGCAATGTGTGGCACTGTGCCATTTCAAAAGGGCCTCTGATCCATTGGAGTGACTTTGTTGCCAGGAGAGGATGCCCTGGGTTACATAGGCAGAATGTAGCTTTCTCTTGTTTAGACACATGCTAGTGTGCTGAAATATTGATATTTTACCTGGACCACTGCTTTTTTGGGCTGTGGAGCTAGAACTCAGTCCTATAACTCAGTGGTCCCCAACCCCCGGTCCGTGGCCCGGTACCAGTCCGCAGAACAAATGGTACCGGGCCGGCAGCCGAGAGGAAGAGGAGGAGGAGGCAGCCTCGGGAGCGTGTCTCCCATGCCCGCTTCCTGTGGCCGCCTCTGAGTGCCAGCCTGGGCGCTTTAGCTGGAGAGGGAGGGGGGAGGCCGAGGCAGGGCCCCTGACAGCCAATCTCCGCCAATAGGAGGAGGAGGAGAACCCTTAGGCCCGCCCCTCTAGCTCACTCCCTTCTTCCCTCTCTTTTGCCCCCTCTCTCCCCTTCCCTTCCTCTCCTTCCCTCCTTTCCCCCTCTTTCTCCTTCTCTCCTTTCTTCCCTCTCTTTCCCCCTCTCTCCCTCCCTTCCCCCTCTTTCTCTCCTTGTCTTTCTCTCCTTCCTTTCCTCTTCCCTTCCTCCTTTCTCTCTATTTCTCTCTTTCCTTCCTTCCCTCTCTTTCTCCTCTCTCCCTTATTTTTCGCTCTTTCTCTTCTGCCTCCTCTTCTCCTTTCCTCTCTCCCTCCTTCCCCCTCCTCTCCTTCCCCCCTCTTTCTCTCCTTCTTTGGCCTCCTCCGAAGCAGCTACCGCGCTTCCTTCTTCTTCTTCCTTCTCCTCCTCGCCTTTTATTCCTTTTCCCACCGCTTCCTCCCCAGGCGGCAGGTGTGTGCCAGCCTCCTGGGCAGAGAAGGAGGGATGCTTGGCTTGGCTTCCAAGGGGAGGATGCCGAGAGCGAGGAAGAAGAGAGATCCGGGGCACCACTTCTGGGAAAGTTACACGCACACACGCACACAAACACACACACAGAAAAGAAGGAGCTACTCCCCAGCGGCCAGAAAGAGGCACCCATGACAGGGAGCAGAAGGGGGTTTGTTTGGATGGCCTTTGAGGGTCTCTTTTTTTCCCTCCCTCCCCTGTGGTGCCTCTTTCTCTGGGGGTGACCAGACCTCCTCACCACAAAGATGTAGGATGCACTCGTGCAGTGGTCCCCAACCCCTGGTCCACAGCCCGGTACTGGTCCGCAGAACAAATGGTACCGGGCCGCCCGACGTGCCCCGGCCCAGCTGATCAGCGTGGGGGCGGGGCTTCTGTGCGCGGCTTTAGTGAATAACCCCCCCCCCCCCCCCCCCGTGGGCTGCGGAAAAATTATCAAATGTTGACCGGTCCACGGCAATAAAAAGGTTGGGGACCACTGCTATAACTCAATACTGTGTTTTGTTTTGTTGTGTCCATATCCTGTCATTTCTGTGAGAAGCTCAGCATGGTATACATGCAACTGTCCTCTTTCATCCTTAAGAGTTCTTGATGAAGTGGTTTAGGTTGGAGAAAGTGTCCTCCTGCCCCCCCCCCCCCTCCAGGATCACCTAGTGAAATTCAGGCCTGGATTACCTTTGTTCATTTTCAACCTTTTATATTAAATGAAGTCCATTGTAGTGTGCAAATTCTGAAGCTTAGTAGTATTTTGAGTGCCTTCTGCTGAGACAACCAAAGAACTGGCAGCAAGTGTTTATTCTGATTTTATTCAATGTAGAAGCATCTCAAATTTTAATCAGATATGAAATGGGGGGGGGCTTACTTTATCATCCCTAAGACAATCATGTTCATCTTTTAAATGGGAGCAAAGATCTTAGTTTTCTATGCATCAGAAGATGGGAAGTATGTCAAGGCACTGTGCATGCTTCATAAATCAGAAAAAGACTACTGTTATATCTGATTCAATTACAGACTTCAGAACACATCTGAGGGTGAGTAATCCCCCTCCTTTGGGCAAGTACTATTTTGCTATATCTGGGTGTAAAAAGAATCTTTTAAAACATTTGCATCAACTCTAATTTTTCCCCTTTAACAATGTTATCCTTAAATTATGTCTTAGGAATTCTGTGTCAATATAAACGTCAGAACCAGAAGATTACAGAGCAATACGAAGCCACCTGAAATTCAGGTAACTCAAATGCAGGGAGGGAAGAAACATATTATGGAGTGAATTTTCAACAGCATTACAAAATGCCAGAATGAATGCAGTGTGCTTTAAAAAGGCTGCTCTTTCCCAAAATATAAATTCATTCATTCATGACGAAATCCATTGTTCACAAAATACATCACTGAAAACTTGGAAGAGCCAGAATATATGAAAATATAGTTGAAAATGTGATCGTTAAAGTGTTTTAAAAACATATAGAAACATGCTGCTTTGATATAACTTAAGGGGGGAATGTTTCACATGCATACTCTATGTGTATATATGCCTGTCCAGAGGCCATGGGCTTGAATGTTCGTGCATTGTGTCCTTCAGATAATTGATGAGAGTACTGATTGGTGCTTTCTTGCTTTAGATAAAGTTGGTTGTGTGAGTTACAAAATGTTGATATATGTATTATATGATATCTTGACACTTTATATAATATGTTTGAAAATGAAATCTTACTATTTATTTCATTATGGTCATTTTAATTTTTATTAGTCCCCCATGCAGATTTTATCTTTAGATAAATGCAAACCAGTCACAATGATGATTACTTTTTCTAGAGAAAAGCATCTTGAGTCTGTGTTTAGGAGACCTGTCTCTGCTTCCACACAGACTCACAATAGTATGGGTATTTTATACACTAGGTTAGTACTTTGTGATGAATGATCTCAGTGAGGCAGCTTAACAATAATGTTCAAAATTGGGCAAGTGCTAACATCCATGTATAAATGTTAACAGTTCCCAGAATTCAGAGATATTGCCAGAGAATGTGGATATACATTGAAAATGTGATTGTTAGCATTCACCAGTGTATTTTAAAAAGGAGGAATATTCAGCAATTAATGTCATTCTTCAGCAATTTTGGATGTTCACTGTGGCATTAGAGAGAGGGAAACAGGCAGAGGGGTTCTTGTTCCTTCAGCAAGATCTTCAGAAAGAAAAGGAAACCACCAAACTGCCTGTAAACTAAAAACATGCACAGAATACTGAGCCTTTTGAATCTCAAAGACAAAACAAGTATGAGTTTCAGCTGTTATTTAGGCTTTTACCTCTCCTAATAATCAGAATTCTCTCTATCTGTATTTCCTAAATTTGTTTTAACTTACTAGATACTTCTTATTTCTATTCCTGACAATTTTGTTTTGGTGACAATGAGAGATGGTATAAACATTTTAATAGTGTTTTTTTAAAAGTGCTTTTCAGTGAAAATCTTTAGTTTGTATTTGAAACAGTTTAATGAAGATTGTGTGATAATGGACCTTCTTCTGCCTGTGATGAAATTTCCTGAGTCTCAGTAAAATACAAAAATAGATTTTAAAAAAATGTTTTGTGTGTAGTGTACAAATACTGAAGATTTTTTATTATTTCAGAAACTTAATCACACATATTTCACTGAGAATATGATACCTTTATCTCTTATCTTTTTTTTCTCCCAGTTTTGTTCCTTTCTCTCTGGTGCTTTTGTTGTACAGGAGGCCCTCAACTTTCATGGTTCTTACTTCTGCAGATTTGAGTACCGCATTTTCCGGCATATAAGACGACTTTTTAACCCAGAAAAATCTGGGTTAAAGTTGGGGGTCGTCTTATACGCCGGGTATAAGGCGGAGAGGGGGGGAGAACCAGGGTCTGACTCCCAGCCATGGAGACCCACTGGGTGACCTTGGGCAAGTCCCACTCTCTCAGCCTCAGAGGATGGCCAGGAAGCAGGTGCCTTGGCTCTGGGTTCGAGTCCTGGTTGCTCCTGCGGCTCCGGCCGGCTGCCCCTCACAAGCAGCTGGTGCTGGTGCGGAGCTGCTGGGCACCCCTCCTGGTCCTCGGCTTGGCCCAGGACCGCGTCCACCTGGAGACCGTCGCGGCCGCCGAGCCCAGCATGCTCCACCAGCTCCTCACCACCAAAACACCCTGCCACCGCAGGGGCACCCCAGAGGAGGACCAGGGGGAGGAGGAAGGAGAGGTGCAGCTGCCCCCAAAGGCCCTGCTCGTCTAGCCCAAGGCCACCAAGCAGAGCTGCCCAATGGCACCAGCTGCCCGAGGCTCCCCCCCGCACACAGAATTGAGTCATTCAGGGCTTCCTGGCCAAGTGCTGGAGCATCGGGAGCACGCCTACCTCAAGGGGACAGTGCTCTTTGGCCCGGGTAAGAAGGGCAGGAGGAAAGGGGGGACACACACACACCCTCCATCCTGACCAGGGGTCCTCCTTTTTCCAGGGTGCGTCCTCCATTCCAGCCTTTTGTCCAGGAGGAATCCCCCTTCCTCCTGAAAAGCTTGAGGAAAAAGTAAGGATTGATCTTGATGGGAGTGTTTTGAGCTTTTCTTTGGGCATGTCCTCCATTTCAGCCTTTTGTCCAGGAGGAATCCCCCAAAGTTCCCCCTTCCTCCTGAAAAGCTTGAGGAAAAAGTAAGGATCTTGATGGGAGTGTTTTGAGCCTTTCTTTGGGCATGTCCTCCATTTCAGCCTTTGGTCCAGGAGGAATCCCCCAAAGGTCCCCCCTTCTTCCTGAAAAGCTTGAGGAAAAAGTAAGGATTGATCTTGATGGGAGAGTTTTGAGCTTTTCTTTGGGCAGGTCCTCCATTTCAAAGGTTCCCCCTCCTTCCTCCTGAAAAGCTTGAGGAAAAAGTGAGGATTGATCTTGATGGGAGTGTTTTGAGCTTTTCTTTGGGCATGTTCTCCATTTCATAGAATCATAGAGTTGGAAGAGACCACAAGGTCTCAGCCTTCTCTCCAGGAGGAATCCCCCAAAGCTCCTCCATTTGGAGCATGATTAAGGAGCATGGGTTGATCTTGACAGGAGTGTTTTGAGCTTTTTGTTTTCGGCCCAGGAGGATTTCCCAAATGTCCTCCAGGTTGAGCATGATGAAGAAGCATGGGTTTATAATCATGTCAGTATTTTTAGCTTTTGTTTTAAGCCCAGGAGGAATTCCCAAATGTCCTCCATGAGGAGCATGACGAAGAAGCATGCATTTACATAGATATGAGCATCTTTAGCTTTTATTTTCTACTCAGAAGGAATCCCCAAATGTCCTCCATGTTGAGTATGAAGCATGAATTGATACTGATATGAGTGTTTTGAGCTTTTGTTTGGGTATGTCCTACATTTTTCTGGAAGGTCCTTCATTTTGTGGTGCCTTGTCCTCCTTGGCGGTGAGGATATCTGATCACCCTGGGCTAGCAGGGTCCCTTGGAGCCACCTTAGGCCAGTCCACACTACAGAAATAATCCAGGTCAACTCCACTTTAACTGCCATTGCTCAGCACTTTGGGATTTCAGGACCTTGTAGTTTGTTGTGGCACCATTGCTCTCTCTAAATGGCTCAGGAAAGTACATATCCCATCATTTCAGAGCATTGAGCCATGGCAGTTAAAGTGGGGTCCACCTGGATTATTCCTGCAGGTTTTTTTGAATTGTACTCTGCAGTTATTGGAAGTATAGCTTCCAGCAGTGCATATTTTTAAATGGGGTGTCTGGAAAGTCAAGTCCAAAACACTTGGATAACCAAATTTTGAGAGCCACAGGCAGAGGCAGTGGATTTCATTCATAATAATGGGGTTTCAGTCTCTGAAATTAATGGCAAAAATTCATTTCAATGGAGGTTAACCACATGTTTTGAGATGCATTTTAAGTATGTATGTATTAATCCTCTTGCACTGTTTGATGTTTACATGTTTGATGACAAACAGCCTTATGTTTATAGGTGACAGTTTTCCTGCTAAGTACCTGCATGCCATAAGCATTTGAATTAAAATTACCATATTGAAATCAAATCTGATGTTTTTTTAATTTTTATTTGGTGTGCGTTGGAAGAGGGGTCGTTTTATACGGCGAGTATATCCCAAAGTTTTAAGCTGCCTTCACTGCTGGTCTCCAAGCCTTCCTAGGATGATGACACAAATCTCTTACAGAATTCCTCAAGAAGGATGACATAAAGGAGATCTTTGCAGCAGCTGTGGCAGGACTGGGCTGCTGGCAGAAGTGGTTTGCTCTCTTCCTCTCTATTTATTTTCCCACCAACAGCCCTCTCCATGCCATGGTATGTGTGGTCCATGACCAACATGGCTTCTCACCTGCCTCTTCCTTTACCTGTTCAGTTACTTTCCCTCTTGCTGGCCGATTCACCCTGTTTGTCTCGCTCAACCTGTGTGCCACTCCAGCAGCCCCTCAATTCCCCACCACTCACTGGGGGTACCGCCCCCCCCCCAGTCACATCTGAATTATCAGGTGCCCACCTATGATGTTATGCCAAGGCTAGCTAGAATGAGAAGGGGTGAGAGAGAGAGGGAAGTGGGAAACGGCAAAAGAGTGCTGATTGTTTCTCACTATGGGCGGGGGAGGGGGAGGAGGTGTTCCCATAAGCAGAAGCAGGAACAACCAGCATTCTTTTCAGCTAGAGTGAGACAGGATTGGGGGGAGCAGGGAAGGTGGCAAAGGGGTGCTTGTTGCTGCCCTGCTGTGGTTGCTGCTGAAATCTCATGTCTTCCTTCTCTTCTTGAGAAGAGGATGACACTGCAGGAGATTTCTGCAACAGTGTTGTCATCCTAAGAGATGTGAAGGGGAAGTTTGGGACTGGTAGTGGAGATGACGGAGGTGCAGCGGAGATGGCCTGGAAGAGTGGTTGAGATGTTTGCAGCAGCAAAGTTTAACATGCCTATTTGGGGGAGATGTAAATTTTTGGTTTTTCCACTTTACAGGGATCCTGCATCCCTAACTCCCATGAAAGTTGAGGTCTACTATATTTTTCTCTTGAATTTTCTCTCGCATACTACATAATATGGATGACTGTTAAACATATTCACTTTTTTACATGTTTAATAGCACATATGAACACACAAAATAAATGTGCATCCATTTTTTTCACTTTAGCTTATTTTCTCACACTCAAACTCGCCTACATAGATCTCTGTGATAATCTTTATGTTGATATGAGCAGTTTTCTGTTACAGAACTGAATAAGATCTGTGGAGAGTTCATACATCTCTGCGTTCTCCAAAGTGGCATATCCTTTCCAGCCAATATTACCTTTCTGAGGTATACATAGAATAGACAGAATAGTTCTCTGCATAATAAAAGGATGAGTAGACACAAATTGGACACCAAACAGAAGTTCCTTCCTGGGCATCAGGAACTCCACTGCATGCATGTGAGGAAGTAGACCAAATCTATGAATGCTTATGCGGTAACCTTTCCCTCAGTCTCAAAAGTACTACAAGATCCCTTTGCATACTGATGTTCCAGACTAACACAGCTATGTCTCTGAATTCTATAGAAAAATAAGTAGGTGAACATCTCAATGTTCTTCTGGCTTTAGGAAAAGTATATGTAGTAAAATAGGTAAAACACAGTGGAGTTCGGTTGAACTGAATCATGACGTTAATTGATGGTATAACTTCAAACACATGCATCACAGTCTGCATAAATTAGTACCTGGGCCTGCGGAGCTGTGAGCATATTGCTTTAGGATGAATGTTGCTTGGACATGTTGACTTTTTATGTTTCCAAACAGTTCTCTTCAGTCACTGTATTTTCATTTGCTTGCATATTGGCATTCACAATTTTTACTATTGACTTTATGTAATCTATTGCCTGAAAAAGCTTATACCACTGGAGATTTTAGTCTTCATGGTGCTCTTTGATGTATTTTTTGTCTTATATTTAAATTTTCTTTACCCCTGCTTCCTTTGTATGATTTTGACATACCCACTATGGAATGCATAGGCATTGAAAAATTGAACTGAGGAGACTTGAGTTTTCACATCCTTGCTCAATATGTAAATCACTGTTTCTGTGTTACTTACCTCACAAAGGTCTTGTCAGTATAAAATGGGGAAACCCTATAAATAGACCTTTGAGCATTTCCTGCTGTGAAGGAGAATCTGGGTTGCTCTTGCAACTCATCCCAGAAGACAGCACTAAAGTTGAATAAACATTACAGTTGTCTCTCCCCGTTTGTGGACTTCAGGTCTGTGGTTTCGCTCTTAGTGGGGAGGGACAACAGCTATACCTAAAATGGCTGCGTGCACCTGTGTGCGGCCCTGTGTGCGCACACCATTAGTTTCAATGGGGCTTGAATATTAGCGAGCCACCATTTTCATGGCGGGGGGTCCGGAATGGATCCCCTGCGAATGGGGGTGGGCAACTGTATATGGTAAAATATCCCCTTCCCATTTATGATCCTACCTTGTTTTTGAAACATGGGGCAGTTTCACTGTTCTGCTTCATAGCAAGCTTTTTATTTCCTCTTTTCTCCCCCCCCCAAAAAAAACACCCCTCAGCTATTCTTTAACCTGAAAAAGGGAGATGTTTTCAGGCTGAAGATAGTTAGAACTATTTTAGGACATCTCTGAAGACCACAGCTAGATGGGAGTGGTAGAAATGAGGGAAGTTCTGGTATGCACTGTACAGGATGAGTGAGCTACTCCAGGCCTTGCAGAAGTGGGACTTTTTTACACCAGGGATGGTGTGAGGGCCAGTTTTTGCACCATGGCAGCTCACACCCACCTGAAAGTAAGCAGCTGTATTTCTGAAAACAAGATGCGACTTCCAGTTTCCCCAGAGGTTGCAGTTGACTGATCCCATGGTCTCTGCTAAGTTCAGTTATTCCATACCAGCACTGATTGTTCAGAGATGAAAGGTCTTCCTTTTCAATGTCCCTAAGACAGCCTTGGTACTGGATGGTATACCAAAGGATGGGGATGATGTCCATGAGCATCTTGAAACCCTGGTGATGAGGGTCCTGTTTGCCAGGACTTCTCTTAGCTGAGCTAAGGAACTACTAGAAGAGACTCCACCAGTGGAAGTGAATTAACAAGCTGGCCTACTGCTGCTGCTCATGTTATCAATGAGGTTTATAAAGTTTCGTATAGACATTCTCCCTGTAGCCAGCTCCTGCTGTAGATTAGGGAAGAGAAACTTGCTGTCCTTCAGCTATTTTATGTTACAATAACAGCATGGCCAGTGGTCAAAGATTATGGAAATGGTACTCCAAAAGATTTGGAGTATGCCTGGTTATAAACCCTTGCTGTAAAGGCAAGACGCCTTTGACTATACAGGGGCACTATGCTCAGTTTTAAAAGGGTGTGCAGTAAAATCCACAAAACAATGATACCTTTATTGGGGCAACCAAAATGCACAAAATACATATTGCAAGCTTTCGAAGCCCCACTGGCTTCTCCATCATTTAAAAGGTGTGTGTGTGTGTGTGTGTGTATCTTAAGGTGCCAAAGCATATTTTGCCATTCAAATGCTATCTTGGAGGATGTTGTTAATGGCTGCAGGCAGAGTTAGTTCTTCTCCAGATCTCAACTTTGGGGGAAGTGTGTAGTTACACTTGTTTGTATTTTTTTTAAGAACTAATATTTTGATTTTGCTGCAGTTTCTGAAATAAAGCAAGGGGAGTGCTCACTGCACAGACTGATGCATCTTTTATGTCAGGGATGATGGGAGTTGTAGCTCTTCACCTCTGGCTCTAACTCACCACCTTGTTATGCAGCAGAGCTGACCAGCTTTGATCAGTGGTTGATGCTTCTTTCCCACGCAGCAGAGTTTCAGAGAATAGGCTGAAGACCCTGACAAACTCTCCAAGCCTTCTCACTCTTCTTCCTGAGATGTCTCCAAACTTCTCCAGGAATCCTCTGGCTCTTGTATCTTCCCTCAAGACACCAGACAACTCAGTAGTCTTATATAAAAGATCTACTTTATTCTACTATATACATAAATACTATATGCCCTACAAATCACAATCTCTACTCCACAATACACCAAACTACTCCACACTACACCACAATGTACATTAGCAAACATTGCAATTTATAGCCATTGTTAGACACCACCCACCAGTCAGTTTCCACCCAGTGGGTGTGTACATACATCTTGATTGGTCCACATAGATCATCCCATACCTAAGACCAACCCAAGTGTTTCATCACTTTACCTTGACCACTTAATGAGTCTCAGGTGTTTGCAATCTATCACAGGTGTTCTCAATATACCTTCTATAACTTTGTCCTTGGCTCTCAAGGCTTCTTAATTATATTATCTTTTTCACCTGTGTATCTTCCTGATTGCTCCTGCTTAGTCACTTTGACATTCACATACATATTTTTATTTCTATTACTGTATATCCCATGTTGCTTTTTCCTTAACAATCCCCTCCGAAATAAAATATTGTATGTGTCTTACAATGTCATTCCAACCATTTGTGTCAGTCTTTCATGTTTTTCCGCCGTCAATGCTTTTGTGAACAAATCTGCTATGTTGTGTTGTGTTTCTATATATCTCAATTCTATTTCACCCTTCTGAACCATGTCTCGCACATTTTGATATCTTACTCCAACATATTTTGTTCTGTTCTTCAAACTTTCAGTTTCAGCCATTGCTATGCATGACTGTGAATCTTCCAGAATTTCTACTGGTATCTTGTAACTTTCATTTAAATCATTCAACAATTGCTTAACCCACTGTACCTCATTTACTATCTCATTTAAAGCTGCGAATTCTGCTTCCGTCGTACTTATCGCTACATTTGTTTGTTTCCTACTTCTCCAGACTATTGGACTTTCACTGTACTTGATTATTATTCCTGTAACTGACTTCTTGTCTCCTAATTCTGATGCAAAAGAACTATCCACATAGCAATCTAAATCTGAATTACTGTTTCTAATTACCAATTTCTTATCTAAAGTTCCTTTCAAATATCTCAATAAGTGTTTTACTGCTGTCCAGTCTTCAATTTTTGGATCATTAACTCTTCTGGACAATACATTTACAGCATATGAAATGTCTGGTCTGGTGTGGCAAGATATGAATTGTAAAGATCCTATTATACTCCTGAATAAAGTCTTGTCTTCAAAATCTCTAGTTGTTTTTTCAGATACAAAACCAATTGTCATTGGAGTTCTTACTATTTTAGCATTTTGTAATCCACACTTTTCAATCAAATTTTCAGTTTTCTTTCTCTGGCTTAACAAACAATGTCCTTCTTCTGTCCATTCAACACCAATACCTAAATAAGACTTCAATAAACCTAGATCTTTTAAAACAAACTTTTCAGACAATTCTCTTTTTACTGATTCAATTTCCTGTTTTGACTTTGCTGCCACGCATAAATCGTCTACATAAATCACTAACACTATGCCTCCTTTTGTATAGACACAAGCATCTGCAATGCTCCTTTTGTATCCTAGCTTAACTAACTCGTCATTAATGCACAAATTCCATGCTCTGGCACTTTGTTTTAACCCATACAATGCTTTCTTTAATTTATAAACTTTCTGACTACCAATTTCTTCAAAACCTTGTGGCTGCTCCATAAATATCTCTTCATCTAAACTAGCATTTAAGTAGGCTGTTTCAAAATCAAAATGCTCTACAACTAAACTTCTTTTTGCTGCTACAGCCAGAACCATTCGCAGACTTTCTGGCTTTGCAGTTGGAGAATATGTCTTGTCATAGTTCTCATATTGCTGTTGTGCAAAACCCTTAGCTACTAACCTAGCTTTATACTTAATACTTCCATCTGGCATTTCTTTCTTTTTGTACACCCACTTACAACCAATTACTTTCTTGTCTTTGGGTCTATCAACGACTTCAAAAACATCTTTATTTACCAGACAACCAAACTCATCATCCATTGCATCAATCCATCTTTCCTGTTCTTCTCTAGACAAACTTTCCAACTCTTCAAAACTTTCAGGCTCTTCCACTGCTAAACAAGCTCTTGCGTTTGTCACAACAAACCTATCTGGAGGCTTTCTAACTCTGTGACTACGTCTGGGAATAAACTCTGCTGATCTGCCTCTTTCATCCTCACTTTCTGTACTGGAAGTTGTAGTTCTATGACTAAATCTCTTGTCTTCAGTCATTCTAGTAGTAATAGGTCTAGATTGTGCCTCATTATCAGAAGAACTATCACTGCTGCTAGTGGATGCTTCTGGCTTAACTGAAACCCCTCCGTTTCCTGAAGTTGGTTCAGTTTGTGTTTCTGGCTCATTTGAATTTCCTAACCTCAAGAAAACTTCTTTATTGGCATGCAGTTTGTCCCAACCGGCATGTCTCTCGAAATTTGCAGACCTAGAATACTGCACTTCTCTTCCACCTAAATGAAACTTATAGCTATTTCCTGAATACCCCAAAAACCTAAGTCTTTTACTTTTGGGTTCTCCTTTCTTCCTGAAACAAGCTGGAATGTAAACATAAGCAAACTGTCCAAAGACTCTCAAATACTTGTAATTTGGCACTCTCCCATACAATACCCTGTAGGGAATGTCTTCAATTTCTGAATGATACAGTCTGTTACTAATATGTACTGCTGTCAAAGTTGCTTCTGCCCAGAAACTATCTTTTACCTCTGCATCTGCCATCAAACAAGCAGTTATCCTTTTTATATCTTGTATTTTTTTCTCCGCTAAACCATCTTCGTTAGGACAAGCTGGATTAGTAGTTTCATGTCTTATTCCCACCTTTTGAAACCAATTAAACAATTGATTACTTAGAAACTCTCCTCCCCGGTCAGTAACAATGGTGCCTACTCTAATATCAAATTGTCTTTCCACCATTCTCACCCATGCTTTTAAACTTTGCCCAGCGTCAGATTTGTTTCTCAATATTCTTACAAATGCAAACCTTGTAAACCTATCAACAATTACTAGGAAATATTTGCTTCCCCCTAAAGATAAACAATTAGCTTGGGCAACATCTGCATGTACAAACTGAAATGGTCTTTGGGCAATTCTTTTGGTTTTCTTGGCTACTGGAAAAGCTCTGACCTCTACCTGATTACATACAGTACAATCTAAGTGATTTTTGCATTCAGCAACTTTTAAATCTGGACACATACTGATTAACTTCTTTAAACATTTGAAACTAGCATGGCCAAATTTCCTGTGTAGTTCATGTATGCAGTCTTTATGAATTGGACTATTGTCTATGTTATTAGCATTTTCAACCCTGTAGCAATCAATATTGTCCTCCAAATAATAAAGCTTATCTTTTTTCAAGCCTATGCCTCGCAATTCCCCATTCAATTTTATCTTACACATGTCCTTTTCAAATATAACTGTGTAATCTCTGTCTGTTAACCTGCTCACTGATAACAAATTATTTTCTAACTCCTTTACATGTAACACATCATTAAAGTTTTCCTTTAGCCCAGGAATGAAAACTGTACCCATTTGATTTACAGTACTGAGCTCTTTCCCATCAGCTAAAACTACAGCATTTACATTAGCTGATTTTCTATTACTTATCAAATTAATATTGTTACACATTGAAGATGATGCTCCTGAGTCAATTAACCATTTACAATTAGCATTTTGTTTTTCCTTAATCATGGTTGCAAACCCCTTTTTATTACCACTGTCCTTCAAAAATGGAGGTTTGGACTGTTTTTGATACTGCCGCGGCTGCCATCTGCTCTCTCCTTGCTTGCTTCTCTCAGCAGCAAATTGTTTACAATGTCTCTGTAGATGACCAGTCTTTTTACAATAAAAACACCTCCGTTGCTCCCTTGTAAAAGCTGCTTCTTCCTGCTTTCGTAGATCAGGTGTCGTTTGTTGTTTTGGCACAGTCCTCAAACTTGCTGAGTCATTCTGCTCAGACTTTCTTCTCAAATTTCCCTCCAATATTTTTGCAACAATTAAGTCTCTGTTCAGCTCAGCTTCTGGCAAATTTTGCAAGCTATTTGTTATGTTGTCCCAAGAAGAGTCCAGCGATTCTATTAAAATATAACACTGCTGCTCCTTGCTAATTTCCACTCCTCTCAGTTCAGCTTGCACAAATAAATCCTGCATTGTTTTTAAATGTTCTATTACACACTGTTCTTTCGTCATCTTTTGTCTGTAAATTCTTTTAGACCAAAGCATTTTTGCAAATGCAGTTGAAGGAGTGTGTAATCTCTGCAGGGTATCCCACACATCCTTGGCGGACACTTTATCTCTTACGTCGTTAATCAAGTCTTCTTCTAGCATGAGATAAAGACATGCTTTTGCTTTAGCGTCTCTTTCTCGAGTGGCTGCATCAGCATCAGCTGCCAGCCCTGATTCAACTGGCGACCACAGAGACTCCTTTATGAGTAGAGAACGGGCATATATCTTCCAGGTAGAGTAGTTATTTCTATTTAATTTACTAAACTTTAGGATCTCCATCTTAATTTGTGCAGTGACTCAATTTGACACAGTCCTTCTGAGTATGCACAGCAGACAAAACACAAAATGATTTACTCACAATGCTCCACAAAACTTTCTTCCACTCTCTGGACCTTTCAGCTTCTGTGGATGCTGGTTGCTCTAGTATCTGGGCCCATAACCCTTGTCAGGGATGATGGGAGTTGTAGCTCTTCACCTCTGGCTCTAACTCACCACCTTGTTATGCAGCAGAGCTGACCAGCTTTGATCAGTGGTTGATGCTTCTTTCCCAAGCAGCAGAGTTTCAGAGAATAGGCTGAAGACCCTGACAAACTCTCCAAGCCTTCTCACTCTTCTTCCTGAGATGTCTCCAAACTTCTCCAGGAATCCTCTGGCTCTTGTATCTTCCCTCAAGACACCAGACAACTCAGTAGTCTTATATAAAAGATCTACTTTATTCTACTATATACATAAATACTATATGCCCTACAAATCACGATCTCTACTCCAAACTACTCCACAATGTACATTAGCAAACATTGCAATTTATAGCCATTGTT
This sequence comes from Phrynosoma blainvillii, assembly GCA_026167975.1. Classification (NCBI taxonomy): domain Eukaryota; kingdom Metazoa; phylum Chordata; class Lepidosauria; order Squamata; family Phrynosomatidae; genus Phrynosoma; species Phrynosoma blainvillii. The sequence continues at coordinate 196,841,207 of JANUYF010000002.1, forward strand.
AGACACCACCCACCAGTCAGTTTCCACCCAGTGGGTGTGTACATACATCTTGATTGGTCCACATAGATCATCCCATACCTAAGACCAACCCAAGTGTTTCATCACTTTACCTTGACCACTTAATGAGTCTCAGGTGTTTGCAATCTATCACAGGTGTTCTCAGTATACCTTCTATAACTTTGTCCTTGGCTCTCAAGGCTTCTTAATTATATTATCTTTTTCACCTGTGTATCTTCCTGATTGCTCCTGCTTAGTCACTTTGACATTCACATACATATTTTTATTTCTATTACTGTATATCCCATGTTGCTTTTTCCTTAACATATAAGCATATTTTGCCATTCAAATGCTATCTTGGAGGATGTTGTTAATGGCTGCAGGCAGAGTTAGTTCTTCTTCAGATCTCAACTTTGGGGGAAGTGTGTAGTTACACTTGTTTGTATTTTTTTTAAGAACTAATATTTTGATTTTGCTGCAGTTTCTGAAATAAAGCAAGGGGAGTGCTCACTGCACAGACTGATGCATCTTTTATCCTCTTTTGGACTTAATGCTGCAGCAGTTTGTCAGCTTAAATACAGAACACTTCTCCTTGTGGTGAGGAATAAAAATCCTTTCACTTCTAACAGAGGAGATTCTGTTCAGACAGGTAAAAATGCTTAAAGATAAAATCTGGCTTGAAAAAATTAGGCCAGGAGCGTGAAGACCTTATATAGGGTCAAAATGTGAAATACATCTCTTGGTAGCTGTATTACAGTAATTTGCTACAAGCAGTTCCTGTTGACTCAATTGGTTGCATGGCATTTCTGATCTGTGTAGCTCAGTTAGAAATTCTGTAAACACTGCCAGTCACATATTCTACCCTCTTGACAGCAAGAAGAGTCTGCTGTGACAAAAAGAAAATTTTAATCACTGATGTGTATCTCACTAGTGTTTCCAATTGGGGCTAATGATCAGTACTTCACATCTGAAGGTATTGTTAATGTATCCTGATTGTACTGAACATTCATAAATGCTTTTTGAGCATTAAAAAACTTTGCAGATAACATCACCGTAAACCTTACAGCAACCTTGTAGGGTAAATAGTGACATCAATAGTAACATCATCCACATACTGTCGTTGTGTGCCTTCTAGTCATTTTCAGCTTATGACAACCCTAAGGCAAACCTATCACAGGGTTTTCTTGGCAAGATTTGTTCAGAGGAGGTTTGCCATTGCCATCCTCTGAGGCTGAGAGAGTGTGACTTGGCCAGTGGGTTTCCAGGACCAAGCCAGGATTCGAACTAACTAACTGACTAACAGTTAATTAACTAACTGACTAACATCTCCAATTGTTTTTCTCCTGTTTGTAACATCTTGCCTGATGAAGAAACCCATGGAGCTTCAAGAGCTTGCAACAAGTATATTGTGCATTTTGGTTAGCCAATAAAGGTGTCACTGATGGATTTCTGTTTGAATTTGCTAAATGATCAACACAGCTACCCCTGAATGTTTTCCCTATTGTGGGATACTGCATTGTAGCTGCAACAGGGAAGCCAGGAAGAATAGCCTGTGGACTGGGAACTTCAACCAAGGTAAAACATCTTCTTACATTTGGACTGAATTCACATGTTTTACCTGTACATCCACCAAAATATTCCTGATGCAAAAACATTGTTCTCTGCCACAAAGAGGCCTGTGGCCTCACTTGGAATGGAGACATATTGGATTGCAAAAGAGGGGTCCCTGTTGAGATGCAAATGGATTTTAAATTTCCTGGACTTTGAAATATCCCTATTGCCATATGGCCAGAAGGAGGAGGAACCTGCCTGCAAAAGATATCCTCCCCACCATATACCATCTTAACTAAAGACTGAAACAACCTGTAGGCATCTGACTAATATCTCCAATTGTTTTTCTCCTGTTTGGCTTGTAACATCTTGCCTGATGAAGAAGCCCATGGAGCTTTGAAAGCTTGCATCAAGTATATTGTTAATTTTGGTTGGCCAATAAATGTATCACTGATGGATCCTGGTCTCCAGAGTCAGACTGCAATGCTCAGATCACTATATCGCACTGGCTGTTGTACCATCCTCATACACAAGTCCAGAACTCTGATAGTGTGAAAGTGAGCTGTCAGTTGAGAGACCTCCATATTACATCAATTGTCTCTATTTCACATCAGTGTCAGCTAATAACCGCCTCCTCCCACACATGTTGGCTGAACCAGTTAACTTGGCCACACTTGGCTGGAGATCTCAATGAGCTGTTTTAGCCAACCAACTCACTGGACTTGTTTGCCTTATTTTTCTTTGCTGCTGAGATATATTTTTTGTTTGATGTGCTGGATGAGATGGATAGCAGAGTTAATTTTTTTGGTCAGCAACTCAGTGGCAGGGAGTCTAGGAGGTGTAAATTTTCCGAATCATGGTGGTTGGAGCAGTCTTAATGGGCCCTTCTCTTTAATAACTCCCATATTTATATGAATATTAGTCTTAAAATATTGGCTGGGGTTCTGGGCATTTTACACCAAAAGAAGTAACCCCCCTGAGTTGTTTCTGCTCTTGTAAAAGGCTTTCCAAGAAAGTTGTTTGAGAACTGCTTCATTAATTTTAGTATTTCAGAGGGCTAGTAGCAGATGTTTGTTTTAACCTAAAATAGCAAAATATAGAGGGATAGTGTGGGAAAGGAAGAGAGCTGATTTAGACAAATCTGGGCAAAAAGATCACCTTTTGTGCCTGCGTATTTATAGTTCTGTGTGTGGAGAATGCATCAGAACAAGGTGTAAATTTCCCATATTTATCTCAATAGAGTGTTAATGGTAAGAGCTAGTTGTCACAATTTAAATGCTAATGTTCCTAAGAGTGGTTCATCTTGAGTCACTGGAATGTGGCTGTAAATCATCCAGAGATCAAGACTTCCCTGTGAACTTCTGAAACTGATAAATACAAATGCTAAGAGTGTGTATGATGGTGATACTCTACTTCTGGTTCTTGGAATATTTCAGATTTCAGAATTCCAAATAAGGGAGATTCAACCTGTGTAAGCTGTTTGACTGGAGTAATCCTTGTGAACCAGTATTAAACACATATTTTAACTGTATTAATAAGTTATCTGACTAATAAAGGAGCTTGTGGCCTCACAAAGGATTGAGACACCCTGGATCTCATCTGAAGTCCCTTTTTGTTATGCTAATAGAATTTAAACATCTTGGATTTTAAAATGCTTTGTCTCCCAGTACCACATGGCCAGGACGAATGGCCTGCTTGCACACATATCCCTCCATACTCAGAACACCAACAATAACATCTTGACAAAATGCAGACCTGTGACTAACATTGTCAATTTTTTTCTCCTGTGTGATTTTTTAAAGATCTTTACCTGATGTAGAAGCCTGTGGAGCTTTGAAAGCTTGTGACATATAGTTTGTGAGTGTGGTGTAGTGGTCTGAGTGTTGGACTAGGACTCCAGGATGGCATGGTTCAAATCCCCACTTGGCCAAAGAAATCCACTGGGTGACCTTGAACAAGTTACACTCTCTGAGCCACAAAGGAAGGCAAAGACAAATCTCTGAAGAAATGATGCCAAGAAAACCCCATGATAGGGTCGCCATAAGTCAAAAACGACTTGAAGGCACACAAAAACAACAAAGTCCTTGTGAAGCAAAACTGTTAGACTAAAGCTATACCTTTCATAATCTTCTTTATTGTTAATACTCCTCCAGAATGCCAGTACTGAATGAATTTTAATGTTTTTGTCTATTAATATATTTCTATCTATGATCTGATGTAACTAGTGTGATAGAATCTAAGAACTGGAAGGGACTGCAAGGGCCATATACTCCAATCCTCTGCCATGCAGTAATACACAACTAAAGCACACCTGAAAGATGCCCATCCAATTTCTGTGTCAAGATCTCCAAAGAGGGAGAGTCTATCAGCCTCAGAGGAAGTTGATTACTGTTGAACAACTCTCATAGTTAAGAAGTTGTTCCCAGTGATTGGGTGGAATCTCTTTTCTTGTAATATGGAGATAGAGTACTATATAAACACACAACTCTTTTGCAGCCCAAGGATATCTGGTACAAAAGTTTGTGGAACGATTGAGCTTTGGGTTTCAGTCAAAAATGTGATCATGTGTTGGACATACTGACTGAAAAACTTAATGCATGAGAATGAGATAGTCTGTGGCTCATTGGCTTTCATTGTCCAGAAGTGCATGATGTAGACTGAATTCTTTCTTTCCAATCTTTGGCTGTGTTCGGGATGTGATGAGAAGAGGGCCAGTTTGTGTCCTATGAAGCACATAAAACTAGTTCTCAAGACTGTGACTGTGCCATGGCTAGTGATGAAAAAACTCCTTATTACACTAGTCATACATTTTAATTCTGAAATTCAGGTCTGTTGGATTCTGTGTTTGTTAATCAATTGAGTACTAATAAGGTGGGGTAGGGAGACTATCAATTTGCTCTGTTAATAACAAAGATTCCTCTTCTAGAGCACCAAAGTTATAAGAAAGCTTTCTCTTATAAGAAGGAGCTACCTCTGCCTTGGAGCTGATTGGGGGGGGGGGGGTGCCATTTAAATAACAATATATCTGCAACACTGAGCACATTTTATGATATTGTGGCACAATAACTCACACTTAAATGTCAATAGAGACACTTGAGAGAACCTACAAGGTTCAATAACTTCTAGTGTGGTTTGTTTCTCCTGTCATCGGCCATTATATTTTTTACAGCTTTTAAATTGCTACAGAGAGAAATTGCTTTGGATTATAATGGATGGTTAAGAGGCTGCCAAGGGTACCCTTGCACGGGGTGGATGAAAGTTCAATACTATTTTGGTTTTATGTGTCTTAAGTTCTAGGCTATATAGCTTAAATATAATTTGTTTGACAAATGCATTGGAGTGATACCAGAATACAAAACTATACTGTGCATTTAAAGAGGCACTGCCAAACTCTTCATCAAAATTTTGGTAGAAGATTAAACTCCAGCCATCTTTTCTATATGCTTGAGACTTCACCAGGGCTTGTGAGGCCTGTGAATGTTGTTTTGCAGCTTACATAGGAAAGCAGACCTAAGGAGGGGGGGGGGTCATGCAAGTCTTTCTTTGGAGCATTGCTACCAGAAACTGAGACACTGGCTTACCATGTGATAGTTATCTCAATGCTACGACAGAATCCATTGAGTCCATTAACTTCATTTAAAACACAAGTAGAGAATGTCAGGCTCAGGGCCAAATTTGATTTCAGATGAGTTTTGGGGACAACATTCCAGTGGTGGGTGGGGCCAAAGACAAGTACAGAAAAGAATGTTTTGTCTTGAAGGTCTCACTGCTTTAAAATAGGTATTTAAAACTTTTACTATGGTGGGAAAGTTGTAGGGAACATGAGAGATCATCAAATCATGGTCTTATCCAGAGAAGGGTTAGATTTTTCTCCAGGACCTGAGGTTTTCCTGCTCTGATTTGAAAGCATAATACAGCTTTGTACTTTAAGTACTAACCTGGTATACATGATTGTGTATATGTGCCTTCAAGTCTGAATTTTATCTGTCAACTTATGGAGACCCCATGATTTTTGATAGGGTTTTCTTAAGCAACGGCTATTTGGAGATGGTTTTGCCAGTTCCTTTGTCTGAAATACAAATACCTGTAGCACCTGGTATACCTTGGCAGTCCCCCACCCAAGAACTAACCAAAGCTGAAGCTGCTTAGCTTCCAAGATCAGACAGGATTGCCTACAAAGGGACCTTTCTGTGCCTTTAAGTTATTTAGGCCCAGTCTGGTAGCCATAGTCCAATAGGGAATTCTTGTACCTGAGTGAGTAGGTTGGTAGAACAGAAAGGATTATCCTGTCACTCCTCTGTATCTGGGAGGGAAACTGTAGAAGAAGGAGGTCCCTCAGTTTACCCAGCACAAAGTTGGCATAATAATCAAACAGTATTTGTGTAATTTATTATGATGATTGCCTTGTTTCAATTTGAAGAGTTTCGAGGTAATTTCAGACATCCATATTTTTATCCTTACCACAGTCAGGTAAAATGGGGCAGCCTATAAGATAGAGAACTGCTCAGGACCATGCAGTAAGCATCATGGTTGAGTAAAAGGCTGAGACCCAGCTCTTCCCAACAAGAAGTACATTTAAATGTGGAAAGTATGTGTCAGTGTGTGGATGATGGATGTTGTAGTGATGTTCTTTGACACCCAGCAGAATCTGCAAACTGCTTGGCTCATCACGTTCCAGCCTCTGGAACCTTTTGGCATCTAGCAAAACTGCTGTAGCCCCCCACAGCATGGGACCACTGTGTAAAAATTCACCCTCACCAGGGATTTTTTGTATTTTTCTTCCAAGAACTGTAAAGTCCTTTGTCCACAGCATTTATTACAAAGCTGTGCAGAATTGATGAATTTCCTTCAGTTTCCCAAAAACCTTTGGCTGAAGAACATCCTCTCCCAAAATTTAACTGTGACTCAGGCTTGAAAGAATTATTTCTTTTTGGCTTTGGCATCCGCCTCCAGCAATTCCTGCTGCATTAGAACTCCATGCATTGCAACATGCATTTGTGACTCAAGTCCCTGAGCCTTGGTAACCCAGCTGCATCCATTTTAAACAAAATGGCCCTTAACAGAGTTTGTTTGCAGCTTTGCAGAATCCACTGCATTTTATTTTATAGCTTTGTATATTTCACTGCATTTATCCTGCAGTATTTTCCAGCCTGTCCAGGCTGTGTTTCCCTGCTTCTTACTGTTTATAGAGTGGAGATTTCTCAGACAACCGTCTTTAAAGAGTTCTGCACTCTGCCTTCAGGCAAAAAGCAGTAAACATAACTGCTACTTACATCTGAAGAAGATGTGAAGCCACCTCTGCTTTTCCCAGCAAACGCTGAAGCATGGTTCCCTTGTCCTGGCGCAGCTGAAGTCGTGGATAGGCAGTCTTGCCTCCTGGCCACCTTGCAGACTTGCTGTCTGGACTCTCGGGCTCCTTTCCTTCTGGACACTTGGCCTCTTTGTCCTATGGCAAACTAGCCATCTCTGGCAAACAAGCCTTAACTGGCAGACTATCCATATCTGGGCCCATAACCTTTGTCATTGTGTGGATGATGGGTGTTGCAGTGATGCTCTTTGGCACCCAGCAGAATCTGTAGGACAAGCTGGCTGCTGTGATCCACAGCCGCTGTGTATCTCTTACCATCAACTGGCTCAGCTTCCCTTCTTCAGGATCCTGTCTTCCTCAGTCAAGAAGACACATTGTAAAGTCCAAAAGCATAGTTTATTAATGCATATAAAAGAAAAAAAATAAGATAAACAAGTAAAATCCATTGTGATGAACTTGACCAGTTCAGCCATGAAAGATTACATCTTTAACAATCCCAAAACCATAGGATCTCATCTTGTTGTTATTGAAAGTTAAAAAGAAGTTATAGATCTGTGTTTCCAGATCTAGGAGTTACATTATAAAAACAGTATAAACATACTCAAAAACTACAAGCTCCATGGTTAAAAACCACAGCCAGACACGCACATGTGCACTCACACCTTGAATTAAAAACATTCTTAAACAAAGGCTTTTTTAGGCTCTTCCCATATTCCACCCCCTGGGTGTCAACCTTATGTTAATTGGATAATGCTTGTATGATGTATATTAACCCAGCCTCTTGCTGTTCATCATCCGCCACGTGGTTTTTCCCCAAGCCTAACGATGTTTTGGATACTGTTATATTGTTTTTCTCATAACAAAAACTGTGTCTATGAGTTATACCTTTGAAAAAGCTCATGTTTATGACTTCTTGGCCATCTGGTGTTAGATTCACTTTCTTTCTCTAGATGTTGTTCTCATGAGGAAAATTCCACACACACATCTCTACATTTCACCTTTGACTATATAACCCATCCATATATAACTAATAGTATGTCACATGTACTGAATGTAGTGAAACGTTAAATCAGGCTTGGTTCAAATAGTTGCTGTTGTGCAAGAGTGACAGCCCATCTTCTCCTGATGGTTGTTCCATGCTGCAAAGGGACCTTTCTGTGGTGTATTCCACTTTCTGAAATACCTCTCTCCAATAGACATGCATTGAAAGGGTTGCACATGATGCCTATGATGAAAATGTGTTTATTCCCTTCAGCATTTACTGTTATGACACCTGGATTTTGATCATGAATTCTGCTCAGCTATGATGAGAAATAGTCTTAAACAGTTCACTGTCTTAAATTTTTTTTATTAAATGTTTGCCTGGATATGTTTATAGATGATAGCTGGTTTATAAATATTTTAAATGACAAAAGAAATAGCTCCAAAGGGCATTGAAGAAAGCAGATTTGACTGTTTAACATAATTGATTTTCTTAAGTTCAAAAAGTTAAATTCTGTCCAAAATCCCTATTATGCAATGATTTCAGTTGTATTTAGTTTCTTGTGTAGCTTCTAACCATGATTTCCTTGTCTTGTTTCTCAACTTTTTTGAGCTGGCTGTGTGCCGTAAATAAATTTTAATTTGATTTGAATTTGTTTCTCAACCAGGAGCCTCCATTTTCTAACTGACAGGAATGACTTGGCTACACAAAATAAAGAATTGTATTTAATTTGCCCGTTGATATTTCCTTAATTGGAGTGTCCAAAACCTGTTTGTTCAGATTAGGAAAATTATTCCTTCTTTGAATTTGTTGTTTTTGTGTATCCTTAAATCATTCCAACTTATGGTGGCCCTAAGGTGAGCCTTTCATGGGGTTTTCTTGGCTAGATTTGTTAAGGGGTTTACCTTTGTCTTCTTCTGAGGCTGAGAAAGTGTGACTTGCCCCAGGTCACCCAGGGATTTCATAGCCAAGTTGGGAATTGAACCCTGGTCTCCAAAGTCACAATCCTGCATTCAAACCACGGTCATCCAAAAGGTTTCCACAGTCGAGCAGGCTTCAGACCTTTGTCTCCAGAGTCCAACATTCAAATCGCTACAACTCTCTGGTTCACCCAGTTCTATATAAATGTAAAATTTCCAGATATTTTAAAGTCATAGGAGAGGTGTTTTTCCTTAAAATAAAAAAATGTAATTTTTGAAAGAAACGAAAAAAATTATGCAATGCTGTTTCAAAAGCACCCTTATAGAACTAGTAACTCTTTTACTTTTGAAAATAAAAAACCCAAAGTGGCCTGGTGGTTCATACAAAATTCAGGGATGGGTAATATTTTTATTTGGTACCACAAAATGTGACAGAAGTACTATGTAAGTGGTAAAAACTTTAATATTTTCCATAATTTAAGAGTATGTTATCTGTGTACTTTGCTTTTTGCTACTTTGTTGTTGTGTGCCTTCAAGTCATTTCCAACTTATGGCAACTCTAAGGCTAAGACCAGGAGTAGGCAACCTTTTTGAGCCGGGGGCCGGGTTGCTGTCCCTCAGACAATTGGGGGGCCGAAGCACCAAAAATCAATCAATCAATCAATCAAAATAAAAATAATTTTTAAAAAATTAAAAAATATGCATGCACACTCTCTCAGCCCCAGAAAAGCCATGGCAAAACCCCTGTGGAGATTTTGCCAAGAAAACCCCAAGAACAAGTAATAACAACAATAATCAATATCATCATGGTGGGCGGCGGTGGCAAGCCCGGCCCGGCCCGGGGCTGGTCCAAAGGCCTCGGGGGGCCGCATCTGGCCCCTGGGCCTTAGGTTGCCTACCCCTGGCTAAGACTGTCATGGGGTTTACTGGGGCAGAGAGTGTGACTTAGGGCCTTTACAGACTGCCAGAAATAATGCAGCTTGAGGCCACTTAAACTGTCCTGGCTCAGTGCTAGGGAATCATGGGAACTGTATTTTTTTTCTGGGACATTGAGCCTTCTCTGTCAGAGAGCTCTGGTGCCACAATAGACTACAGTTCCCATGATTCCTTAGCACTGAGCCAGGACAGTTAAAGTAGCCTCAAGCTGCATTATCTCTGGCGGTCTGTAAAGGCCTTACTTACCCAAGATCACCCAGTGGGTTTTCCTTGTCAAGCAGGGAATCAAACCCTGATATCCAGAGTTGTAGTCTGAAATTCAAATCACTGCACCATGTTGACTCTTTACTGTTAGTTTAAGATGTTAAAGTACAGCTATGTATAATTTAAAATGCTCATAAAATTATCCATGTTTGTGGACAATTGAAAGTGTATTTTATAAGGCTGTTAGCTGCACATTTATTTTCTGAATTTACTACTATTTTTTAATTGTTGCAAATTGAGCTATAAACTGATAAACTCTTACGTGTAGTATCTCTTACTCTTTACCAGTTAATGTGAAGCAGGGAAAAGGTTATCACCGAAAACAGAAGAAGCCATCACCATTAAAGCAAAACAAAGAAAATTATTTTGTGTTTTGAAGTTAGCCATCTCCACAAGTCCAGTGGGGGTAGAAAATACACATGGGGGGGGAGCTGAGAGGGCTAGGGATGGTGATGGAAGACTCTTGAGTAGTAATGTTCATGAAGGTTTACATAATAAAACTCATTTTCTGAGCTATCACAATCTGCTGTTTCTGATCCTTTATTTTTATCATCTTCTCAGACATATAAAAACTAAAATTTTGCATGGGTTGAGATGAGATTTTCTGCTCTCATATATCTCTTTATTTCTTAGTGTATTTCCAAATCCAGACCTGTGTCTTTCACATGGTACCAAAGATGAAGGAATGCAAAGTAGGCAAGACGCATGAGGTGCTGAGGCTGTGTTTTGTAAAGGCTTTGACACCATATTGCAGATTAGGGATATGCTTGGCAGAATCACAAGACTGCATTACTGACTTAAAAACCTGGGGATGGTCTGTATTACCCAGAATTTGAAAGGTCCTTTCCAACATTCAGGTCTTAATGTCTGATTAGAAGTTATGGGATGGCAGAGCAAAAGAATATATGTACACACTAAAACCTTTTGTAGATCTTTCTATTCAGGATTTAAAAAAAAACTTGTGGAGGGAAAAATAACTCTCACTCCCTCAAAATCCTTGGAATCTTTGCCAAGGTTCAGAGTTTTCCAAAGTTCCACGTTCACAGTGTTGCAGGGTGGATACTAGGAGAGTTTGTACATGAGGAAGCAGGGGTGTGTAATCCTGCAGCTGGAACTAGTAGTTCCTAAACTGGTAGTCTGTTTTTATATATGCACTATGATTTCTTGTAAATGCAGAGAGTTTGGACTCATTTCAGTCTCGGTCACACTGGCCAAAAAATGCTGTCTGCTAATATATTTTAACTCAAAATTACGGTAACTAAATTTAATTTAAATTTAAAAAATGTGATTGTTGGCTTCTAATCAGGCTGTTTCTTATGTATTAAACCATTTTACATTAATTTACCCACTTTTCCAGTTATTTTTGGTAGATGGGCAAATTTAACATGATGTGTTTTTTTTTAGTCTCATCAGCAGGCCTTGTATTAACATTTAAAATCTTTAAAACCTGGAGGCATTCAGAGGAATTATTTCTGGATCAAATAGTGCACTGTGAGTGTTGTGGGAAGCATAACCAAACTTTGTGGACTAAAGTTACTATAGGAAATGCGTATCTTAATTATGTTTTTGTAACTAAATATTTAAATCGTAAATGGTTTGTTACAGCAATTGCTTTACAGTATTACTCAAGTATCGTAAATGCCAGCTCCATATGGCTTACAAATAACAGATGGCACTCAGATTTATATAAAAACACACACATTTCTAATTATTTTTCCCTTCTCCAGTTACTGCTTACTATGGGCAAGCATAGAAGACTTGATTATAGTTATGTTGGGGAATAAAGCCAGAGTTTATGACCCAATCCTTGAGCTGCAAATGGAAAATCTACTCATAAAACAATTTTTATTTTCATGAATCTGGGCCACAGTGCTGGTTTACTAGTATCCTCCCTTAGTAGGGATCCTAGCACAAGAAGTTACAAATAGCTAGATTAAAATAAGTTAAATAAGATGAATATCTTGAGGTTCCACAGCCTTAGAAGGTTTCCTTTTGCACTGCAGTTTGAAAAATTCCAAGTTCAGCATTGTCAATGGGACTACTGGCCAGCTAGATTTTCCAAACTCTTTGAGGGCCAAAATGTCAACTCCACCTAGCCCCAAGTACCAGCTCAAAAATAAAAGTCTGTTGTTAATGAGTAAAGACCTAATAACCCTATAATATCAACTTGCTTTTTTACATAGTAGGAGCACTGGTTGCATAGGATTCATGTGACTAGGCCTGTCTATGTTGGTGTGATGGGATTGTTCTCATTTCAAGATTGAAAGAATTCCCAGGCTCTGAAGCTTAATTGCAAGGAGTGGTTGGACCCCCCAAAAAGTGTCCTTATCCCAGAATTCAAGGGATAAGGAGATGGCTGGGAAGGAGTGGTCCACTTGGCAGCAAGTAGATCGGGTTCGCAGCGACCGCACAGCCCACTCCAAAAGCGGGCTGTGGCCGCAGGACCCAGGCCACACCACCACAACCAGGTGATCCCGACTCCTTTTTGTTCCTGTCTAAAAGACTGGAACACAGCCTCGGTATGGCTCCTGGCTGCATTGGAGGTGTGCGTTGTATAAATGGCATGCCTCCAAAGCGTCCGGAAGCCATTTTATTTAGCCCATGTATTTCAGGCCTCAGACAATATAGAAGTTTGTTTTTTTAAAAAAACAAAAAACTGCTAATTTCAAGAATCCTATGGCTATTCCACCTGGCAATTCTCATATTTTAGTCCAGATAAGCAACTTCTCCAAGATGTGTTTTAATCTGGGTCATAAGGTCTGCAGAAAAGTTGCTTTATGCCCAATCAGCTGCCCTGCTTTCACCCTTCAACCACTGGTGTTAAATGTTTTACATTTCTTTTTAAAAATAGTCTTAATGTGCTTTGCTAGGGTTAGCCACAGATGTGACTTCACAAGCATGTTAATTAGCCACTCTTACATATTTGTAGGGTATTGATTATCATAGTAGTGCAGTATAATATATTTTATCACTTGGCTTAATAAATGTCAATTGCAGAGTATATCACACTTATCTTACAGGCGTGTTTCAAATTACTTGAAGGGCCTTCTGGACACTGCTAATTCATCTACTTCTTCACTGTGGCATGGCTGGTTTTAAATTAAGCATTTTACAGTGGATAATCATACAAGACCATTTGTAGAACTTGTCAAAGTTACAGATTTGGGGGCTCTTGGAGGATTCTGGTCGTTGTGTGTGTCCCCCCACTCCCCCACTCCCTGATGCTGATATTTCCTATTTTCAGGATTATTGGAAATTTGGAGAATGGATAACTAGGTAAGACAGTTCAAATGCTAACAATCAAAAATGAAATATGTACATTATTGATAAGAATCAGTGCAGTGGCTATTTCTGCCTGTTAGTGGAATGGACACTGGCAAAATGGATTCTTCAGCTAATAACTCCTACAACACCCTCAAACCTGGTCTAGATTGGGATACTTTATAGATAATAAGTGGAGGACAGAGGATAAGAAATGCCCTGTTCCACCTGTGTATGTTTAGTCAACGACATGCTCTGTAGCCTAAGGTAGCAAGGAGAACCGGGATTTCTGTCACTTATTCCTGAGTATTCATTGACTGGAATACTACAGTCAAGGTTTACCAGTCAAATAAAATCAGAATCAAAATGCAAATGGTTATTTTCCAATATTCTGTTCTCAGAAAATTTAATAGATTTAATAGATTTGGGATAATTTTCTCTGAGATATTATACTTCTTTTAGTTTTTTAAAAATAATACAGATTAACATAACTTGTTGTTAACATTGCTGTAAAGAGCCAGTGGGATTGCAACCATTGTTGGCAGTTTGGTTGGTCTGCCTGATGAAGCATCCACCCCTTTTTTCCCTTTTGCTTCCCTGGAGCTTTAGTACCTCCAAAGCAAGAGGGGGAATAGTGCATAATCGAATAAAGTGCATAATCACACCCATTGTGGGAAGATCCTAGACAAAGAGAATCCTGTAGCTATTGGACAGCTTTCTTTGACAGAAGGGTAAAAACTCAAATGCAATAGCCATTTCTGCATATTCTCTTCACCTGTTATCTCCATATGAATTTTCTCTTTATGTATAATACCAGTTTTACATAACTTGTATACTGTAATTTAAAAAACAACAACATAATTCTCAAAGTAGAAGTTGGGAAATGTACTTGTCCAGGACCATGGCCTCTCTAAAAGGGTACAACTCTTTGTTTGGGAGTCAGGCTGTGCCAGTTGCTCTGTTGCTTCATTGGGATGGCCCTTCCAGCTGGGCACCTCTAGGTCAAGAGTGTGTTCTAATAACTGATTTACGGTAATATGTTAGCTGAATGACTCCAGCTGACACAAGTCAGGAAATTCCAATTCAGAAATGGGAGCCTGCTTGAACTTGGAATTTCCTTGGTTTCCATCCGAACAAGCCTCCTTGTTGCGTATTAATTTAAAAACACAGTGAATAGTGTTATTTAAAAAATACACTTTTTCCAGGGGGCTGGTAATGTCTCTATAGTTTTGGGAAATTATTAACAACTCCCGTTTATAAGCTCTCATACTTTGTTTCATGCAAGGCTGCAACACTTCCCTTCCTGTCTGCATGTGGAATGAGTAATTAATTGTGATGGTGATACGTGATCCACAGTGACAAAGGTTCACAGTAAGGGTGGGGCTATGGGGGCTTTCTTTAAGTAAAAGTTAAATGGCATTTCTGTACCAAGCAGTGCTGGGCCACACAGTGTTTATAGACTAATCATCTGTTAAATTCAAACTTGTTAAAATTGAAAGCTGTGTAATTTATAAGAGCACAAAGCAACTATAATTACTCCCCCCCCCCTTCAGTCTTGTAACTCAAATAGTGTAATTGATTTCTCTTCCACAGACACATTCTTTTTTTGCACGGAGCGGGGGTATTAAACTTCAGTCAGGGCTGAGACCTCATAAGCCCATATTTCAAGCCACAGTGAATGTTTATAGGCCAGTTATAAATCCCTGGAAAAATATGCCTTTTTATAACTAGCTGTGACAGAACTCGTAACTACTGATCCATGAATACCAGCATGGCCACAGTCCAGTTTATTGTAGTTGGAACACTGATGCTCTAGCCCAGGCACAGGCAACCTTTTTGAGACCTGGGCCGGTCTCCCGTTGCCCAGGTCTCGGCTGGGCCGAGGGGGGGGGGGAAATGGCGGCGCGCGCGCTTATGCGTGCGCACCCCACACGCATACCCTCACACCGCCCCCCACGGCCTCCCCCCACATGCGCAAAACGCGTCACGGCCACAATTTGGACTACAAAAATGGCGGCCGCACATGCGCCGTGGCAGCTGCGGCCTACGGCGGCGGCCGCCGCATGTGCAGGGGGTCGCACGCGGCAGAGGAGGGTACCCTCCTCTGCCGTGCGCAACCCCCCCCCGCACATGCGGCGGCTGCCGCCGCCACCACTGCGGTTGCGGCCTCAGCGGCCATTTGGGGACAAAAATGGCGGCCGCACATGCGCCGTGGCCGCTGAGGCCTGCAGCGACGGCCGCCGCATGTGCGGGGGGGTCGCATGCGGCGGAAGAGGCTACCCTCCACCGCCACCACCACCAAAATGGCGGCTGCACATGCGCCGTGGAGGCTGCAGCCTACGGCGACGGCCGCCGCGTGTGCGGGGGGGTCGCACATGGCGGAGGAGGGTACCCTCCTCCGGCGCATGCGACCCCCCGCCGTAGCACTCGCGGCCGCCATTTTGGATGTCGAATTGGCGGCCGCGACGCGTTTGCGCATGCGGCGCGCGGCGGTGGCAACGGCGGCCACCAACAGCCTGGGCCGGTAAGTCCGGCGAACAGGGCCTTTTCCGGCCCGCGGGCCGTAGGTTGCCGACCCTTGCTTTAGCCTGTTGAATCAGTCCATTTCAGTTTTCAGTTATTTCATCTGTTTCTGAATCAAGCTTTCTGTTGTTTGTGAGGGTTTCTTTTGAAATTTAACTACTTAAAAAATAATCAGTATGTTCATTATACTATCTAGTTGAAGAAGGCATATTCTAGAAATAGCATATGTATACAACTCTTCTTTTGAGAGTAATCTTGATGATGCACATTTAAGATAATGTGACCAGAAGTGGGATAGCATTTGAACAAGCAGTTTAAATAGACTCAACATTAAAGATCTCCCTATTTGTTTTTCTTGCATCTCTTCTCCCTACTCTATAAACATTATACCATTATTTAAAAGTTTATGTTCATTTTCTAGGCGTGTTTATTTATATTTTCTGCAGATTATTATATCAAAATTAAGTGTTATACATGCTACCTAGATTTCCTTGAGAAATAATGTTTAATGTTTAGGGGGCTCTTGGGTTAAATCAAGTGTTGTACTGGTGCTGCAGTGCCAACACAAGATAGCTTTCTTCACCAGTGCCACTTGAGAACCAGGTCCAGGGAGTATCTCAGCCTTCCAGAACAGGCTCTGAACGTATTGGAGAGCTGCCATATAGAGGAGATATAACACCTCTCCCAACTCCACTGATGGAGGCAGTTCTGTTAGTGGTTGTCCCCATTGGATTTAGGCCATAAACTCCAAGGGATTGTACAGTAGAGGGCAAAACAAAATAGTGTAATTTGTTTTCCTTAACATCCACTTCCTTCCCCCATTATTCTTGTAGTCCACAGTTTACTTTATAACACAGTTGCCTTCATTGCTAGTCCTGTCCATCTCCGTCTTTACCACTGTACTAAGTATTAAAACTTCCCAATTTTATAATTTTCTCTTTGGTACGGATGTGTGTAAAAGGGGAAGTTTACTGGTATACACTAATTGTCTTTACAATCATGCCTCTTTTCAGTTCCTGTACCATAGGCAATATCTGAAGTGGCAAAGTCTTAAGTAGCAAAGTTTATGAATTTCAACTTGATCTCTTAGATCAGGGGTAGGCAACCTTTCCCCTTTAAGGGCCGAGGGACTTCAGCTCCCAGAATCCCAGGAGCTATTGGCCAACATGGGACTATTGGTCAACATGGCTGAGGCTTCTGGGAGCTGAAGTCCCTCAGCCCTTAAAGGGGAAAGGTTGCCTACCCCTGTCTTAGATGTTCAGTGCTTTTTTGTCTCAATACATTTTGCCCTCCCCAAATCTACAGTAGTGCAAACCTATACTTGTATATTTGTAAGTAGGTCCCATTAGTTCATTTGAACGTACACGAAGGTAAGTAGAGATAGGAATGCAGCCTTAGTTACTCCAGACCACTACACTGAGCAGGTTCACCATTACTTCATTTTGAGCATATGTTGTTTGCTGCGTTCAAAGCCAAAAATATATTGACAGTAGATTTCATAGGCTTTTTGCAAGTCTCCTTGTGATTTGCAGTAAGATGACAAGGATTTTTCACAGTTGCAACAGTGAGGTGACCTCCTCCCACACGAGTTATACTATTGAAATGTAAAAAGCTTGGGGCATGTAGGAGTGGCTTTTGACTGTGGTTCAGTTCTGGTACCCAAAACAAATTCCTGGGCACAGCGTTCCTTAATGCTAAGCTTATGGCTCTTGCATTAAGTTCTCTGCTTGGAGTGAGTGTTTAAGATTGTGTTGCTACAATTCTACTTCCCTTTTAGTATGAACTATCGGGGTTAGACCCATATCTACTTTAAAATTGTATACATTGTATTACTTGAAATAGCTGAGTCATGGTTTAGTCCAGCATTGTGCAGTACAGTCAAATTATCAAAAAGGGTCCCTTTGCTTACACCTATTAAAGGGCCAGGGGCCTGGTTGTTTTTTCCTTTTGGCAACCTTACTGTTGGGTCCAGTGCTGAATCTTGATTCAAATCTCTTCCCATGTACATACTACATGGTCTTTGCCTGCTTTCTGGTCTCACATGTCATACTGGAAAAGACCAAGAGCAATCTTGGAGGACTGTCATAAAAATGAAAGTGGCAACATTTTACTTGTTCAAAATTCTCTATGTTTTAAATGCAAAGTGGAAGCAACAGCTTTTGGCTGCCTTTTAGAACTGACTTCCTTTTGCAAGAGGTGATGAATATATTAGCAAATGATACAACGGGCATTGGGGTTTAGAAGCACGGGCCCACCAGTTAGAAGATACATACTGTAATGAGCATCCAGACTGTTTTTCAGCTTGTTAGGTCTGCAGTGCTATGCGCTGGCATTTTGTATAAAATAATCTTGTCTTATTCTTCAGTTCTCTCTAAGGTAAATACAGTCTCTTGTTACTGCTGAGCATCACAGCCAGTTCATGGGGGACAGAAAATTTGGTATCAGAGGCAGGAATAACATGGAAAGAAAAGGGATAGATTCATACACCAGTTCAACACCAGAGCAGCTAGCTAACTAACTATAGATACGTGTAGAATGGAACAAGCAGGTCAAGTAAGCCTTGCTTAAGAAAACAAAAGCATTTTGAAACTTCTAGAAATCACTTGAAGCCTTCATCTTAAATTCGCCCATGGATGACTTTCTTTCACCAGCCTCAACTTGTGATTCTGGTGGCCAAATATCTAGATCTGTGGGGTTTTTAAACATGTGGCTAATTGCTGATGAGGCAGGCTTATCTGCTTCTCCCTCCCTTCTCTGGTTTGCTGTTCATATATGCTAAGTTAGGGAATCTAAGATTTTGTTGCTGTTTACTTTGCCTATTAAAAGCAGTCACACAACTACAGTAGGATTGGCTATAGGAGAAAGACCATTCTTTCCCAGCTCAGGCTTTATTGCACTTCTTAATACAGACATGCTGCTGCAACCTGACACCGAAATCTGTCTCTCAATTTTCTCCAGCTGTCCTTCACCACCCTTCCATTGCTGATGTTGCTAAAAAACTTGAAGCTAGACAGATGACGAGCAAAAGGGAGGCTGGACAGGGTTAAAACGATTTTGTAAAAAGAAATTTCTTTGTTAGAGACTTTTTCAATTGAAGTATGTGTGTGTGTTCCATTATGGAGTATTACATTTGTATCCAGCACCTTACAAAATTACCCTGTTTGAGCCTGAAAGAAAAGGCCAATATTTCTTTGTGTGTCACATGCTTCCTTATTTATTGTCATTGTTGGTCTCTTCTGCCTCTAGATCTATCATATAGGCTCTCAGTGTTAGTAAACAGACAATGAGATCTTTGAGCTGTGTATCATTCTGGTGGGCAATGGCAGTGTGTGATTTCTGGAAACAAACCTGGTTTTCAGTGACCCACCAATTAACATTTCACTTCCGATTTGCAGGAATTGGGTAGCCTTGGTGCATTAGGTGCAACTTCTGCGCTATGGGAAAGAGAAACAAGAGGACAGCAGATAGTTCGTCCTCTGAAGATGAGGAGGAATATGTTGTGGAGAAGGTTCTAGACAGGCGTGTTGTGAAGGGTCAAGTGGAGTATCTTCTCAAGTGGAAAGGATTCTCTGAGTAAGTCCAACTTTCCTTCTGACATGGGCTTTGAACTTTCTTAGTAGCAGTGCTCCAGGCAGTGCTTCAAATTTGACTTCTATTGCCCTCATTCAAGCTTTCTTTTTTTAAAAAAAGCCTTCATGGGTGGGAGCTTGCTTTCCTCACTCCAGACAAGAGTGGCGTGCATCCATTTAAATGAGTGGGTCACGAGGTGAGGACCTGAGGCCATAGAGCATCTTTTGGAAATCCTGGCATCCGCGTTCCCTCTCTCACTTCACAGAGTTGGTAGTTCCACTTGAGTTATTCACCAGCACTATCGTCTAAATAGTCTTCCTCCTCATTTTGGCTTTTCTGATTTTTTGTGTGTGGGGGGGGGGACGACAATTTGGTCAAATACTTTGATGGCCCTTCTATGGATTGCTTTTAAGCAGCTGCTTAGAAAAAGGAATGCTAACCACATTCCTTATATGTACATACAGGGCTTTGTTAATTTTGCAACTATATAAGCACAGAATTTTGGTATTGGATGTGACAGTAAGCATCCTGAACATCTCTGGTTTCACTTAAAACAACAGCAACAATTTTCTAGCCCTTAAAGCTTAATTTTCCTTAAACTTGAAAATTGTGATGAAATCTTCAAAGCCAAAATGGGCCACACAGAATTGGCAGGGATCAAGCATCAGAACTTCCAATTTGATGAAGGATTTTCATTTTATTTATTATTTTGACTAGATTATTCACAGCCCTCTTGGCCCAATCTGAAATAGTTGATTTCCAGTTATTTTTGCAAACTTAGTTTTCTCTCTCTCTCTCTCTCTTTCTATGTGTGTGTAGATATGTATATATATGTGTATGTATGTATCCTGGATATTTGACCCCAGTATTTGGCAGACTACTTTTCAATTCCCTGAAGTAAGCCCTGATTTGGTATCTACAAGGTCCAGCTTTGAAGCTGCAATGTTTAAATGGATGCACACTACCTCATTTCAGGAAAGGGAAGTTACCAAGCAGGTACTGTGGCCTTGCCTCAGTATGTAGCAGTTGAGGGGGCAAGTCTTCATAACCTTCACGAGCTTTCTGCACTCCTTTGAGCTTGCAGCATTTTAATTAAAAGGATTTCATGTCCTCCTAATAATCTCAAGTCTTGGTCTATTGGGAACTTGATGTGGTTTATATTTTTAAAGGGCGGCTTGTTCTTGCTTCTCTTTTCAGTACCCATATACATTTGTACAACTTCTGATTTCATATACAGGACACAAACTAACCAAATTGTTCTGCAAATACTTCTCCCCCCTCCCTCAATTTTTCCTCTCTTTATCTCTCTCTCTCCACTCTCCTTGGTTTTCTTCTTCACCATCCCAAGCCTGAAAAGAGTTTACTGAAACTGAAAGCTAACTCATTGCCTTGGGGGATTCAGATTGACCCAAATGAAGATTGTGTTATATTGTTTCTTTTTTGTGTGTTCATATGTCAGGCACTGTTCTTAGGGCAGCTATGGGTAAAAGACTAAAACACAATTTCAGGAATATGTCTTTGTGTTTTTATCATTCATGCAACTTTGAAGTGGAGGAAGTTCCCCTAAACATAAGTGATTGTGTGATGGTAATGTCTTTACAACACATCCCTGTGAACACTGTTTCTATTGCTCCTAAAGTTCTGTTTGGAAAAATCACTCTTAAGAATATGTAATCCTTTAATTAGAGGTAGGCCTAAAAAATAGGGCTAGAAGAGATGTTTCAAGTGCCAAAATATTATAAATTGATTTTTAGGGGCCAGACCAATGTTAAAAGGTGGCAAGGCAAATAACAAATTTCTTAAGCAGCTTTATGAGATGTTTAGATACTCTCTGTTCTTAGAATTCCTCCTATCATGGATGTAACTACTCATAATTTCTCATCGAACTGTGTTAAGGCACTCAGATATTTTTTTTAAAAAAATTGCTGATAGGATAATGAGAACCAAACACACCATCTTGGTGTTAAGTAGGAACCTGGAACATATCTGTGTACATGACAGATCTTCAGTCACTTCTCTGCTGATGCCTGTGACATTAGATGGGAACATATTCAACTTGTCTTTTGTTTCTTATTCCCCACCCCCTATTGTTGTCCTTTTTTTTAAATTGTGTCAGGGAGCACAATACTTGGGAACCTGAGAAGAACCTTGACTGCCCTGAACTGATTTCTGAGTTTATGAAAAAATATAAAAAAATGAAGGAAGGTGAAAACAAGCCCCGGGAGAAATCGGAGGGTGCCAAGAGGAAGTCCAGCCTTGCCAACAATACTGAGGACATCAAAGCAAAAAAAAAGAGAGAGGTGAGCTTCCTGTCTTTCTGTTTACCAGTCCCCAAAACCTTCTTTACCTCCACAATAAGCTCTTTTCTGCTAAGAAAAAGTGTGAGTATATGCTAGTAGCATATGTTTCTTAGCTTTCACAGTGCTTGGACAAAAATTTTAAAATAATGGACACTGAGAAGGTGTTGCCTGTGCTTCATTTGTGCTCATTTTCATGCCTTTCTCAGTAAAAACTACCCTGTAAAACAAGAGAAGCTAATTGCCACCATTCATTGTAAAGAAAAGACTCACTAAATTAGTTGGCATTTAAAATATAATAAAATTAATAATCAAACCAGGAGCGTCTCAGTATTATCTAGAGCAGATTAGGATCTGAAGAAATACATTTTACTTTTTCAAAACTTGATTGAAGCAGGATTCCTTTTTAAGCATTCTTGTGTCAATAAACAAGCTCATACCAAAATACCTACTTACATATATGAACTTCTCTTATATTGTGTTTGTGTTTGGTTCAATTTGCTGTCACTTTTTTGTTTGCAAGAGGTAAATGACAAGAGGTGAGTTTAAGAATCCTTTGCTAAAAATCTACTGTCCATGGAGCTCTTACTCTTGGTGCTAATATTCAGAGATACAGCCATGTTAGGGTTTTTTGTTTTATTTTTGTTTTAGTATAACAGGACAAATAATAGGAGGGAAAGAGTCCAGTGACTAACTATGCATCCTCAGATGCAATGATACACAGTAGTCAAAATGCCATTATAAATGTATGGTTACATACCTGTGGGAGTAGGATTAGAATGAAATGGGTTACAAATGACAACAGTTGTCACATTGGTCATAAATCTTCAGACAGCTGGTCTAGCATAAACATTCTGGCATCTGTAGACTAAAAGACAGGTCAGGTAGACTTAATTGTTGATAATTATGTGAAAGCAATATGTTGTCCTTTGAAGCAAATTAGTTCAGTTGAAGGCAGAGTCTTTTCTTGGTTTACTTTGGACAGAGGTGATACATGCAACTGTAGTGAAAACCAGCCCATTAATGTATCTACTGTGTTAAGAAGTTGTCAGATATTTGCTAACAGATTGAAATTGGTGAATGTATCCCAATTTTCCTTTCCATTCTTCCTTTAAAATCCCATTGTTCCATAACATTCACTTTGAGGTCTGTGACTAAAGGTCCTGGGGGGTTGTCCTCCAGAAATGCCCTGTGGAAATGTTACAAATTTCTGTCCAAGGATGCAGTGAGAGAGGACTCATTTCAGGCAGACAGAGAGGGGCTTGCCATATTTTTGTTCAAGATACATTACTCCATGTTTCAAAACCTCCATCTACTTTTAGCCAAGCATGTTATGCCATAGGAAATAGATTTATGGAGTAAATCCATGTGATTCACATAGAAAAGCTATGTGGCCTCAGCATAGTTAAGTCTGTTTGTGCTCTATATTAAGAGAGATCAAAATTCTGTTACCTGTGTAAACTATGGCCATTTAGTCCCCCTATGGCTTTTACTAATGATAGAGGGGGATGTCAAAAAGATATGGAAGGCACTAAAATGCTATTCCTTAAATTCATTCTGCTTCTGAGATTTTATGAGGAATTGTACACTTGCTTTCATCCTGTATTTGCAGTCTTAAGAACCAGAAGCTTAAATAAAGCCAAGATTCTCAGGATGCTGATTTCTGTTCCCTGTCCCACCTTGTGATTTCAGATTGACAAAATACATATGCTTCTACAGATGATGCTGAAAGCCATCATTCTAGCAGACTACATTCTATGCATTAGAAGTACTATGAAGGTCAAATGTATCACCTTGGTTAAAAGCTTAATAGCATTTCTCTCCTTTTATTTTAAAATTTACCATATTCTCTAGCCAATGCATGAGGAGACATGAGAACATGGGTTATTAAAACACATCTTTATAGGGGAATATGAACATATGAAATTCTGGATAAATGAGGATCTGTTGAGTGACATTTTATGTCTTGCCTTTCCCTTCCTGGAGGAGAAAAATCTCCTGTAGTTCTGTGTGTTCGTTATTTTTTTATAACCTTATTTGAAGAAATGTCCTGCCCTTTACAGCTGTGTCTGTACAAAATTATGGCTAAGTCACTGGAGATTCAAACCTGCACTGCTACGGTTGGCCCTTAATGAAATCATAAGGGGTAATAAGGTCGTATATTTCATATCCAGCAGGTTATCCTTAGTGCATTTGGATTACAGTTTTATAACCCATTATGTATTCTCCTTAAAGTTTGGGAAGTAAAACTGTCCACTGTGAAAATGAGTGGCTTGGTTCCTTCTGAAGCATCCTATCTCTTTGAGCATTTTAATGTTCTGTGATTCCCCCTTAGACGTTGTGCTTCACCTTTTTCAGGGTTTGTGTTTAAGAGCTGGGTGAAAACAATGCTTAACTGTGTTCGATGATAACCATGATTAAGATTTAATAGTGTTTATGATTTAAAGCACAGAATTAAGTGACAGTTTAGTCTTTGGAGGAGACTATTTCAGAAATCAAAATGATGGGATAGCTATTGGGAACAGCAAGTTGCTCACCCATGATTGGAAATATCTCTGAGTGACCCACTCTTTATAGGTTTTATGCCCATGGACATATCCTAGAGTATCTTTCCCCATCCTGGTGGCTTCCAGACATTTTGGACTACAGCTCCCATCATCAGTGCCTCTACTGTATGGGTTGGGTTGAGGTTGTAGTCCAAAATATCTGGAGGGCACAATATTGGGGAAGTGTACAGTAGAGGATACCAGACATTTCTGGAGTGTTGTGGTAGGATCTGCTTCCATTGTCTGGTAACCTCTTCCATAGCTGATAAGAAGTGAGTAACAGGGATGTATTAGCAAAACATGTTTTCTGACTTGTAAGAAAATTAGCTAGCTGGTTGTTGCTGCCATGAAAGCATATGCTGTTGTATACCTAGGAAACATTAGTCATTTGGAGTTCCAGATCCCACAATTCTCCCAGCTTGGAGGATCCTGGGAGCTGCAGTCCAAAAAGTAACTTTTCCAGTTGCCAGCACTAAGAAAGGGAAATCATGTGAGTTGACTGACTGACTGACTGACTGACCAGTGTGTTTTTTGTCCTGCTGAAATCATCCCAGTCCTCCTACTCTCCCCCTGCCCCCAGCTTTCTGGCCCAGCTTTAGCTCTTAGGTGGATATGTTGTGATTTGAGAGTTTGGCTGGAGCCTCCTTGCCAGAAAGGAGGGGTGGGGGAAGTCGTCATTAAAAGCAGTAAAACTGAAGTGGATCGGATGGCAGTAGCAGGAGGCTGTGCTACTTTCTCCATTATTGTCCCTGCTCAGCTGGGGGTCGGTGTAGGTGGATACTGCTGCTGTTGGTGCTTCAATACTTTGGGATTGTGGCACCATTTTAGTGAGGTAGAAAGCAATGACTGCCTACACTGTTGTTGCTATTAATCAAGACACAGACTACATTTCAGAAAATGGAGCTTGAAACTTTGAAAAATTACCTTTTAAAAATTAGTTTGTTTCCATTACTGGTTGCAGTGTTTGAAAAGTAATCCATTGCAGTAGCTCATTATGGCACTGAAACAAATCTATTGTGTTACTTATTGCCCATTTCATTTCTTTTCTTCTACTTTCATTCCTTGTTAGAAAGAGAAAACCCTTAGGCTTGATAAGTGAATGGTATAAAAACTGAACAGTTGCTGTTGGGGTGCCTCTAATTTGTGAAAGTAACTAGAAACCATTAGTCATTACACCAATAAAATGATTTTACTTGTTATAGTACTTTTGAAAGGTAATTCCCCCAACCCCCCATAACTAGTTTCAGTTAGTTACATTCTTTGCAACTTTTGCACATCCAAAGTCTGACAGGTTTGAGCCTTGCCAAGTCACTTGTGTGACAAGAGCCCACAAAAGTCTAAAGTAGGTCCTGCAGCAGAATAAAGCCCTTCCCCCTTTGCTGCAAAATTATGCAACATAGACTCCAACCATACATGGAGAGAGAAATCCCAGAGGTCCAAGTGGGGTTCAGGAAAGGAAGAAGCACTAGGAACAACATTGCAAACATACAATGGCTAATGGAACGCACCAGGGAATTCCAAAAGAAAATCAGCATGTGCTTTATAGACGATAGCAAAGCCTTTGACTGCATAGATCATGAAAGGCTATGGAATGCCCTTAAAGACATGGGAGTGCCAACACATCTGATATTCCTGATCAGGAATCTGTACTCAGGACAAGAGGCTACTGTCAGAACAGAACACGGAGAAACAGAATGGTTCCCAATTGGCAAAGGAGTCAGACAAGGCTGCATCCTATCACCCTATCTGTTCAAATTGTATGCAGAACATATTATAAGAAAAGCAGACTTGGACACATAAGAAGGAGGAGTGAAAATAGGAAGAAGGAATATCAACAATCTATGACAGGGGTAGGCAACCTTTTTGAGCCGGGGGCTGAGTTGCTGTCCCTCAGACAATTGGGGGGGGCCGAAGCACCAAAAATAAATAAATAAATATTTTTTTTAAAAAAAAATAAAAATTAAAAAATATGCATGCACACTCTCTCAGCCCCAGAAAAGCCATGGCAAAGTCTCTGTGGAGATTTTGCCCAAGAACAAGTAATAACAACAATAATCAATATCATCATGGCGGGGGGCGGCGGAGGCAGCAAGACCGGCCTGGGGCCGGTCCAAAGGCCTCGGGGGGCCGTATCCGGCCCCTGGGCCTTAGGTTGCCTACCCCTGATCTATGACATGCAGATAACACCATAGTATTATTAATCACCATAGTGTGGCCCTGTTGGTGCTCTTGGACCTCTCAGCGGCCTTCGATATCATAGACCAGGGATCAGCAACCTACGCACCGCGGGCCGATTCCGGCCCGCGGACCACCGCCGCCCGCCACCTCCGCTGCACGTTTGGGCGCCCGCGACTTGTTTGCGCATGCGCAGAAGTACTGCGCATGCGCAAATGAGTTGCGGCTGCCATTTTGTTTTCCAAAATGGCAGCCGCAACATGCGCGGAGGCATCGGCGGCATGCGCAGGGGCGGCGGCGGGCGCGCATGCCGCCATTCCCCTCCCCGCCCGCCGGAAGGGACCGCCAGAAGGGACCGGCCCCAGGTAAAAAAAGGTTGCTGACCCCTGCCATAGACCATGATATCCTTCTGGAACGCCTGAGAGAGTTAGGAATTGGGAACTCTGCTTTGCAGTGGCTGTGTTCCTACCTCTCGGGTAGATTCCAGACGGTGATGCCGGGGGACAGCTGCTCTTCTAAAAAAGAGCTGACATCTGGCATCCCTCGGCGCCATTCTTTTCCACATGCTGTTTAACATTTACATGAAGCCACTGGGTGAGATTATCCGGAGACATGGGCCAGGGTGTTATCAGTACGCTGATGACACCCAAATTTACTTCTCTATGTCTTGGACTGTTTCAGTGACCAAGGAAGGCATCTCCCCTCTGAATGACTGCCTGAGGTCGGATGAGGGAAAATAGACTTAAGCTGAATCCAAACAAAACAGAGGTACTCGTGATAGGTAACCCTAATCCTGGTATGGAATTAAATTCACCAGTCCTGGGTGGGGTCACACTACCTCTAAAGCACTGCGTTCGTAGTTTGGGGGTGCTCTTGGACTCGTCACTCCAACTGTCACCTCAGATTGATGCGACGGCTAAGAGTGCCTGTTACCAGCTTTGGCTGATACACCAGCTGCGGCCCTACCTGGAGCCATGGGACCTAGAAATGGTTGTCTCGACTTCTGTAATGCGCTCTACATGGGACAACCCTTGTGCCACGTTTGGAAGCTTCAACTGATACAAAACATCGCAGCCAGACTGGTCGCAGGTAAATATAGGTTCGACCGGATAACACCTACTTTGAAATCCTTACACTGGCTACCTGTTAGCTTCCGGGCACAGTACAAGGTGTTGGTTATTACCTATAAAGCCCTTATGGCTTGGGTCTAGCTTACTTGAAGGAATGCCGCCTCCCATATAATCCTTCCCACACACTCAGGTCCTCTGGGAGGAACTTACTACAGTCAATGAAAACTAGACTGGTGGTGACTTCCCAGAGGACCTTTTCAGCTGCTGCTTCTAAAATTTGGAATGACCTGTCAGAGGAGACTTGCCAGATTACATCCCTTGATGTTTTTAAACAAGCAATAATAACAATGATCTTCCAGCAGGCTTTCCCAGACTGACCTCTGTCCTGATCTGAACTAACTGCCCATTTGATCTAGCTCCCCTAGAAATTGCCACTGTTATTGAAGGGAGGGTGGGTCGAAGGGGTGGGGGGTTCGGGGATTATTTTCTTCTTATTTCTGTAATTGTTTTAATCTTTGCTGTTACCTGCCTCGATCCTCAACATGGAGAGGTGGGATACCAATAAATATTATTTTTATTTTTATTACTACTACTACTACTAGCATAATACCTCACAGACCTGGAACATCTACTAAGGAAGATCAAAGTAGAAAGTGCAAAGGCAGGCTTAATATTGAACTTAAAGAAAACAAAAATAATGACCACTGAGGACTTTCACAAGTTCAACCAATGAAGAAATAGAAATAGTAAAAGAATTCTCTTACCTCGGATCAAACATTGATAGAAATGGAGACTGCAGTCAAGAAATCAGAAGAAGATAAGAATGGGGAGGGTGGCTATGAAAGAACTAGAAGAGATTCTAAAATGCAAAGATATACAACTCAACACAAAAGTTAGAATCATATAAGCCAGGGGTAGGCAACCTTTTTGAGCCAGGGGCTGGTCCCCCAAAGTCCTCCCCTCTGCCGGGCTGAGGGAGGGGGAATGGCACTCTTGCGCACGCAGCCCCGCGGCACATGTCGCGGCCACCATTTTGATTTCCAAAATGGCGGCCACGACGCGTTTGCGCATGTGCAGTACTCCTGTGCATGCGCAAACGCGTCGCGGCCGCCATTTTGGAAATCAAAATGGCAGTTGTGGCGTGCGCAGCCGCACGGCAGCCAAAACGCGTGGCAGCAGGGGTCTGCCTGTGCCGGTAAGTGTCGGGACCTGGGCCGGATCCGGCCCACGGGCCGTAGGTTGCCGGCCCCTGATATAAGCCATTGTATTCCCTATTACCATGTATGGATGTGAGAACTGGTCAGTTAGGAAAGATGATAGGAAGAAAATAAATGCATTTGAGATATGGTGCTGGAGAAGTGTGAGGATCCCATGGACAGCCAAAAAGACAAACAAGTGGGTCCTAGAGCAGATCAAACCGGAAACTTCCCTGGAAGCCAAGATGACCAAACTGAGACTGTTGTACTTCAGACACATTATGAGAAGACGCATTAGAAAAGACAATAATGTTAGGAAAGGTGTGGGGGGGAAATAGGAAGAGAGGAAGGCCTACATGCCAGATGGATAGACTCTATTAAGTTGGTCATGGGTATTAAGGGGTTGCAGGATTTAAGCAGAGCAGTGGAGGACAGGGGGGCTTGGAGATGTCTCATCCATAAGGTCGGCATGGGTTGAGATCAACTCGAGGGCAGTTAACAGCAACAACAACCCTCTGCTGCAGTGTCTTGTAAATCATCCTTTTCATTTCTTGAATGCCATTTGCCCCTCTCATTCCCCAAGGTTATGAATCTTCCAGCCCTGAGACTACTATCTGAACAGTAGCACCTAGTATTGGTTGTTTGGTCTTCCCTTCTAGGTTTTCGTCATAGCTTTGCATAGCTATGTAGGAACAGGCTGCTTGCAGTTCCAGAAGAAAAATGATACATGCATACATTTTCTAAAAACATTACCTCAAAGTGCATTGTATTTTGGAATATCTCCAGGCAGTGTTTAGAGTTACATAGCTTAGGAAGAAAACAAGTGAGAAGGGACATAAGAAAAATGTGTAAAATTCTGCATTCTGTGGAGAAATTGGAGAGAAAGTTTTTGCCTCTCTTTCATAACTAGAAATTTCTAGGCTATCCAGTGAAGCAGAACATTGGGAGATTCATGACAGATATAATAAGTTATAAAATTATTTATCACAAGATGTTGTGATGACCTATACTTTTGATCATTTTAAAAGCAGAAGTAAACAAATTCATGGAAGATAAGGTTTGTATTGAAGCCATAATGTCCTCCAGGAACAGAAGCAGTATGTCTCTCAGTACTAGATGCTAGGAATCCAAGCAGAAGAATGGTGCTGCACTTACGTTCTACTTGGGGGCTTCCCATAGGCAAGCACTTGGCCACTGTAGAACACAATTCAGTGCTAAATAGGCCTTTGGACTGACTCAGCAGAATTACTGTGTACGCTGCATGGGACATCAATCAGTGTGAATCCTGTAGTTGGACTACCCCTCAACAATGCTCAGGTCATGCAGTGGGAGTTTTGAGAGCAGTGAAAGCTGCCTTCCCAATCAAACTGTGTTCTGTGCTAGTTTGTGTATTAATAGATTAGTGTCCTGTGACTTTGAAATACAGTTGACCCTCCATATCCACGGATTCAACTATCCATGGCTTGAAAATATTCTAAAAATATATACATTCCAAAAAGCAAACTTTGATTTTGCCATTTTATATTGTTACAGTGTGCCTTTAAGTTGTTTCCTGCTTATGGTGACCCTATCATGGGGTTTTCTTGGCAAGATTTGTTCAGAGGACGTTTGCCCTGGTCTTCCCCTGAGGCTGAGAGAGTGTGACTTGCCCAAGGTCACCCAGTCTTTCCCTGAGGCTGAGCCATTTTATATAAGAGACACCATATTACTACCCTTTTGTAGTAAATAAGACGAGCATCCATGGATTTTGGTATTCATGGGGAGTCCTGGAGCCAAACTCCAGTGGGTACCAAGAGTCCACTGTAACTTGTTTAAACTGTGGATCAGAATTCTGTAGCTTTCCAATTGTTGAGGTACAGCTTCCAGCATTCCTCACTGGCCATGCAGCGTAAGGTTGCTGGGAGATAGGAGCTAAACAATATCTAGAGAGGGCTGAATGTCTTTCTGCCAGCCATTGGTTAAAATATGTAGGAGCCTGGACCACTTCATTAGTTGTCTCATTCTTCTAGTTATTGCTGAGACAGTGCTGACACCCATCTATATTGAATGTAACTGAAAACAGAAGCATTTGCACAAACAGCAACTAAGTAGCCTTGTTGAATTTTCATATGATGTGGCCTGCCATATCCATACCAAGTTCATGTGCATGCTCTGCATCCAACTTTTGCAGCATTCCTTAGTACTATATTGTTAGCACACGTGGAAGACTGAGTCCATATGCAGAAGACAGCCAACCAGAAAATGAATGCCACTGGAGGAAATCTGGAAGTAGTTGAAGAGAAAAAACTCTTTCTGCTGAACAGAGTTTTACTCACAACTGCTTAGGTTCTTCCGAAGAGGTTTTTAATCTTAGTTGCAGCAAATATTTACAAGAACAATACAGCAATATTTACACCAGTGGTTGGCAACCTACAGACTCGGCCCATTGAGGCCTTCCTTGGAACTGGCCTGTGGCCGGTCTTGCCGCTGTGCGGCGCCATTTTACTTTCCAAAATGGCGCCCACGCTCAAGCATGTATGCACACGACGGCGGGCACCACTTTGGAACACCAAATGGTGCTGGCGTCGTGCGCATGCGCTCGTGACGTGTGGCGCCATTTTGCATTCCAAAATGGCGTCGTGCGCACGATGGCGGGTGCCATTTTGGAATGCAAAATGGCACTCATGCACGCATGCGCATGACGCTGGCGCCGTTTTGTGTTCCAAAATGGCACCCCGCCATCATGTGCATGTGTGCGCGAGTGCAGGCGCTGTTTTGCTTTCCAAAATGGTGCCCCGGGCTCACGCACGCATGCACATGACGGTGGGAGTAGTGCACATGCGCGCGCACGCACGCACACACACACCTCCAGCACCATTCCCCCCCCCTCGGCCCGCCAACGATCTGGGGACAGGGCAACCGGCCCCACCAGCAAAAAGCTTGCCCATCCCTGATTTACACCATCCAACATAATGCTCTGCCACTAACAGAGATCCACCTAACCACAATGCATTGGAACATTTTTCCTTATATACACAAAATCTGGCTAGGATTCTGACCCAATCCCTTTCCAGTATTTCATCATTTTCCTGTCACATGGCCACAGTGACTATGAGTTTTGAACTGTCATCACACAACCTCCTGCTGAAGTTTCAACAGCTTCCTCTGAATCAGCTTTTCTCCTTTTTGCACACTGCATGCACCTGGGACATTTTACTTCCTGAGGCAAAGCCTCACTGACATATATAGTGCATGCTAGCTATTATGAAATCAGTATATAGTTTGAACTCTATTGTTATGCAATGCACAGCAAATTACCTTTTTCCCTTGACTAGTCAAAAGTGTTATTGATTACATTGTGTCATCTGATATCCAATGTCTTCCAGCTCAGACATTCTCCTTTACATCATCTTGGTTTAAAACCCATCCTCCATAATCATCCACACCTGTCTCAAACCATAGAAGTTGCCATTCAACCAGCTTTTGACATGTATTTAACACCTTTTAAGAGCTTCACCTGTTTTCTTATAGATGGCTATCCAAATACAGTACAGCTGTTGAGGTACAGACAAAATCTAGACTTGCTAATACAAGTCTGATGTGAGAAATGGGGTTTGTGAGGGAAGAAAGTTAAGTTTTGGGAGGTGGGGAAGGGGACAGAGAGATCATTTTTGCAGAGATGCTGGTTGGTGACATTTTGGTGTACTTCTGCCTCTTAGACTGAGCCCATTACCACAGATGGGTTTAGCAGGGATCAGTTCTCCTCCTGCAGTGCTGACTGATGTATCAGCTTACTCCACCAAGAACGTAAAGGTAACACTCATAAGCTGAATCAGTGATAATGTGCCATCTAAGAATGAATGTGACTGTGCTTTTCCTGGTTGCTGAGGAAAGCATGAGTGAAGTCACAAAGTCAACACAACTCCTCTCCTCAAGAGACAAGGAAATATAATGGGAATGGTATATGTGGCCCTTTTGGCATCACCCTTTTGAAAGCATCTGCTAAATGAATTATAGGGGAAATTCTAAATATGCCAGTGGAATGGCTAGTTAAAAGATGCAGATTAATGGGAATCGGCTGAAGTGGAAGGCTGTTTCTTACAGAGTCAAATGTTCTTTCACTTACCACCTTTAATGATCACCTTCCCCAAATCCTTAATAGTTTTGATAATTTAAGTTTGGGAAAAGCAAACTGAAAGGAAACCAAGAAAGAGGACACTAGGGATTGCATTAACAGCAGGACCATTGCATTAATTTCCCATACAAGCAAAGTAATGCTCAAAATTCTACAACAAAGATTTTTACCATGCATGGAATGAAAAATGCCAGATGTCCAACCTGGGTTCAGGAAAGGAAGATGTACTAGGGAGCATATTGCAAACATATATTGGGTAATGGAGCATATCAAAGAATTAAAAAAGAAAATTGGCCTGTGCTTTCTAGATTATAGCAAAGCCTTTGATTATGTAGATCATGAAAAACTATGGATTGCTCTTAAAGAAATAGATGTGCCACAATGTTTGATGTATAACCTGTACTCAGGACTAATAGTACAGAATATAGAGAAACAGAATAGTTTTCAGCTGGCAAGGAGTAAGGTAAGGCTGTATTTTATTATCCTATCTGTTTAAACTTTATGCTGAACACACCAAACACAAAGCAGGACTGGAGTTGGAGGAGGGAGGTATGAAAAATGGAAAAAGGATCATGAACAATTTAAGATACACAGATGACACCATACTACTAGCAGAAAATTGCAAAGACTTTGAAGGATTACTGAAGAAAGTCAAGGAAGAAAGTGCAAAGGGAGGTTTATAGCTAAACAACAAAAATAATGACCACAGATGACTTACATAACTTTAAAGTACACATTAAAGACTTTGAAATAGTTCAAGATTTCCAATACTTTGACTCTGTCATTAATCAGAACAGAGAGTGCATTCAATAAATCAGAAGGCTAGGACTTGGAAGGACAGCTGTGAAAGAACTAGGTAAGTTCCTGAAGTGTTAAGATGTATCATTGAATATTACAGTTAGGATGATCTCTGCCATCATATGATTTCTGCCATCATATTTCCCATTTATATAATTGTGAAAGCTGGACATTGAAGAAAACTGATAGGAAGAAAAGCAACTCATTTGAAATGTGCTAGAGAAAAATTCTATGGATACCATGGACTGCTGAAAAGACAAATCCTAGAGTAAATCAAGCCTGAATTCTCCCTAGAAGCCAAGATTACTGAACTGAGACTGTCATACTTTGAACATATCATGAGAAGACATGACTCCTTAGAAAAGAATAATGTTTGGAAAGGTACAGAGCAGTAGGAAAAGAGGAAGATAGCATTCCAGATGGATAGAATTAAAGAAGCCACGGCCCTGAGTCTGCAAAGCTTGAGCAGGGCTGTTGGGCTTGGAGATCTCATTCATGGAGCCACCATAAACCAAGGTCAACTTGAGGGCAGTTAACAACAGGAGCAAAATGAAGATCATTCAAGGATCTGTTACTGCAGGCGCCTTTGCTGCCTCAGCAGTAGCCCAAATGAGTGGCACACCATTTGTTCCAACAAGTACATGCTGTTGAGAACAGAAACAATAATAGCCAATTAAGAACGGTTAGCAGACTTGGTTGAAGCCATTTTACATTCCAGTTTGCTGTCAGTCACTACACATAGTGGCTGTAATTCATGTGCAACTATAGCAGGGGCAAGGGCTAATCACCCTGCATGGCAGGCTGCATTGCACATTTTTAAAACCCAGATTGACCAATGGACACAAATGGCAAACAGCTTTCCTCTGATTTTTACTTCCTGTATATTTGGACAGTCCTTGGACTTGGGGTTATGGTGTATGGAGGTAAGTAAGCCACTGCATGTTGGGATATGTTGGGGTGATATATTTTTTGCCCATTTTCTAAAAATGGTAGAGTCCAGGGGTTTGCAGGGGTTGGAAGGATGGGGGCACAAGAATGGTTGGTGGACCATCTTTTCCTCTATTTGAGGTATTGCTTTAGCTATAGTTAAGCATTATATCTGACCAGCTTTAGAAGGAGGTGGTCTGAGTGAAAAACAACATGACTCTAATAGTTTTGTAGAAGAGGGGATTTCAGCAGGGAGCTTGTCATGCAAGCTTCAGCTGCTGAAAATTCTCTCTTTCACACAACTATTAAAGCCCTGTCCTAGGACAGGAACCATAGAGTAGAGGCTCTCCTTGACTACTTTAACTTGTGAGTCATTTTTAACTGAAAAAATAAAAGGTGAACAACCTAGCTGACAGTGTGCTCATTGGGCAGCCTTGTACAAGTTACTGTGTTACTCTTAATCGGTTTATTTCTCAGGTTTGTTGTGAGGATAAAGTAAGATAGAAATGTCTGTTGTCTGAGATGTTTAGGGGGAGACCATGGTTCAAATGTGATTGGTAATCGGGGAGCAGGAACACATGCTATTTACTCTTCTGATCTGCTCCATTCATGAGCTCTAGGGCGTGTGTTGGTATGACTGAAGTACAAGCAGTTACAGTAACTAGCATAACTTGAAAATACGTAACAGTTGCAAACTTTGAGTGGGCTAACACTTTATTCACCCATAAAATGGTTCCGCATTCCCTCTTTCCCAGGGTTGCTTCTCCTTCCAGCCCCCTACCATTTTCTCATGAGACTAGCCTTGAAACTCTCAGCATAATTTCTACTTCCCACACATCTGCTTAGACAGCCAGACCATCAATCATTTGTGACAATTCCCATCATCCAGTACTTAATTAATACAGTATTGAAACAAGCAAGCAGAGCATTTTTCTGTCTATACATCATGGAAGGAAATCTGAGGGAGTTAGATCCTGACACACAGTTTTAATTTCCAAGAGAGTGGAGTTTTGTGGTAGTACAGCAGCTACTGGTTTGTTCATGGTTTGGGTGGCCAAGCTGGATGCTCACATGATTGACTGGATCAATGGTTCCCAATCTTTTCTATGCTCCACACCTCTAGGAAATGTTTGATATTTGTTCCCCCTACTTTTGTAGGGGGAACTTTTGTTGAAGATGGAGAAGTCTAATTTCTAATTTTTGAACCACATACAATACTTCAGGTGAACAAATTGAACTTTAAAAAATAAGCTTTTAACTCAGTGCATAAAATGCAAATCTAAATAAAACAATTAGATTCTAATTTATTCAGAAAAAATGAGTGATGACTTGTAACCCA
Source organism: Phrynosoma blainvillii (assembly GCA_026167975.1). NCBI lineage: Eukaryota > Metazoa > Chordata > Lepidosauria > Squamata > Phrynosomatidae > Phrynosoma > Phrynosoma blainvillii. The sequence goes on from JANUYF010000002.1 coordinate 196,876,981, forward strand.
CCACTCACAAACACCAGCCACTCTTTGTTGCACCCCATGAAATTCCATTTCACACCCCACATTGGGAACCCCTGCCCTAGATGCTATATATGAGTCCATGAGGCTTTTCAGGAAGAGGAACACAAGGAGACCTCTGGAAAGGGGTGTATTTGTTTCATCTCATGGGCTCAGTATTTCAGATGCCGGAGTGCATAGTATGCCCTGTAGCCAAAGCAAAATGTTGACTGAACAGTTGAAATACTGCTGGTGTTGTATTTCTTGCTTTTTTATTTTGTTGCTAGACACTTTGGGAATTCTAATGAACTGTGCAGTTATACATGGATTTTCAAATTTTATGCAATGTAGAGGCAGGACATGTAATTTAAAGCACAAGGGGAGTATATGAATAGAGATGCTAAACTCTGCACCTTCCATTAGTCTCTCTCTACAGTTGATAGTGGAGAAAAACTAGGGGGCGATGGTCTACTTAGCCACATCATGATCCTTTGTTACTTTTTAAAATTTTTATACAAGTATTTAGAACCTCCTTTGGCACAAACTGGACCCAGAAAAGAACATTTAGGAATTTCAAAACAACAAACCAAATTAATAGCTGAGATTTTATTACAGCATCAGAGGACAGAATCCTGCCCATAATGAAAGTGACTTGAAGCCACATGGAAGAAATCCTTGCTAAAGACTAAGTGAAAATGGAGCCATTCTTGCCCCCTAGGATGACAGTGCTGGAAAGGGAACTGCAAAAATCAGGTGCTAGAAGGCACTGCCTGTCTTGCATTTCCACCAATCCAAACTTGGTACAGGAACATGAAATTACAACTGCTCTGGACAACATTTTTTTAAAGATAACAGCCCTTTATTTTAAAACACAATTGCCCTCTTTTTCTGTCGGGCTGCTGAAAATGCAGTACCTATAGAAACCTGAATGTGAAGTCATTAATACTTTTTGGAATTAGATTAAAAAAAAATTCCCCCTAGTAACCCTTCTGAACATTTCTCCCTTTCCCTCCCTCCCCCCCCCTTTCTTTCAAGGATTTTGATTCATTTTCTTCTTCACTGACCCCCCCACCCTATCTTGGCCTATACCTTCACCACCATATTTTGGGCAGTGTAAATCCCCTCATATATGTTAGAATCCCCACCATCAGAGATACTAATTTTAACCCCCTTTTTTGTGAACTCATTTTTTAAAAATTATTATTTTGGCCACAGTCAGGGGTGAAAGTTAGCTGAAGCCAACCTGAACCAGGAGTTTGGTCTGGACTATGGTTGTGTTATAAAGAATCTGAGTAATGAATTACTGTAGCACACTTCTTTTGTGTTTAGGTTGCATGATTTGTGAATTCCTTTTAATGCCCATGGGGTCCCCAGTCCTTAAGCCAACAGGTTTAGTCCTGTTGCAGTCTGTATTCCCTTACTTATATACAGTGGGCCCTGGGTTATCTGTTGGGGTTTGGGTCCAAAAGCTGTGAGTGCTCAAGTCCCATTAAATACGATGACATGGTAAATTGGTGTCTTATATAAAAAGACAAAATCAAGGTTGGCTTTTTGGAATCTATACAGTGGCCCCTTGGTATCTGCTGGGGTTTTGTTCTGGGCCTCCCTGTGGATACCAAAATGGTGAATGCTCAAATCCCATAAAATACAATGGCATAGTAAAATGGTGTCCCTTATATAATAGAATAATAAAGTCAAGCTTTGCTTTGGGGTATTTATATGTTTTAAGATACTTTCAACCATGGATGCTTGAATCTGAATTTTAAAAAAATCCGTGGTTACAAAGGGGAGGGGGTTGTATATGTACTGAATATTTTCAAGCCGTGGAGGATGCTAGAATATGTGGATACAGAGGGCCGACTCTATATATAAAAACAGAGACGGGTGGTAGTGGTGGTGGAAGAAGCAGAGATTTTGTGGGGTGCCACAACCAACTGCGATGCCCAGAATTCCATGGCAGTGAAAGTGGTGTCGAACCCGATTGTAGCTGCCGTGTGGATGCATGCAGCCTTGTGGTCTGCCTAGCCAGCCGCCCATGCCAGGCATTTATGTGGAAGCAGCAAATGTGTGGGTCTGGAGCAGACTAGCGTGTGGTGGTGGTGCACAGCAGAGAGAAGTGGCTCGCTCGCTCCAGGCTCGCAGCGCCTGAAAGCTGTTCCCAGCCTTCAGATGGTATGTGCAGAGAGGGAGCTGACCGACCCTTGTCTGGGGCCCCAGCAGCGGTGGCAGTGGCGGCAGCAGCAGCAGCAGCTTAAGCCCTGGACTGCAGCAGCAGCAGCAGCAGCCTCCCTCCCTGCCTCCCCTCCAAACCCGAAAAAGAAAGAAAGAAAGCAAGCAAGGCCCCAGAGCCACCCCGTCCCTCCCCAAGCCCCGCATGAATGGGACACACCCATTGGCGGCGGCTGCAGCACCGGCACAAAGACCTCAAGGACCGGGGGATTGCCCAGAGAGGTGGTGCGCTCTGGAGCGGGGGAGGCGTAGCAGGGATGGGGAGCTGTGGAAATCACGAATGGCTGCTGCCGCAGCTGCAGCCGCAGCCAAGGCAAGAGGACTGCTGGATTCCCTCCGTCTGCCCCGACCTTTTTGCTAGCCCCTCTTTAATGGCTTCTCTGACATTCTTCTTTTCCCCCTCTCCCCCCCTCTTTTACCTTTCTTCCCCCCTCCCTCCTCCTTTCCTAATATTGAATCAAGAAGAAATGTTTGATCATTATTAATAGTGCTGCAGACAGCAGAGCTTTTGAGGCCTCCTTCTCATCTCCTAATGACCGCCCAGCCATGCACAGCATCTGTTTATCACCTGGTTCTCGGTGCCCTTTGAAACCCCTCTGCTTCATGGTTGAAGGGAGCTCCCAAATAAACAAGGAACTAGGGGGAGGAATGCTTGTGTTTAACTCTTCTCTTTCTCTCTCTTTCTTTCCACCAGAGCACCGATATTGCCAGGGGCTTTGAAAGAGGACTGGAGCCGGAAAAAATCATCGGAGCCACAGACTCCTGTGGAGATTTGATGTTCCTCATGAAATGGTGAGTGTGCTTTTCAAAATACGTACATACATCTCTCTGTCGAGAAGTCAAGCCTATTGTCTGGGTCTCTGGTCTCTCCCCACCCCCATTCTCAGGGTTCTTTTGGCAAAAGAGCAGGTGAAACTAAAAAAAATGTTGGGTGAGATGCCACGCTTTAATGGCCCAGGGATAGTTTGCGCCATGGCATAGTCCTCTTTGTTCTCCCTGGTGTGGGTGTGATGCCTCTGCTTGGCAAATGCAGTCCTCTTCCAGCTTGTGTGACTCCCTCTGCAAGAATACCATCTCCAGGAACCCCATCATTCTCCCCCCTCCCCCACTGCCCAAACGTAGGGAGAGCACAGGAAATCCATCTGGAAAGGTTTTGACTTGCCTCTTGTTTTTCCCTCCTGGGCTTATCTCAGCTGGAAGCCTCTCTGTGGATGGGGAGGGAGAGAAAAGGCTGTGCTGCATATGCAGGGGCTGCCCCTCCTCCCCACCATGTTCCTAGACAAAGAGCTCTGAGCCTGGCTTATCTGCCTGGCAGAGGTTAGAGCACAGCTGTGTTCAAGGGAGCTGCCTTTTGCTTCTCGCCCTCCCCCCTCAGGTTTCCATCCTGGGAGAGCCCTTGTGTTGTCTCAGTAGCAGTACAGCTGAGGAAAAGAAGCCCTTGTCTTCCTTCACTTTCTCTCACGCTGGCTGGGTTGAGATGGATGGGGCTGCTCTTCACAAGGCAGAGGGGAGGTGGGGAGGGAACCCATCTGCACACAGCCCTTTGGCAAAAGGGTTGGAGGGAAATAGGGGGGGGGGGGGGAAGCAGACACAAGACTTCCCCCTGGACACTTCATACTCATCCTGGTTCATTTGTTGTATAACCAAATTGCACTGAAAAGCAGGAGGGGGGAATCTTTTGGAAGTGCAAATACTTTTTCAGACCCCAGTAGTGGTTATAATTCCCAGCTGGAGGACTTAATCGGTAGCATATCCCCCCTGACCTGTGAAACAGTGGCTGCATATATCAGGCCCAAGTTAAACCGTAGCTAGCTCCTGGGCAGTTCATCAGAGAGAGATTTGCTGATTGCTGCTGAATATCCAGGCTTCTTGTTTTTTTCATCTACTATGAATTCTGAGGAGCAAAAAAATCTGTACAGCAAGACTGTTGCTCTGCATATTAGCACAATCATATTTTATATGCACTGTTTTAAATGTATATGTGTGTTTTTTTTACAAACCCTGTTAATTAGGTTGCTGTTATAGCTCATTTACAAATGGGAATTGAGTTTAAGAAAATGTGCCTTGCCCATGGCATAGATTTTAAGCCAGGAATTGATGATTCACAACTAAATGCACACCAGAACCATCCTTGCTCTAAGTCTGATATATTAGCCTGTTTGAAAAAATCTAATCTTTTTCTAGGGAATGGGGAAAAATCCTTCTTGTAAAAACTTAGAAGCAAATTGTGGAGTTTAACTACACTAATTTGAATGATTCTATAACAGTATATTCAATCACTTTTAAATTTTATCTATGCAACTATCCTCATTCTGTGCTCATTCATAAAATGCAGTCACTGCTGTCAGGCTTTTTCACTAATGACTGAGATGCATTTACTTGGGAATAAGCCAAATGAAAGTCACAGATTCTATTCATGAGGATCTTCTGTGACTTATGTTTAGTAAGTAATAGCTTTTATTCCTTGTTGTGAGAAAAGACCATTTAAATATTATCTCCTTTTTTGACAAATACAGAAATTTGGAAATATAATTGTCCCTTCCCGTTCACGGACTTCGAGTCCGTGGTCTCACTCTTAGCGGGAGGGACAAGCAGGTAGGGATAAAATGACTGTGCATGCACCATGGGCGCACACACCATTATTTTCAGTGGGGGTCGAATATTTGCAAGCCACCATTTTCAAATCCCCCATGAATTGGGAGAGGCTACTGTATATATACATATATTAAACAAAGTTCAAGGCCAAGCACTGTTGTATTTATTTTTTCAGATTTAGTACAGTTTGGAGTCAGCATGACTCAGACCTACAGTGACATGCAGCTGAAGAATTCTGGCCCCAAAGTGTTTTTTGTCACACCCTCTTATTGTGTTTGGAAGTGGCAGATAGATATTGATTTGTAGTTATACCTTCAGGTGACCAATAACATCAATTAATTGATTATGATTGCAGCCCTAATCTATGCTGGATTGTCTGTAGTGATAACTATTTAGAACAGGGGTAGGCAACCTAAGGCCCGGGGGCCGGATGCAGTCCCCCGAGGCCTTTGGACCAGCCCCAGGCCGGTCCTGCCGCCGCCGCCGCCACCGCCGCCTGCCATGATGATATTGATTATTGTTGTTATTACTTGTTCTTGGGGTTTTCTTGGTAAAATCTCCACAGGGGTTTTGCCATGGCTTTTCTGGGGCTGAGAGAGTGTGCATGCATATTTTTTTAATTTTTTTATTTTTTTAAAAAATATATATTTATTTATTTATTTATTTTTGGTGCTTTGGCCCCCCAATTGTCTGAGGGACAGCAACCCGGCCCCCGGCTCAAAAAGGTTGCCTACCCCTGATTTAGAATATGCTAGCTCTGGAAATGGATGCTGTTGTTTAAGAAGCCAGGTCAGTAGACTCTCCATTGGGTGTCAAAGATGCAAATATAGACAAAGCCATCAAGTTGAGTGAGTCTCTGTCTGCTTTGAGTTTACCCCATCAGCAGTTCTTGACAAGATTTTTTTTAATACAAACTGGTGCTCTAAAACCTAAAATGAAACACAGAAAATGTGTGCAGGTGGAAAGGGACATCTAGAATAACCCCTCACCTCAGTTCTCCTGGATGCCGAGTGTTGGCTAAGCTGATCTTTTCTTTTCTTTGCCTCCTTCCTTCCTCTTTCCTTTGTCTATTCCTACTTAATACAAAAGGCAGAGTTATGTTTCATCCAGTTTGTTCACTTTGCCTGGTGGTTTGTGCAGTTGTGTATTTCTCTATGATTTCTTCATTTGTTATTCATGAGACTTAAATAGAAAATATGATGTTCCATGTGGAGTGAGCAAATGTTTTCGTGTGAGTCTGTGTGTATTACACACACACAGTCCATCTCCTTCTAGATCAATCCTTCCAAACAACAATGAAAGAAAATGGAGCTAACAAAGACTAGGGGTGGGTGGGTATACATCATTGGATTGAGTATGCTGCCTCAATGCTTTTGAAGCGTCCCTATAAATCCGTAGTGCAAATTGATATACTATAGCAGGGTGGTAATCATTGGGCTTTCCTAATATTGTTGAACTGTAACTCCTATATAATGCCTCACTGTTGGCTATTCTGGGTAGGGCTGGTGGGAGCTGTAGTCTAACAATATCTTAGGACTACATGATCCTGCCTCTGTACTATAGTGTAGAAAAGTGTGAGAACCAAACATTCGCTGTATCCGCACTGCAGAAATAATCCAGTTTGACATCACTTTAACTGCCATGGCTCAGTGCTATGGAATTCTGGGAATTGTAGTTTTGTGAGGCCTTTCGCCTTCTCTGTCAGAGCTCTCTGATGCCACAACAAACTATAGTTCCAAGAATTCCATGGCATTGAGCCATGGCAGTAAAGGTGGTGTCAGACTGCTTGGGTCAGAAAAAGGAGAATGTTGTCTGCCAGGTGCAGAATTTAAAAGTGCTTGCATTTTTTAAAAAGTGTTGTAAAAATTTGTTACTTGATTAATTTATAATTGGAGGCATATTTTAGGCAGTTAACATTGTTAAAGCCTTTGATGTAACCCAGTAGTTCCCAACCTGTTCTCCGTGGAGCCCTTAGGGCTTCACATGCACTTCCCAGGTGTTCTGCAGCCGCTCTGGGAGAAAGAAATAAAAATTGAATGAAATTAAAGAATAAGAAACAAAAAGTAACACTACTCCTAAACACCATTAACTTGTAAGATCAAGGGTAGGCCTCTTAGGGGCTCCACCATAGAATTGATTCTAAAAAGAGCTCTGCAAGTCAGAAAAGTTGGAACCCTTGATATAACCAATTAACTGATTAATTTTTGTCCTACCTGAAAAACCAGGAAGGTTTCTGGAAAGACTGAAGGGAAGTTATAATGACCTCTCCTTGCTGTCTTTCTGTGGATGGGGGTAAAGACTTTTTTTTTTTTAATTTTAACAGACGTTTAAGAATGGAAGGTTTTTAAAGAAAGAGGTTTTAAGAGTGTGCTGAAGTCTTTTAATTCTCTTTAAAAACAAACTACTTTTTATCACGTTAAATTCTGTGTTTTAAATTGTTTTTAAATTTTGATAGTTAAAGTCAGTTTTAATGCTGATCTTTTGTATGCTGAAATTGTATCAATTTTAATTTGTAAGTGGCCTTGAGTCTTGGTTTGTGGTGGGATATAAATAAAGTTAATCATCATTGTCATCCGAAGAAAGGCAATTGCTAACTAGACACTATCTTCACTTTTTTTAAAAAAAAACTGTCCAAGGCGAGTACATAAAATGCCCACTAAAATACTCAGCACATGTAGGAGCTCAAAAATTTCAACTGCAGCAGTTGCCTACTCTCCTGGTCCTAGGATAATTGACAGCTTAATTATGTGTGTTTATGTCCTCTGGTCATGGCTGCTGTTTTGGGGGTTATATGTGCCTAGAGTGCAATTTCTCTTTGTGTTCCACCCCTTTAAGTAGAATTTCCCTGCTTGATCAACTAGTGACCAGTCCTTTTGTTGTTCTTGCTTCCTTCTTCAGGAAAGACACAGATGAGGCTGACCTGGTTCTAGCAAAAGAAGCCAATGTGAAGTGCCCTCAAATTGTGATAGCATTTTATGAAGAGAGACTGACCTGGCACGCATATCCAGAAGATGCTGAAAACAAAGAGCGGGAAGCAGTGAAAAGCTAAACTGGCGGGGGTCCCCCATGTGTCCGTATAGTTGTACATATCTGCCCCCTTTCCCCTCTGCCCAAATCCATCCATAAAAAAGTGTGCTTATTACTGTGCTTGACAGGAGAAACGTTGATATTGGTTGGTTTAGTCCTACATAAATAGTGTGAGTTGCGTTCTGGTTCACTCTAAGAAATTGACATGCTGTGTGTGTTCTTCCTTCCCCTCATCTCAGAATCCCCCCAAAATTAGTTCTCACTTTGGAAATCCCTCTCAGAGCCTCCAGAGCTTTTCTCCTCCCCTGACTGGCAGTTTGATTTGGCCCCTTCACTTCACCAGTTTGCATGTGGAGAGATGTTGACTCCCATTGTTGTAGAGGGCTGTAGTAAAAGAGTCAGAAGGCTGCCTGCATTTGGGGAAGACCCATTTACTTTGACCTATGTTTTGGATTCCAAGATTTCTCAAATGTCAGTTAAGCCAGAACAATGTGTGGGCTATTTCTAGTTGTTTTCAGATCTACTGATCATAATCTGGAACTGGGCTCCAGGATGCTGAATAGCAGTTCTCATCCTGGTTCCCACTGCCATCCTCACTTGCATGAACCCCCTCTGTTCCCATTCAACGCTCTTTATTTTCTGTAGTTTCAAGGCAAAAACAGGTAAATCTGAGGAGGAAACCAGCAGATACAAGTAGCTGGTAAGGACAGCCCCCACCCATTTCAACCTGTCAGATCTAGTAATCTTCCATGCTTCTCCCTTTGTGTTTCTTGATTTGCCTTACCCATGCACTACTTGATGTGCAGCCCAGCAAGATTTTATGCCCTACTTGAGATCTTTCTCTGCCACTGCCTGTTCCAAAAAATGCCAAACATTATAATTCCAAAATTAGGAGGAATCCCTGAGGTGCTTCTTTGTGTGCAGCAAGCATCCTTTATCAGACTGCCGTGCACATAGCTGATCTCATCTGATTTCAGAAACTAAGCAGGGTGAGACCTGATTAGTAGTTAAAGCAGAGATCTCCAGGTAGGGCTAGGAAGGAATCTTGGCTGAAACCCTGGAAGGCCACTGCTGCCAGTCAGTGTTGATAGTACTGGGCTAATTGGACCAATGGTCTGAGCTGATATAAGCCAACTTCCTATATTCTTCAGCCTAGTAATCTTTTTTTCAGAAGAGCTCTTTTGTTCTGGGATCTGGGCCTACTCCTCCTCCTGTGAGAAGAAATTTATCACAGGTACATCTTAAAGGAAAATAACCACACAAGCACCCTTTAAACTAGCAGGCACCTGGCCATGTCTTATCATATATAGCACACCGATCTGGATGCATCTCAGGTGCAAGAATGGTTCCAGATTGGTCTTGGTGTTCTTTGTGATTGGCATGTAGCAGCAGCAGGGTGGCAGGCAGACAATTCCATGTTTAAGGTATTTGGGGGGTCTGTTGATAATAAGTCATTCTAGCTGTTCTCTTGTTCCTGATGATGGGGAGCTGGAGGACCAAATCACAGAAAAACAAGCAGAGTAGCATTTCCCTTGGTAGTGTCCCCTTTTTCCAGTGCCCATGCATGTTTTTCTCCACATGGAATGCTTGTATTGTGTAGTATAGTTGAAATTTCAAGGCTTTATACCCATCTTCATTCTCCCTCACTCCAGATAAATTTTGCTGCATCTTTGACAGTAAAAGGCAAAACTGACAGTATTAACATTGATCAACACTAGCCTCTCGCCTGCTGAGTTTTTGGATGCCCAAAGGCGGGTCATGCATGCTTGATGCGAGCTTGCAATTTGAAGTAGGCTAGACTTCATATACTATAGAATTGTAATGTAGAATTGTAGTGTAGATCCTCTTTCAGGATCTAGCTCTTTTATTTAGCTCTTTTACCAATGCCTCATTACTTCCTGCTCTCCTTGACAGTTACATTTTGAGTAGTAAGGCAGTCAGAGCTGTTTCCTGCTAATGTTAGATAGCAAAATCACTGCCTGGTGTCTCTGCTTGCTTCCTTTTTGCTTTTTTGAATATTTATGTTCTCTGTTCCCCTACAATAGACAACAGAAATGTTACATCTATCCATCTTTTCTGTGCCTCCTCTATATCCTCGACCTTGTCACTTTTGTCAGGAATTGCTACTTGTTTGCAGTTTGAATGAGCTGTTGCAACCTGAATTGAATTTGTGTTGCTGCTAGTGACTGTTATGTCACCAGTAGACTTTCTTTCCTCCAGGACAATTGGCAGGCATAAAAGCCAGCTGAGTGGCTAAATGTAAAGCTGTTTTAAGAGAAATTTTGAAACCATGGGGAGAAAAAAAAGCACAAGTTTTTTTTTCCCAGAAAAGAAATGAAATTTTCAGAAAAATTTCCCTCTCATGAAACTCATTGGCATTTCTATATGATATCTTTTATGTGTTGAAAATACATGGGTCAGATTTGGATTCTGCAATTGGAAATATGTTTCCCATTGTACAGTTCTACAGGAAAAACACTAAATCATACTGAGATTTCCCCATCCTGCACCTCTAGCAACAACTGTTACCTTGGCCATTAAGTGTGTTGAACAGGCCAGGAACAAGTTAAATTCTGGAGCATACAGACTATATAAGAGAAATTTCCCTCAATATCCTTGCTGACGAAACAAGTCTGAGATCCTTTCTTATGAGAAGCACACCAGCTTGATTAGGTCAGACAGTGCTTCTTGCTCTTGTTTTTGGTAAAATCGCTTAAGAGAGTGCATAATTGAGCATGGGATGGACATCTTTTAATCCCCTCCCCCCGCTCTTTTCTATTACATGCTTATATGCATGTGGATGCACACACAAACAACACAGCATGAACACTATGTCTTTTTGCAAGCTGCTGGTGTTCCCATCTAGAACTAAAATAGACTTCTGGCAATTGGAAGCTCTTGTGTATCAGTTTGAAAAGCAAGCAAACATAGGACCTGTTAGGAAACTGATAAGTGTTTGATAATGTTACTGTCCACCATTTTAAATTCATTTCCCTCCCATGAAACTCATTGGCGTTTCTATTCTTATGCAAGTATTTGTGCTATGATTTCTCAGAGTTGTGCATGCATGTGTTTTTAAAGATCTGCTCACATATGCAGCCCAGTTTCCCTTTGTAAGTGTATGTAAGTGAGAGATGTTTTCCCAGATAGGGAGAATAGTTAACGATAATTAGTATGTCATCCTCCTCTCCTTTATTTTTTGGGGATGCACTATTAGTCAGATGTAGTACATAGAACCTTCTCAGTTGGACACATTAGACAAGAGCTGGGAGGTGTTCAAAGCACCTTGTCAAGTTAAATGCACCAACAAAATTGGTCAGCTGGACACATGGAAGAGCTGCTTAACCTGTAGTAGAGAAACTGAAAAATCTCTCTTAGCCTTCTCAAAGGAGGGACATGTAAGGAACAAAATCTACAAAGTTTCACAATGTGAACTGGTGCTGTGCTTCAGCCCTATTCAAAAGAGCTCTTTTTCTAGAAGAATTTTCAAAAAATAAAATCCAAAAAAGCATAGCCAGATTCCTATGTGCCAGAAAAAGGGAAGTCTTTTCCTGCTTTTCAGTTTCCTCCCTTCTGCTGAAAATCCTGTAAAGTGTGTGTGTTTCTTAGTGCAGTAGTATTAGCCAGCTGATTCAAAACATCCAGGATTTCTAGCCAGACATGCTGCATTTAGGTGGCTTCTGAACTGATCCCACCTCCTCACTCTTTGGCTCCTGGTCTCAAATGTTTCAATGGCAAAACAAAGCATTTTGATGTTAGCTTTTTTGGTGTTGTCTTACATTTCGAGGTTGTGGGGATGGGATATGTGTGTGTGATAGGTGGGGAGGTTTGAGCTTCAAATCTGGGCTTTCACAAGAGATTTGTAACTGTTGTGTTCATGTATTTCTTTTTAATTTAATCTTTTTTTAATTTCTTCTTGGGGGAGAATTGAGTACTTCCCTTTCTGAATTCATTATGGTTTAACTTCATGGAGAGACATTTAATTTCCAGGTGCAGTCTTAGCCACATCCCATTCTTAGCATGCTGTCAAAAAAATGAATTGTTACCCTGAGTCGCCTAGGAGAATGAAATAAAATAGAGAGCGAGAGAATTAATTTTGTTTTAATTAAACTCATTAATTTTTTGATTAATGGTCTAGTTTTTACCTGGGGTAGCATCTAAATCTTTTCCTGCTGTACTGCCTGTAATGATACTCTGTCTCCTCCCATTAATGGGAACAGTAGAAAAGGTAGAAGGAGAAAAGGGGAAAAAATGCCTCTATTCAGCATGAGTTAGATTTTCTCTGATTGCTTATGTCACAGCTGCCTTGCAAGGTGACTCAAATGGCTTCAGTTTTACCTGAAACTTTTGGCAAAGTCGTTGGGTCTGCCCAACCCCACAGCAAAATACTAGGCTGTGTTTTGGCTATCATGATTCCTGCTCTCTGATTTAAAATGTAGAAGGCCACCTTAATCCCTAAATCAGAGGACTTAAAATGCCAGTCATAGGTTCTTGTTTCCAAGAGACAAAAAGGCACAATTCCTTGGGAATTTCATCTCTGCCAGCTCTTTAATGAATTTGAGCTGAACAAGAGAGACATCTGGGTGGATACCTCACTGCATCACTTAAGAAGCAAATGCCCAGATTTGTTTTCTTCTTGAGAACTGAATTCTCTGTGACATATGGTTTAATTTTAATTTCGACCCCCTCCCCACTGGATCCAACCATATATTTAGTAGACAAAGTAGCCTGAATTGGGAGCTTTTATCAATTTTGTGTCCTTCTAGCTATTCTAGATGCAGCCCCCATCCTTAGCATGGCCACTGTTTAGGAATGGTGGGTGAGAAGTTGGAGAAACACGGATCATAACAAACTGAAGCCACAGTTTACCACGCTTTCAACATTTTACAGGACTATGTAAAAGTTCAAAGGACCTGTGAATTCTTGGCTGGATCCAGACTGAAAAACAAGCACAACTATAGTCTAATTGTGTGAAAGGCCTGGAGGTTTTCTGCTAAGACAGTAGTGCTGGGCAAGGAAGTGAAACTATAATTGAATATTGGATGTATTTGTTACAATTACATTCCACTTCCAATGAGCTGAAGGCAACATGTGCTTTCCTCCTCCCCACTCTTATCCTGGCAAGATTGTGGGGCCAGTTAGTCTCTCTCCTTACCTTTCCTCACAACAGCTGTGTAAAGTAAGTCAGTCTAAGAGAAAGTGACTGGGTCTCGGCTCACCCCATGATTTCTATGGCTCAATGAGGACTAGAACCTGAATTGCTCAGTCCCAGTCGTAATACTCTTAGTGGGAAGGAGCCTTTACTGGGGGGTGGGTGAGGCATGGAAGTGTCAACTCCCTACCAATGTTAGCAACATGCTGCCATCCACAACAGATTGCTGATGAAGAGTGTGTGTGTCAGCCCTCCTTTTTGGTGACATTTTAGCCAAGCCTTTTAATTCTGAGCTAATGTATGTTATGCTGGTTTTTAAAGTGTGAAAAAGATTTTTAAACAAGGAGCTATTTGTTGTACAATTTGACACGTTACAAAAACAACCCCCTTTCCTGTTCCCTGTATCCCTCATCCCTTCTCTTTCATACTTCTTGTATTGGTTCTAATAAATGTTTACTTTTCAATACCGGCTGTTGTCCTTTTCCCCCCTTACCCTCTTTTTGACTCTGCTTGTCATATAGGATCTGTTCCAGAGATGAAGAGCAGTTACCACAGCAGAAGAAAGTGGTGCTAATGCAAGCAGTGTTTGGTTACTTTCTCTACCATAGCTGAGGCCCTGAGGTCACCATATTATACATAACAGTGGGCTCAAGCTTTGATCTTAGTCCCAAATGGCATTTTTTTAAAAAAAGTATGTTATTTGAAGCTCTGTTTGTTTCTTCTTTCTAGAATATAATCAGGAGTTTGTAGTGGTGGAAAATGAATTCCATATTTTTCAGCCATTTGCTCATGACAATCAGGCAGAGAGGCAGAAGAGGAAACAGAAAGTGCCAACATTAGGATAACCTACCTGAGATCATATCTTGACTATATTTCTTTAGGAAGAAAAAAAAACTGGAAACCCTAGCCATTAAGAATCCAGGTGACTTTCTGCATAAGTCCATTTTGCATGTTTGGGCATCTTCTGGGTACAGAGTGTAACAGCAGTGGTAAAGTGGGATGCCATATTGGGAATTGTCTTTTAGAGAGAGCATTTTATGCTTCATGCTTCACAGGCTAATGGAAAATAGGAACTATGTAATTGGCCAAGGAATGCTGCTAATAAGAAAAAGAAATGATAAAGACCCACTACAGGCACAATATACATAGTTAGGCATCATTGCTGATTTAATTGCAATGGTTTGCAAAGTGCAGCTGGTAGTGTCTTCCAGAAGACTATGCCACACATAAGAACTCTAGGAACAGCTTAGTTGTACAGAGATAAATTACGCAAATATAATATAAATAAAGTCCAAATATGGTATTCCTGCATGGCAGGGGGTTGGACTGGATGGTCCTTGTAGTCTTTTCCAACTCTGATTCTTTGATTGTATAGTGTAATTCCTGGCACAAATATTGTACAAGTATAGTAGGGTGACTGTTTATGATTGATACCCTTCACTCTAGAGGATCATGCCCCAGTAGCAGCAATTAACCAATATTTTATTTTTTAAAAAACAAAATGGTTTCATAACATGTTTCATGTGATTATTACTGTATGGGGATATGGTGGATACATTACTGTGAACCGCCTCCTTTGGCTTTTAGTTCCCAAGCAATTTTAAATAACACTCCAGAACAGTTCCAGCTGCTGAAACATAAGATTTTTTAATGAGATGGCTGAAGTCAAACGCTCCGGTTCATGCAAGCAGACTGTGGCTAGCAGTGAAGGCACACCTGTTCTTCACTGCAGTCCACTGTGGTAAAATTGGCAATGTGACTTCAGAAATGCTTCCCTGCCTAATGCACAATTACCAAAGTGTCTATTATGACAGACAGACTAGGCCAAGGGCATAAGAAGAGGAAGGTTCATCTTAATATGCTGTGACATCTTAATATGCTGTTATGGAAGGGGTAGGCACTGCCGTGGCCAAAGTCCAGGTTCAAGCCTCTACAGAATTGTCTCCCAAAACAGCACATTACTTTTCCCTGCAGGAGAAAATGACAATATTTGGTGACATAAGATAAAAATTAAGGCCTCAAGGATGCCAATGGCCTTTTGTGACCTCAGCCATTAAGAGTCAAACCTGCGTTACCCACACAACCACAACCTAGGATTCCCCCCCCCCCCCAAAAAAACAACAACCCTAGAGTTTGCCAGTGGAGACAAATAAGACCTGCAACCAAATGATAAAACTTACCTCTCTTCCTGTTCAGGGGCTTAGCCAGCCTTTCTTTCCATGAAGTGTGTCCTAGCTTGCTTCTGCACTGCAGAAAAAATGCAAGTTACTTTTAACTGCTATAGCTGGATGCTTTTGGAAGTTTTGTGAGATACTTAGCCTTCTCTGTCAGAGAGCTCTTGTGCCACTACAAACTGTAAATCCCAGGATTCCATAGCATTGAGCCATGGCAGTTAAAGTGGTGTCAAACTACATTATTTCTGCAGTGCAGAAGCCGGCTAGATCACACTTCAAGGAAAGAAAGGCTGGCTAAGCCTCTGAACAGGACCCCAGTTTGGGTCCTTCCACATGTTTTAGAGTCCAGCTCCCATCAGCTCCAGCCAGATTTGTCAACATGATATTAGGTGGCGTACAATATTTGAAGAGTTGGAAAGGCTGCATCCAACTGATCCAGCAGGGTTTTTCTCTTGACAGACACTCAAATATATGTGTTGGTTTTGACACAAAGACCTTTGCAAAGAAAAAAGTGCAAACTCATTTCAAACCCCTAAATAACTATGTAGTTCCAGCAAAAGTGTTTCTAATCTACAGTTTTCATTACCTGTGGGGAAGACTGGTACAGAACCAGTAGCACTGAGTCCGCCTTAAGAATTTATATGATTGCCATTAGGTACAGAATAAACATGGGGGAACTCATATTAAAAATAATAATACAAAGTCTAATTTAAGATTTGTACAGTGGTTTGTATTGTGAAGAAGATTGCAGAGGAAATCCAGATACAGCATTCGGGAAAGAAGCTTTGTTTGCTTTTAATGATGTATGGCTGGTAATGCTTGTCACTGACAGCAACACATCCTGCTTGTAGGCTTCCTACAAACTCTGCTTGGGCCCTATGGGAAACAGGATGCTGGTCAAAACCAAATATATGCTGGCTGGATGATTCTGAGTATAGCAGCCCAGAAAGAGTAAATTTTGCAAGGTAGATTTCTGGTCTGATTGTGAAGCACTAAATGTACAGGTTGAGTCTCCCTTATTTGAAATGCTTAGCATCAGAAGTGTTTTGGACTATTTTGGAATTTGGGGTTTCGGATGAGACTCAACCTGTATTACCAAAATGAAGATGAGCAACAATAATGAGATCTTTTTTTGGCTGCTTTCATACTACCTGCTTAGATTAGTATCACTACTACTTGTCCAGTTAACTAATGTAAAGTCCAGATGATCCAGAATCACTGCCAACGTGTTACATTCCAATGGCCTAAAAAGGCAACTGAAACAATAGCCACTCTAAAGACAACAGTTTATTAGGAAATGTTTGAAATCGTGACTGAGGATATAAGTGGTGAAGCAGTATTTACAGTCCAAGGACATATGAGGTGCATATGCAATTGAGTCCAAAAAGGAACAACAGCAGCTTGTACCATAGCAGGGCAACTATTTTAGGAGTGGAGTAGTAATAATTCTAGTGGACCAGGTCATAATAGTGAATGTCGAAAGAGAAGAGGGAAGAGCAGGCCTTGTGTGATCGCCAGAGAACCAGGCCACTATTTCTTTACTGGTCATAGTTTCTTATGCCCTTGATGGTGCTGTTTCTCCAAGTCCAGGGCATCCTTCGAAGATGTTCTCTGTGGGAGTCACTGGTGCATCCAGCCTTTCTTTGTCATGGTGGGCTTCGGTGAATAGGTACTGCACATACAGTGGTTCCTGATTGAAAAGTAGATGGAAAGATGCTATCTTGTGGGTAAGTTATCCACAAGATAGGTTAGGTTGCTCTGGGAACATCTAAAATAATTTTTCTGGAATTAACTGTTGGTGGTTTGAGTGTTGGACTACAACTCTGGAGACCAGGGTTTGATTTCCAGCTTGGCCATAACAACCACTGGATGATCTTGAGCAAGTCGTACTCTTTCAGCTTCAGGATGGCAATGGCAAACCTCTGAACAAATTTTGCCAAGAAAATTCTGTGATAGGTTTGCCTTAGGGTTGACATTAGTCAGAAACAACTTGAAGGCACACGTGAACAAGAACAACAAGATGCAGGAGAATGTACTGAGTTTTCCAATTTTCTCTCCTTTAATTAATAACCCCATTTTAGAACAGTGAGTGTTTAGTTGCTTACTGTTCCATCTCTAAAGCCAGAGCAGTCTTGACTTGTTGCCTTTAATAAGTCAGTTCCTGTTCCCTGCTGGGACACCAGTAGGAGAGGGCCGTTATTGGCATCTTTGCAGCTAGAACAATAGTTTGCTTTATATAAATATATATATATATTGTATTTCATGTATTTTTATGAGTGCAATTTGCAATTCTGTTCATAATATAATAAAGTAATGAATGAGCACTTGTTTGCTCCTTCCAGAGGGGAAACAAGTAATTAAAGCCCCCAACCCAGCCAGCAATAGGAGCTGACTAGGTCAGGACAATACAGGATTGGCTTTACTTATTTGAGTTGATTACCTGTTTTAAAATAAAGAGGTAAGGACAAAATAATTGATTAAAGGATAATGGTACAGAAAAGTGACTTCTGCTGAACAGAACTTACTGGGGATAGACTTTAAAAAAGGATGTTGGTTATGGACAAACTGGCATGTTTGGATGTTATATTTTTATCATCCTTTTCAGGCAATTATTTTCCCAAAGCAGCTTACAGAAGGGAGGGTAAACCTGATAACAAGGTCTATCTAACTGAAAAAACAAAATACACAAAGGAAAGGAAGTGTGGGAAAGACACAGAAGAAGACAGGAGATCAGATCTTCAAGGCCAGAACAGAGCAGTAAGCTTGTAAGAGGGGATTTATATCCAATTAAGAGTCTCCTTCTTTGAGGTTAATTTTAAAGAGAACATGGATGCCCATTTGTTGGACAGGAATGGGCCTTGTGGTCAACTCTGTGATTCTATTCTTTTTTTTTTTTTTTTTTTAAAGCTTTATTGTACAGTATTTCAAATACACAACATACATTACAACACAAACATACAAGACAAATGAAACGATACAAGACATTCCTTACAAACATTAAAAACACAACATACATAGTCCAATCTTCGTTTCCTCTTCGCTCTTCCTGTTTAGGAAGCTCGACTGGGCCGTTGTTATTTCTTCTTAACATTCTACATTCAACTCTCTAACTATTAAACATCACTCCTTTCTTTCATACAAGAAGAGAAAAAAAAACAAAAAAAACCCACTTCCTTGTTTACTTTCTATCAAAGCTTAGTATATGGCTGTAAATTGATCTCCTTTACTCCAAAAATTACTTTAAGTACATAAAATATAAAGGGAACTTCTTTAAACTTTACTTTTATGCTCTACCTAGTTCCCTCTCCCCTCTATTATAGCAAAAGGAAAAGTGGAAGAGAGAAAGCATAGCTTGGAGATAAAAGGGGACAAGTGAAGAAGGTAGAATAAGAATAGTAAACTAGTATCCCTTCTCTCTTGAAGCTACTGAGATGTGTGCTCTTAGTGTAATAAAAGAAAAAACAAGAATAAAAACAATGATTAACTTATCTCTAATGGTGTCAGAAAATACATAAACAATATAGTTTATATAATAAGGCAACGTTGGGTGAAGACTCTTAAATAGCATCACTATTCTTGTGACTAGATGTGATCTGTTTACAAAGGTCAATAATCTATATAGGACTACCAAGGGAGAAATTAAAATAGGTTATCTAACCTTTGAAAAATGATAAACTATTTAAATCAACATTAACTGTTTCGTAAAATTATCATAAATGCTCGTCTTTGTTGTTGTTTCCAAATGATAATATTGCCGATTTTCCCCATCGATTTTCCAAAAATGTTAGTACTGGAGCCCATTCATACAATTCATTTTCAATATTCTTGTCTTTGAGGTATTCTGTTAAAATATCCATTTCGGTGGCGCTATAAAATTTTGTAATCCATTCGTTTAGACTGGGTACCGAATTTTTTTTCCAATACTGAAATAAGGTAATTCTAGCTGTTGTAACTAAATAGAACATAATTTTACCGGCTTCTTTATCTAATTTGTTATCCCAAATATTTAACAAGAAGAGTTCCGGACGTGTTTTTATATTTTTATCAAGAATTCTATTGATAATTTCATTTACTTTTGTCCAATATGAATATACTATTTTGCAGGTCCACATACAGTGGTATAATGTGCCCGGCTCTTTTCCACATTTCCAGCAAAGGTTGCTGCCTGACTTTGAGATCTTTGCAATTTTGTCCGGAGACATATACCATCTGTAGAGGACCTTATAGAAATTTTCCCTAAGATTTTGGGAAGCTGTATATCGTACGGTCTTTTTCCATGCAAATTCCCATTGTTCGAGTGTGATTGAATAGCCAAAGTTTTTTGCCCATTGAACCATGTTATCTTTAACAATTTCGTCCTCCATTTCCCATTTTAACAAAAGTTTATATATTTTGCCAATCCATTTTTTTTCGCCCAGCCAGATTTTGTCTATTTCACTCTGAGTTAAATTTATTCCTTTTGAATTTTGGTCAAATTTGAAGCGAGACGAGAGTTGGTTATAATTGAACCAATCAAGCTTAAACCCTTCTTTAATTAAGTTTAAAAGTGATTTTATTTTATAGCCCCCTTCCTTTTTTTTTTACTAATAAGTCATTGTATGTGATCCAAGATGAGGTATGTCTTATTTCTCTTCTATGCATAGCCTCCTGAGGAGAGAACCAAGCGGGGAATTGTGGCATAAATCTATTTTTGTATTTGTTCCAAACCTTTAATAAAGGCCCTCTGAGGCAATGATTATTAAACTCTTTGTTCGCCTTGACTTTCTCGTACCCTAAATAGGCGTGCCAACCATAGCAGAGGCCCTCTCCTTCCAATTCTAAAAGATCCTCATGTCCTAACACAATCCATTCGCGAATCCAAGTCAGGGAGCACGCTTCATAGTAGAGTTGTAAGTTGGGTAGGGCAAGGCCACCTCTCTCTTTTGTATCTTGGAGAAATTTTAATCTGATTCTAGGTCTTTTGTTCTGCCAAATGAAATTAGAGATATCTCTATGCCATATTTTTATATTTTTGTAGTTTGTTAATATTGGAATTGATTGAAACAAAAATAAAAGTTTTGGAAGGATCGTCATCTTTACTGTCGCTATTCTACCGAGAAATGATAAACGTTTCCTGGACCAATGTCTCATTTCTTTTTTGATTAACGTCCATGTTTTAGTGTAATTGTCTTCATAAAGGTCAATAGTTTTTTTAGAAATTATAATTCCTAAGTATTTTATTTTGTTTTGAATCTTCATCCCTGAGATTACGTTCAGGACCTCTTCTTCTTTTTGGGTCATATTTTTGGTCATAATTAATGATTTTTCACGATTCAAGTTGCATCCTGTTGCATTGCCAAATTCTTTAAAAATTTCCATAACATGACCTAAAGTATTAGTTGGATCTTCTAGAAATACGACCAAGTCATCAGCGAAGGCTCTGATTTTATAGTTATTATTTTTAATTTTTGTTCCCTGAATGGAATCGTGCTCCTGGATTGATACGATTAGTCTTTCGATTACCAATGTAAACAGCAATGGAGAGAGAGGGCATCCCTGCCTGGTTCCTCTTGCAATTTTTAGATGGTTTGTTTTTGTGCCATTAATTATTATCTGTGCCTTTTGGTCGTTATATATTTGTCTAATCCAATTTGTGAATTTGGTGCCTAATTCCATTTTGGTGATAATTTCTATAAGCATTTGCCAATTGACCGAATCAAAGGCCTTCTCTAGGTCAGCAAAAATCATAGCAAATTGTTTATCGATATGTTTATCGTAATATTCTATTATATTTAATACCATCCTTGTATTGTCTCTAATTTGTCGGCCCGGGAGGAAGCCTCTCTGATTTGGACTAATCCATTCTGATAAGTAATTCTTAAGTCTGTTTGCTAGAATACTTGCAAATAATTTATAATCTGAGTTAAGAAGAGAAATGGGTCTATAATTTCCAGTTTCCAATTTTGATTTGCCTTCTTTCGGAATAAGTATTATGTCCGCTTCTTTCCAGGACCCAGGAAGTCCTTCTAATAAAATAGAATTCATCAACTTGTGGAGGGGGCTACTGAGTTCTTCTATAAATATTTTATAGAATTTATTAGTGAAACCGTCGGGACCGGGGGCTTTTGAATCTTTGGATCGCTTTATTGCCTCTTTCACTTCCGAGATTGAAATTTCCTTGTTCAGTTCTTTAATTTTCCCGGGATTTGGAGCATGAAAGTTTTGTTTCTTTAAATAAGATCTTATTAGCTCATGATTGATGGACTTTTCTTCATACAATTTTGTATAGTAAGAAAGGAATGCCTCTTCTATTTTGTCTTGTTGCGTTATAATTTGGTCGTCGACTTTTATTTCGGCAATTACTTTCCTCTCTCGAGATCTTCTAAGCTTATCGGCTAGCCACTTCCCCGGTTTGTCTGCATGTTCGAAATATATCTGTTTAGCAGCTTTTAATTTATTTCCGATTTCTAAGGTGTTCTTTCTAGATTCTTGTATTTTCAAAATCTTAAGTTCTTGAAGCAAGGAGGAATCACCTAAATTACAAGCTAATTCTTTCTCCTTTTGAATTATTTTGTTTTTTATAACATTCTCTTTTTCTCGTTTGAGTTTACGGATAAAGGCTTCTTGGCTGATAAAAAGTCCTCTAAAGACCGTTTTCCCTGCATCCCAGATTGTCGTGGTTTTTATCTCATTTGATTCGTTTTCTTGAAAATACAGTTTGATTACTTCTTTTGCTTTGTCAATAAATTTCTTATCCCCTAATAAACTATCATTTAGTCTCCATTTGTATTGTCTGGGTTTTCCTTGTAGAATTAGTATTAGCCCATTATGGTCTGATATATCTCTTGGGAGTAGGTGGATCATTTTGACATAGTTAAGCATAGAATTAGAGAGCCAACACATATCAATCCTTGATAAGGATTCATGTCTGTTTGAATAAAAGGTGAAGCCCTCTTTGTCTTTGTGGATATGTCTCCAAACATCATGTAATCCAAAATCTTCTACAAGATCAAAAAATGCTTTGGGGAGTTTACCTTGCGGTTTCCCCCTTGGGTTTCTGGTTTTTCTGTCGATTTCTGGGCTGCTTACCCCATTAAAGTCACCTATCATTATTATCTTATCATAGTCAATCTCCCTAATTTCATTATAGATCTTTTGGAAAAAAATACCTTTGTTAGCTTGGGGGCCATATACACCTATAAGTAAAAGTTTTTCATGTTCCCATAGTATAGTGATCCCTACAAAATAACCCTTGGAGTCTTTTATTACTTCTATTGGTTGTAGAGAACTCGGGACATAAATTGCTACTCCGTTTTTTTTTATTTTTGTTGGCCGAAGTAAAGATTTTTCCGAGGTTTTTCCGTTCCAACAAACTAATTTGGGTTTTTTTAATGTGAGTTTCCTGAAGGCACACAATTTGACATTTTTGTTTTTCTAAGTAATGGAATATTCTTTTTCTTTTTATTTTAGAATTTAGTCCTTTAACATTAAGACTTAAGATTTTCATAAATTCTTAATTACCCTTTTGGTAGGAGAATTAGAAGTTATCTACTTTGGAGATTTCCTGAGTTTTATTTGTTTTCTCTTTTTGCTGTTATCCCGTTGTGACACTTTCTTCATCTGTGTTATCTGTGTAATCTGTTTCGCCTCCCCTCGCTAGGTCATCCTTGCTTTCTTCATCTTTGTCCTTCGATTTGTCTTCCTCATCTTCCGTTACATTGCTCTCGGCCAGATTTTCTCCCTCATCTTTATCGAATTTATCCTTTACATCTCTTGGAGTCTTGGGGAATTTATTTTTTTGCAGAGTTAATTCATTTTTATCTTCATTCATTGGATTATTGTGTTTCCCTTTTCCAAATTTTTCAATTTCTTTCCTGTATTCTTTCCAAAAGGCACAAGCTTTGTCTATTGAATTAAGCCTAAATCTGCGTTGGTTCCAAGTGAGAGAAATACCTTCTATTTCTTCCCATCTGAATGGGATTTTGTATATCTTCAGCTGTTCCGTTAGAAATTGGTAATCCTTACGTCTCTTCAAAATTTGAACCGGTATATCTTTAAAAATCTGAATCTCGATTCCTTTAATTACAAGTCTAGTTCTAAAATTCTTACGTAGAAATTCGTCCTTGGTTTGTTTCCTTGTCCAATAGATCACTATATCTCTTGGGACTTTGCCATTTCTTGATGCCTTCGAATTAATCCGATACATTCTGTCGATTTCGGGTATTGTTTCTTGCGTGGAGCGATTCAGATATTTTGCTAAGTATGGTAAGAGGGATTCATAAAGATCCTCTTTAGGCTGCTCGGGTAATCCTCTCAATTTAATACATTTTTCCCTTTGCTTCAGTTCAAGTTTTATTAACCACTCGTGATCTTCTTCTTGTTGCTTGCATGTTTCTTCAAATCTCATTTCCATTCTTCTAGTCTTAATCTCCAATTCCTCAGTCTTTTGTGCGATTTTTTCGATGTCTTTATTAATTCTGTCCAGATCTTGCCTTATCAATTTAGCTTCATATATTAAATCACGTTTGGTTTCTTCTCTAGATTCCCTGATTTCCTTTCTAGTTTCTTCTTTCGAATCCCGGATTTCATTCCTTAATTCATCATGGAGTCTTTTAATTTCTTCCAAAAGGAAGTTTTGCTCGCTTCCCTTTGGCGGCATATCTACCGAAGCCCTTCTTTGATTAGCTTGTGATTGTTTTCTTGATTGCATTGTTCTTTTTGGAGAGTTCAAAATTGCTTTCACTTCTAGTATTATATTTCTCACTATTCTGGCTGTATGATGATAAAAAAAGATAGTTTCCGGGTTTACAAGGGCACCTTTCTTATTCTGCGCTAATTTCTTTATGTTTTCCACTTTTCTTTCTTTAAATTAAGTTTTGTTATTAACTTTAATAGCGCCTTCGACAATGGTATTTATTACTACTATTTTAAGTTAGCAAGAATTTGTAGCCATCCAGCCGTAGAGGCCAGATTTCCTTCTAGTTTCGTATAAAGATTGCCCTAAAGACTATTCAGAGGTTATTAGCTTTGTGTGTTAAGTTTGCTTGTATATTCAAAAAAGTTGAGAATCAAGTCCAATAGGTTATCAAGCTGAAAGCAAGGGGGTCAAGAGCGGGTGATAGGTAAGTAATAAGATCAAAATTGGTTCAGAATTAATCGATCTGTCCTAATCACTATCAGGTTAGAATTTGACAAAGATTAAAGCAAGTCGAGTATAGATTTGAGCTAATAGATAGATAAGGCAAAAATTACAGCAAGCAGATAGGTAAAAAGGAGAGATGAAATCCTGATTCCGAATATATAAATATGTAAAAAAAAAAAAAAAAAAAAATAAAAAAATAAAAAAAAAAACTAAGAGGAAGAAAACGAAATTTAAGGGTTATTAAATACTTGTATTAACTTAATGAAAACAAATAAGATCTAAAAAGAAAGAGAAAGAAAGAAAAAAAAGAAGAAGAAAGGGAAAAAAAATAGTTAAGTAATTAGAATATTGCCCACGTGAGAACAAAGACCCAAAATATATTAATCGTTGGAGGGTAATAGAGTTAACAAAATAAATTCCTATATATAGATATTAATATGATGAGAAAATGTTGATACGTTAGCCTTTTACATATACCAAAACTTAGTTTTTAAATTATCTATAACCAATAAATGATATTTTTCATATAATGAGGTATAACCAGACTTGTATAGAAAAAGCTAATAAGGGCGTATAAGTGTGTATAAGAATATCTAGATAGTATATAAAATTATTATATTTTACAGAAACTGATTAAATGAAATACCAAGTTCCAGATGTTCTAGAGACACTAGCAGGGTTTCATTCAATATAGAATAAGTGTCTTTTCCAAAATGTGATTCTATTCTAAAAATAGGCTCATCTTCCTGGCTGGTTGCCTTGCTTGAAATCCTGCAAATTTGAGTGGAAGGATGCTATCATACCTCTTCTAGTCCCAGGATAGTAGATGTCACTTGGAGTTGAGCACACTTTCTAGCAGAAAGTGGGGAAGCAAGCTACTGTATATACAGGCTTGGGGGCCAAAATCATGGATTTTGATATAGCCTGTGGATAAGTCGAGGGTAAAATATAGTGGCATATAACAAAGGATGTAATGGATGAAGCAAAGGAAAACAAAGCCAAAGAACTTACAAAATTCTGGCAGGCATTACTGTGTGTCCTCACCTAAAGGCTGGATGAAGAGGGAACTAATCATAGCTGTGTGATGTGTGGGGAAGGCAATCAGGTACATGTGGGGCTAAGAAAATAACACACCTGCCAGAAAGGATTAAAAGACAAAGCATAGTAATTAGCAACTATGTAAGCAGTGATTATAGCCTATAACTTTAATGTGATAACTGTGCCTGATTTTAACTCAGAAAAGCTGACAAACATACATATGTCGTACTAAAATCCTTCAAAGCTCGATTCTTCTTGGCTCTCCTTTGAGGGGAAGCACCAAAGAGTTGCCACAGCCACCATTTTCCCACCCAGGGATTTAAAAAAGCCAGAAGTGGCACTGCAGCAGAGCGGGTACAGAGGGTTTGGTGCTTCTTTTATGTGCTCTGGGACAGACTAAGCTCTTGCCTTTCACCACTCTACTCAGAGAAGGGGATGGTTCCTTTTTTGAAATGCAGTAATTACATTGACCAGTTATAAGACAAACCTGTTGTTCGGGATCATTTTTTTTACTAAAATTTATAGGCTTATACATGAGTATATACAGTACTCCCTTCTTGGTGGAGCAGGCTGGTCTCCCTTCTTGCCTTGCTTGAAGAGAAATTGTGTGTGCACACATGTGGGAATTCATATGCTTGCAGAGCTTCCCACTGATTCTTCATCTGTGTGGCAGCAGAATGCAGTGTGCTTTCATTTTGCTCTCAGGGTAAATCCTCATCTTTCACTTGGAGATTAGGGTTCTTTTCCATGCAGTATTAAGTTCCATGGGGGGACCTCTGGTTCTAATTCCACTTCTTACCTGCTGAGGGGAAAGAGATTCTTACAGATATCTTTGGAGACAGATAGGTACTGCTAGCTACTCATTAGAACAGTATCTTGCAATATCTCTTCAGAACTAGCAGATGCAGACTGTGTGTGTGTGTGTATAAAGTTGAACAAACACACATGCACATACAGATACATGTGCACATGCAGGTATACACAGGCATGTATGTGTGCATGTACAGACACATATATGCACTGAAATACACACATATAATATATGGATGTGCACACATACAGTGACATAAGCAAGCTGCCAATAGGAAGTGGATAAATGCTGCAGACTGTAACAAAAAGGAAAAGAGAGATAAAGATACCCAGCACCCCTGATAGTACATGGTCCTGATTACAACAGCATGCTGGGAGCACTTACAAAGCACATACATAGTGTTTACAGTCTATTATTGCTGCTGTTATGTGCCTTCAAGTTGTTTCTGACTTATAGTGACCCAAACACAAACCTACTATGGGGTTTTCTTGGCAGGTTTCTTCAGAGAAAGGTTGTCATTGCCATCCTCTGAGGTTGAGAGAGTGTGACTTGCCCAGGGTCACCCAGTGGGTTTTATGGCAAGGGGGATTCGAACCCTATTCTCCAGAGTCACAGTCCAGTGCTTAAAGCACTGCACCACACTGGTGTTCCATACCTGTCTTTTAACTGCACTTAACTTGTATGTTATGATACTTGGCATTTTGCTAATAAATGTTAAGGTGGAGCCGTATGTTTATGTAGCACTTTATATTTTCAAAGCATTTTGAATTACTGTCTCAGCAATCCACTGTAAAGGTAGATCTGTACTCTTGTAGCATGGCCTAAAGGCACATGATGCAGCAGCCCTGTGAAAGCTAATGTGTTCTGGATCTCATAGCTGGATGGATGAGAGGGCTTGCTTTAGCCCTTGACTTGATCTCTACAGAAGAAAGTGGATGGGCTATATATGCAGTAAATAACCAATGAGAGAAGCATGATGGTTTTCCTGCATGGATCAGAAGAACTGGGGAGGGTGCGTGTTGTGTAGGAACATCAAGCAGTTCCCGGCCTGCAAGAGCTCTGTGCAAATTAAAACGTTGCAGCTGCGTCAGCCTTGGAGCAAACAACTGCAGGCAATGCACTATAGCTCCCTTATCAGCTGGGCTTAAATGCTTAGCTCAGTACACTGATAAAGCCTATTTCTTTAGATATTGCAAAGAGAATTGGGAGCAAATTCAGTGGTGGTAAAAGAGGAATAGGACACTGCTCTTTTGAGCTTTTCTTCTAGTGCCTCCTGGTGGCTGAGATGGGGCTCTGCAATGCAGAGACTAAGCCATGCATGCTGTGGTCAGTCTTATTGTTATGCAAAGAGTGGGTCATTCTTCAATTATTATGAAACAAAAGGAAAAGAGAATGCAAAGGCATTATGAAAAGAAAAGCCCTAACACCATTCAGTCTGTATTTTGATCTTTGTTCTGATAAACTCTACAAAGGGACACATATGCAAGTATATCAGAGACAGAGAGAAATACAATGCAAACCTCTTCCCCCTTTTTAAAAAATATGATTTTATAAAAATCCTAATTCAGATCAGGAAACTTTCACAAAAATTTCCAAAACACAGATAAAAGTAAAATTTAAATTTTTGTTATATTTTAACTAGTTATCTAAAATAGTCTATAAGTAACGTTTGTCCAGATTTTAGGTATGAAAATAAAATGTCTGATTTTTTTTTTTTTTTTTAAATGAGAGCTTCATTCATCTAGATATTTTATTTATCCGAAGTACAGAGAGCCAACATGGTGTAGTAGTTTGAGTGTTGGACTAGGATTCCTGGAGAGAAAGCTTTGAAATCCTGCTCAGTCCTGGAAGCCCACTGGGTGACCTTGGGCAAGTTGCATTCTCTCAGCCTCAGAGAAATGCAGTAGCAAATCCCTCCTGCAGTAGTAAATCTCACCAAGAAAATCCCTTGATAGGTGTGCCTTAGGGTCATCATATGAAACGATTTGAAGACACACAGCAACAATTTATATGGTGCCAATAATAAAATTGGCAGGGTGCAGATCCCTGTAAGAAAATTAAATTAAAAATATACATTGTAAAAGAGTTTGAAATTAATGTGTATGTTGTGGTGGTGGTGTGCCTTCAAGTAGTTTCTGACTTGTGACAACCCTGTCATGGATTTTTATTGGCAAAATTTGTTCAGAGGAGGTTTGCCATAGCACTCCGGGTGTGCTGACCCCTGTGATT
This sequence comes from Phrynosoma blainvillii, assembly GCA_026167975.1. Lineage (NCBI taxonomy): Eukaryota > Metazoa > Chordata > Lepidosauria > Squamata > Phrynosomatidae > Phrynosoma > Phrynosoma blainvillii. Next base: position 196,905,351 of record JANUYF010000002.1, read on the forward strand.
TCCCCAAATGCAGGAAACTCGACTGCATAATTTGTGTTTTTCTTGGCAAAATTTGTTCAGAGGAAGTTTGCCATTGCCTTCTCCTGAGGCTGAGAAAATGTGACTTGCCCACAGTCACCTAATGGGTTTCAATGGCCAAGCCGGGATTCAAACCCTAGCCTCCAGAGTCATAGTTCAAGATTCAAATCACTACACCACACTGGCTCTCTATCTAGCACTAAAATGCTGTTAAAAGCAAGCACCAGTCAAGCCTCTTTGGGAAGAGCATTTCACAGCCAAGGTGCCACAACTGAGAAGGCACTTTCTCTGCTGAGCAACTTGTCATACTCAGGGATCAGAAACATCTTAATATCTGGGCAGTTTTATGGAAATAGGCAAACTAAATTTAAGTAAGTAGGTCCCAAGTTGTTAAGGTCTTTAAATGTCAAAACCAGCATTTTAAACTGGGAATCAGCAGAACCCCACTATCTCTTTCTCCACAAATTCATGGAATAGATGTCTACAAGTGGCCCTGAATCCAGATGTTGCTGTGATCTGCCACCGTTGACTTTCCTTCGTCATCTACGTGGCAGAGCCAGGACAGATTGCTCTTTCAGGCACCACTATTTACCTCAACATTCAGGCCAGTTCTTGGCTTGGAACCATTACAGAAAGATTTTTCCCTCCTCGGCGCCACTGGAATATGATTGCCTTGTTTCTGACCTCAGAGCAAGCGACTGCATGCCAGTGGTGGCACCAAAGAGGGGAAAACTTTTCTGTAGCCATTCCAGGTTGGGATCTGGCCAAGACATTGAGGTAAATGGAGGCACCTGACAGGCAGTGATGGGTCCTGCCTCCACACCTACTCTGAGTCCAGGGCAGATCTATGGTCCACACTACAGGAAACACTGGTTCCTTGCAAACTCCAGAGAAAATTGAGTTTTAAAACCTGGATTAAGGTGGTATATCCTATGTTTAGTGCGGATAGGGCTATGTGTCATGTGGCCTTATTGCACCAGATTCAGGGATAAGGCTGTATGTTGTGTGTGGCCTTATTGCATCAGATTTGAGGGGATTACTCCCCTCCCCTTTTGTAGACAATCCCCTAATCTCTATTGGCATAAGTACAATCATTATAATAATAAGAGACCTGCTTCTCCTTCTTGCCACCCAAAATCCCTTGCCTAAGACAGCTACCTTGTTTTACTTGATAAGACCATCCTTGCAGTCCCATTTTGCAGTCTTGCAGCTGTATTAAATAGAGCTTCTGTACCATCTTCTAAGGCAGTGCCGTTGTTGTTGTTGTTGTGTGCTTTCAATTGTTTCCAAATTATGGTGACCCTATCATGGGGTTTTCTTGGCAAATTTCTTCAGAGGGGGGTCTACTATTGCCATCCTCTGAGGCTGAGTGTGACTTCCCTAAGGTCACCCAGTGGGTTTCATGGCTCAGTGGGGATTCAAACCCTAGTCTGTAGAGTCAAACCACTACATCATGCTCACTATGCCATTAGTGCCACTTGATGTCAATAGGGAGGCATGGCAACACATTATACTGCCAGCAATTAACAATGGACTTTCTGGATTAAGGCAACAGACTAAATCCTCCTATGTAGGACTGCGAAGTGAAAAACAGGACAGTGCTCCTGTGCCTTTAATGATTGTGTAGCAGAGGAAATTTCACCCTGTGAAGTTTGTATTACATAAAATGCCTGCAGAAATTTCCTCTTCTGCACAACTATTAAAGGTACAGGAGCCCTGTCCTGTTTTTTACTTGGCCACCCTACTTGCATTACATCTGCAGAAAGTATACAGTTCCCATAGCATAGGAACCCAAGTCTTTTTCTCCCTCGGTGGGTTTTGAACTCATGACTGAAGAAGGGCTGTACTATCTCCTCTTTACATGCAACCTGCTGAGGAATCTGTATAGGTGCTATTCCAATTGCCTTGGGAATATTGTTTGCTTTTAACACTGGCAAAATCAAGAAATCTCTGAAGATTTCAGAACAAACTGTTTCCCCTATTTATTGCTGTGCCAAGAAGAAGAAAAAAAGATGGAAATGTCCTCTGCTTGGAGGGAACTCCCTTTTTTCTGCCTACACACACCTTTCTGTCCCTTCTGTTTCTGGGCAGAGGTTATACAAATCGCTCCATTGGGAAAGATTCTGGAGTTTGTTACTTTCCTATCCAAAGTTTGAATAACTGAGGGGGGGGGGAGGCCTGATGCAGTTACCATTTTAGATATTATGGTACAGGAATCTCAAGCTGTACCAACACAGAACATTTGATGGGCTAATAGTAAGAATGAAAAGAGTAAAGATAAAAAGAAAAGGATAAAAAGAATACAGGAGCAAAATGTTTCAATTTTTTTCTAGTGTCTATTTGAACTTAGCCTTCCTATCCCTTACTGCAGGCAGAGAGGAAACACTATAGACTGAGCCTCCCTTATCCAAAAAGTGTTTTGGATTTTGGATTTTTTTTATTTTTTAAGATTTTGGAATATTTGCATATATACATATAATGAAATATCTTGTAGATAAGCCCCAAGTTTAAACATGAAATTCATTTATGTTTCATATGAAACCCATTGGATGACCTTGGGCAAGTCATACTCTCTCAACCTCAGAGTTTGGCAGTGGCAAACCCCCTCTGAAGAAACTTGCCAAGAAAACCCTGTGATAGGTTTGTCTTAGGTTCGCCATAAATCAGAAATGACCTGCAGGCATACCACCACCACCACCACCACAACAACAACAACATACATTATACAGAAAGCCTGAAGGTAATTTTATACACAATATTTTAAAATAATTTTGTCCCTGAAACAAGTCTGAACTGTTAAGGTGTCACTGTCTCAGCCACCTATGTGGAAAAAATTAGATTTTGGAATTCTGGATAAGGGAAACTCAACCTGGACCTGCTTTTTTCCTAGGATGTATTTCAGAGATGCCAAGGGCCTTTTCTCTCACCCCTTCACTAGGCCCTTGGATCACAAGACTTGGATAATTTTCTCTCATTTGGGTGAGGAAGGGAAGGAGAGCCCCTGTGGTGTAGTGGTTTGAGTGTTGGACCAGGGTTTGAATCCCTGCTCAGCTATAGAAACCTTCTGGGTGACCTTGGGCAAGTTACACTCTCTCAGCCTAAGAGGAAGGCAAAGGCAAACCCCCATTAAACATGTTATTTTTTTAAAAAAAAATAGGCATCATTATTAAATCCCTCTGAACATATTCTACCAAGAAAACCCTGTGATAGGTTTGCCTTAGGGTTGCCATAAGTCAGAAATTACTTGAAAGCATGCAACAATAACAAGGAAAGGAAACTGGAATGAAGGACCAAAGCATACAACCCCCCTATTTATTCAGCCTGTATGGAGAAAATATCATTTTCAGAGCTGGCTTGGACTCAGAGGCAGGAGGAGTGAAAATTGGAAGAAGGAACATTAACAAACTAAGATATGCAGACAAAACAATACAGAAACTGCAAAATCTGGAGCAATTATTGATGAGGACCAAGGAGGAAAGGACAAAGGTAGGACTGATGTTTAACATTAAGAAAACAAAAATAATCACCATGGAAAACTTTAGCCTAGATAACTTTAAATTTAAAATTAAAATAGTCAAGGAGTTTCCATCTCTTGGATCAAACATTGAGCAGAACAGAACTTTCAGTCAAGAAATTAGAAAAAGGCTAGGATTGGGAAGGGCAGCTATGAAAGAACTGGACAAGATCCTAAAGCAGGGGTTGGCAACCTATGGCCCGTGGGCTGGGGTCGCCCCCCCGAGGCCTTTGGACCAGCCCCCGCCAGCGCCGCTGCCACCACGTGTACTATTGCTATGCCGCCGTCGCACGCGTCACGGCTGCCATTTTGTTTTCCAAAATGGCGGCCGTGACTTGTTTGTGCATGCGCAGTACTCCTGCGCATGTGCAAGCAAGTTGTGGCTGCCATTTTGGAAAAAAAAATGGCGGCCACGACCCGTTTGCGCATGCGCCGAGTACTGCCCATGTGTGAGCAAGCAAGCCCGCGTGCGCGCAGTACTTCTGGTGTACTGTGCATGCGCATGCGCATGAGTGCGCACGCCACCATTTCCACCACCACCACCATCGACCTGCGGAAGACCAGGGGATCCCCGGCCTGGCCCCAGGTAAGGGGAACTTGCCGACCCCTGTCCTAAAGTGTAAAGATATAAATCTGAACATTAAAGTGGAGATCATCCAAGCCATTGTATTCCCCATCACCATGTATGGATGTGAGAGTTGGACAGTGAAAAAAGCCAATAGAGAGAAAATCACCTCATTTGAGATGTGGTGCTAGAGAAGAGTGCTAAGGATACTGTGGATGGCCAAGAAGAAAAAACAAATGGGTTCTAGAATAGATCAAGCCCAAAATTCCCCTAGACACCAGGATGACTAAACTGAGGCTACCATACTTTGGCCACATCATGAGAAGGCATGAATCACTAGAAAAGACAATAATGCTAGGAAAGGTGGAGGGAAGTAGAAAGAGAGTAAGACTGCACGTGAGATGGATATGCTCAATCAGGGAGATCATGGGCCTGATCCTTCAGGATCTGAGCAGAGCAGTAGAGAAGAAGGGGGCTTGGAGGTGTCTCATCCACAGGGTCACCATGAGGCGAGGTTGACTCGAGGGCAGTTAACAACAACAACAACACAAAACTTATCAAAATGAGGGGAGGCAGTTTTCTCTATATGAAGGCAAATTAATATGAAGTCAGTATACAGCAGCATGGAGGATATTGTTTGAGGACAAGAACTGGACAAGAACAACTTTTCCCTGAGAGTATTTTGCCAATATGGAAACAGGCAGCCATGGCATAGCGCACACCACTATTTCAGAGCTGTTTTAAAATGTGACATGTTTCCAGGTGGCTTGGCTCTCTGTGTTGTCTGGTTGAGTGAAGTCTTTAAAACGCCTTTTGTCTTGTGTGCAGGCTCTCCAGAGAGATTTTGCTGCTTCAGCTACAATAGCACCCTCATGTCTTAGTAGAGATGGAAAAGTGGAGGAAGGTTATTTTGGCATCTGAGGCAGGAAATCCCACAATTTCTCCTTTCTTAGCAGTCAACGTATAATAATGTTACATTATTCATTTGTTTATTCATTTAAGATACTTATTGGCCAGTTTTAAATGAAAAACTACCCTCAAAGCACCTTCCAGAACATCATAGAAACACAGTAGCAAAACAACAACAACAACCCAATTTACCATGCAAAACAGACCATTATTAAATGACCAAACAACTGACATATAGACAGTAAAAGAAAACTCTAATAAATATGTAAATAACAGTTGTTAATACATTTCGATTGTTGAATGGCTCTTAAGTAAATGTATCCATAAAAATGAGTAAATATTGAGAACCTGTGCAATGTATCTTGATTTGGGCAGATGTATGGTGTACTATTTCTTGCTTTGCCTCAGGCAGCAAAGTATCTTGTGCTTGCCTTAATCACAGTTGTGGAATACATTACTAACTGGAGTGTGTCTGGAATATGGACACATGTTCTGAACAGTACCTTGTGTACACTCCCTTTTGGGGGGACCAAGCTCTTTGGGGAGTCCTTGGAAGGCAAACCTAGCCCTGACTTTGTACTTAAAGGCAGCCATGTTATTTTAGCACCTGAAGCAGGATATAAGCAGTTCCCTTGCAGTGAAAGTATAATTACAAATTAAATAACTGACAATTTGCTGTCATTCCATCACAGGGCCTTTGCAGACTGCCAGAAATAGTGCACATTAAATTGAGGCACTGCCCTGGCTCAGTGCTAGGGAATCATGGGAACTGTATTTTTTTCTGGGACATTGAGCCTTCTGTCAGAGAGCTCTGGTGCTACAATACATTACGGTTCCCATGATTCCCTAACACTGAGCCAGGGCAGTGCCTCAATTTAATGTGCACTATTTCTGGCAGTCTGCAAAGGCCCACACTCAAAATCAGTTCCCTGAAGCGAACGCCTCACTCTGTCTTATGGCAGGGTTGACACTGGCCCTGATCAAACCAGCTGCTTGAGCCAAGGTATTCATAAGGCCAATTTGGCTGTATGCCTTGGCAGCGCTTCCAGCTGGGACTGCTGTGGTGCCTTAACACTGCAAACCCATACATGCCTGGTCAAAAATCCTCATTACAGCAGCACAGCAGGTGAGCAGATGTAAGTAGGATCCTTTCTGCACTGGCCAAATAAACTGGCCTCCCTCCCTGTCCCATTGGCAGGGAGACTGGACAATGCACAGCCCAAACCCCAGTTCTGGTGCAAGCGGATCGGAGGACATTTTATCTATTCAGGACCGGACCCCAGGGTATATGCTTCTTAAGCTTATCTTAAATAGTTCCCTGTTTGCTCCAAATCTTCCCAGAAGACCTGGAGCCATCTGTTCCGATGCATCCTGCTGTGCCACCTGGCACCGCCGCTGCCGTGCCATGCCATCAACGCTGGGTGCCTTGTTTTGACCTCAGGGTGAAGTGACATGCTCGGGTCACCAGGTGCCATATTTACGGTATGTGTATGATGGCTGTGACAATGTTCTTAATCAGAAGAATACCAAGCTTTAATATTGATGCAAAAAAAAAAAAAAAAAAAAGCATTGTAATTTAAATGACTGAAATCTTTTGGAAGATGGCTTTATTTTATCCCCTTTAGTAATAACCTATAACTATAACTATAACTATATAGTTATATAGATATGTAATGAAGAGTGAACGTAGAACACATAATTAGAATATAACAAACTCTTTTTCTGTTGGTCATATTTTACATCCTCGGTATTTATACACTGTCAGTCTATAGTAAGGATGCTTGGCATTTATTGCTACTTTATAGTGTGTGGAAACTTTATGAATTTACCGTGCATATTTATTAATTGTTAGATGTTAATCAATTTGACGTGCCTTTGTCACCATAACTAAGTTGCTGTTTCCTAAATAACCACCAGGTGCCGCAGTGCGTAGAGGAAACCAGGGGGGTCCCACGGTTTGTAGCTTTCCTGAGCTCTCCATGGAAAAGGAAAAGGAAAAGGAAAAGGAAAAGGAAAAGAGAGCTCATAAAATGCTTTTCAGCTGCGGCCATTGTGAAGCTGTCAGTCAAGGGCTGCACCTAGATAACACTGGCGTTTTTGCATTATGTGAATAAGCCCTGAGTAGAGGAAGGCATGGGCAAACCTCCTCTGAACAAATCTTGCCAATAAGACCCCATGATAGGTTCACCTTTGTTGTTACTGTGTGCCTTCAAGTAATTTCAGTCTAATGGCTGTGTGTGATGCAGTAGCCAAAAAAAAGCCAATGTGATTCTAGGCTGCATCAATAGAAACATAGTGTCTAGATCAGTGGTTCTCAACCTTTCTAATGCCGTGACCCCACAATACAGTTCCTCATGTTGTGGTGACCCCAAACAAACAAACAAAAAATTTGGTGGCTACTTCAAAACTGTAATTTTGCTACAGTTATGATTTGGAATGTTATTTCTGGCAGTCTGTAAAGGCCCTGAGTGGCCTTGGGTGAGTCACACTCTCTCAGCCTTGGAATGGCAATGGCAAACCTACTCTGAACAAACGTTGCCAAGAAAACCTCATGGCCTTAGTAGTAGTAGTAATAATAATAATAATAATAATAATAATAAATATTTCTTACCTGCCTCCCCTCATGGATTTAATCAGCAATTAAAACACATTAATTGAAACATGCAAGAGCTTAAAAGGACAAGTGGGGCATACACATTTTAAAACACTTAAAATTCAAAATAAGTGGCAAACTACTTGAAAGCACACAACGACAACAACGACAACAACAACAACCAAATTTCTTAGCACTTCATGTTGGGAACGGGGAAAAAATCTTCATCTTTTAAAAAAACTTTTCTTACATTTATGTTCTGTTCTGTTCTGGGAGCCAGTGTGGTGCAATAGTTTCAGTGTTGGGACAACGACTCTGGAGACCTGGGTTTGAATCTCCACTCCACCACGCAAAGCTCTGGGTCACCTGGGGCAAGTCACACTCTCTCAGCCTCAGAGGGTGGCCATGGCAAACCGCCCCTCAACAAACAAGTCTTGCCAAGAAAACTTTGTGACAGGTTGGCCTTAGGGCCATCCCTGGCTAAGTCCAGGCTATTCTAAGGCGAGGAGAAAACGACGCAAACCAAGAATGGGAAACCAGGGTCACTAGCCCTGCCACCCTCTTTCCTCAGGACCTTCGCGAAGCACCGTTTCATTACCACACACCGCACCTTCTTGTCCTTCATCGGCCGCCGTCCCAACGGATCCTCGTGCGTGCACTCAAGGTGCTCCAAAGGCGTCGCTTCGAAGCAGGCGCCACAGTAAGGTCGAGGCCCCGCTCCTTCCTACTCCTCCGAGTGACATCAGAAGCTTTGTTCTAGCCAGCGGCGACCCCTGTGTTTTGGTCATTCGACCCCCGTCGGGGTCGCGACCCACAGGTTGAGAACCGCTGGTCTAGATCAAGGGAAGTAATAGTACTACTCTATTCTGCTCTGGTCAGACCTCACCTGGAATACTGTGTCCAGTTCTGGGCGCCACAATTCAAAAAGGATGTGGAGAAACTGGAGCGTGTCCAAAGAAGGGCAACTAAAATGGTGAAGGGTCTGGAAACCAAGCCCTATGAGGAACGACTTAGGGAGCTGGGGATGTTTAGCCTGGAGAAGAGAAGGTTAAGAGGTGATATGATAACCCTTTTTAAATATTTGGAGGGAAGTCATATTGAGAATGGAGTAAGCTTGTTTTCTGCTGCTCCAGAGAACAGGACCTGGAGCAATGGGTTCAAACTACAGGAAAAGAGATTCCAGCTCAACATTAGGAAGAACTTCCTGAGAGTAAGAGCTGTTCGACAATGGAATACACTCCCTCGGAGTCTCCTTCTTTGGAGGACTTTAAACAGAGGCTGGATGGATGCTTTGATGACAGAATGCTGTTAGAGTGGATGTCCCTTGAGGTCTCTTCCAACTCTCGGATTCTGTGATCCTAAGGCAAACCTATCAAGGGATTTTCTTTGAGGGGGGGTGCCATTGTCTTCCTCTGATGCTGAGAGAGTGTGACTTGCCCAAGTTCACCCAGTGGGTTTCCATGGCTGAGCAGGGATTCAAACCCTGGTCTCCAGAGTCATAGTCCAACGCTCAAACCACTACACCATCCTGGCTCTCATAGGTCTACCTTAGGGTCACCACAGTAAGGGATAGTCAAAATTTATGTCATGCGAGGTTGACAATTTTGAGTCTGTATGAAAATCCATACTTGGTTTCTTTTCTGGCATGCATCAGTAGTCCTGAACCTATTTTAATCATATTGTAATTATCCTTATTAGCAGTGAGCTCCTGCAATTTAGCCTCCTTTTTCTCAAAATGCCCACTGCTCCTCCAGTCTCTACTGGATTTTTGGCATCCCCTTCAGTCTATATAAAAGGACATGTTTTCCAGCCATCAAACAAGGGTTATCTCTTACAAATAGAGACACCTGCCAGTCAGATAAGGGACAAGCTTTCCAGCCATCATGTAAGGGACACCCCTTAATATAAGGGGCACCTGACAAACCTAGCCTGAACCCTCATAAGGGATGGGGTGGGGTAAGGTTAAAATCTTCCTAATAGACCCCCACAATTGGGGGGTTTGTGCTGTGATACTCTGCTGGTCTCTGCTAGACTCATGTTTCTATCACTTCCAGCACAACTGTTGGTTCAGCTAGTCCCTGCTGACAATTAAGACCTGGGAGAATGGTGATATAGATGCATGGCCTTGCAAGCTAGGTAGACAAGGCTTGCTTAGGTGGACTAAGAATCGGACCTGGTATTAGGCCCAACATTCAGACCACTACACCGTGCTGGCTCTATGGTCCAAAACATACTGAAGAAATAATCCACTTTGAGACTGCTTTAACTGCCCTGGCTCAGTGGTAGGGAATCCTGGGAATTGCTGTTTATTGTGGCACCAGACCTCTCTGACAGAGAAGGCAGAAATGTCTCACAAAACTACAGTTCCCAGAATTCTCTAGCATTTAGCCAGGGCAGTTAAAGCAGTCTCAAACTGGATTATTTCTGCAGTGTGTTTTGGACCTATGTTGTGGTTAAAAAGAAAGAAAAAAAGAAGAAGTAAAAACCTTGTTTGTTTCATGTTCTTGCCACATCAAGCAGAATCAGAGAAAGCATGTCCTGATAAAATGGTTGAAACTAATCTGAATTAATTACAGATCAGTTGGGGCTTCTAGACCATGATATGAACTGGGTCTTTACCTGCAGATGTGGTCCATCTAGTCCTGTGCTGTCTGCTCTAGCAGTTACTTTTCAAGGCTTTGGCTAAATGTATTTTCCAGCCCTGCTTCCTGAGACTGGAGACATCAGGGATATATTTTTAACAGTGCAGACTGCATACCCCATGCCTAACCTTTTCATCTCATCTCTGTTTCTGCTACTCTACATCACAGGTGTCAGAAGATGCAGGACTGCTGTGAAATGAGCAGTTTAAACTCAAATCTTGCTTTGAAATCACCTTTCCCCGCCATCTATAAAGATACAGCTTTGCTTGACTTTTTGCATGCCCTGATTTGTGCAGGGAAACCAAACTGTGGTTGTGGAAAGCTACTGCTGTTTTTACTTGTCTTGAGATTGAATTCAACTGTGGCCCTCTCAAGACAAAAGGAGACAAAGAAACAAAGCTGAGAGGATGGATGATGTGGTACATGTCAGGAAATGGGCTTTGGCAGCTTCTTTCTTCTTCACTTCTCCCCCAGCCCAATTTTGTTAAGACCTGTGAAATCCAACTAATTTTAAATGTTTCCACGTCCATCTGTGGACTCCATGCAAACCTTCCCTTCTCAGTACCATCCCTTTTCTTACTGTTCTCTCACACTCCCAGTCGAATTATGGGTAATGCTGCACACGGCCTTGTAAAATGTCATGAAGACATCTGTAGCACTGCCTGGGTTTATGATACGTGACCCTTGGTTGCTAGCTGTAAACGCACCGACTGTGGTGGGGCGGCATCTGGGAGCTGTCAGCCCTGTGGCTTCAGGCACATTCCTCAGGTGTTGGTCAGGGGGGAGAGAGAGAAAGCAAAAAAAGAGGGATTTCCCCCCATAGGCTGATTGATTTGGTTGAGGAAACTGGATGGAGGTGACTCCTTACCATCTTGGCCACATGCTTGTCATTCGTTTTGGTTTGTTGCTTCATCAGCAGGCAGTCATAACAACAGCTCAGTGGGAGGGGAAAAGTGTTTTGCTTGCAGGCTGCCACTCACTGGTGTGCTAACCCTACCTGCCAATGGGCCAAAGCATATGGTAAGTGCATTTAAACGGGATGATGGAGCATGCATGAAATACTTACAAGGATTAGTGATTTACCTGTGAACCATGGCACAAATAAAACAGAATAAAATTGAATTAGGGCTCATCAGGAAGCAACTCCAAGCTTAAGCATTTGCAGAGTGGTTTTCCTCTGCCCCAGTCAGCAGAGAAGGACCATAGTTCAGAATACTTTGCATTCAAAGGGGTCCAGCACCATTCCCTAATATCTCTAACTAAAAAAACTACACACACACACAGAGGTCCTTTGTGGCCCTTGTCTCAAGGCTGTTTAAAGACTTGCCTAATAAGGATTGGGACTCTTGCTCTCTCTGGCTTCTTGTTGTTTTGGGCCTTCAAGTCATTTCCAACTTATGACAACCCCAAGGTGAACCTATCACAGAACTTTTTTGGCAAGTTTCTTCAGGGGAGGTTTGCCATTGCCATCCTGTGAGGTTGAGAGAAAATACACCTCTACCAAAGAGCATTTATTTTTAACTGTTTTAGCTGTTATTCCCCTCCCCCCGGAAGACTCTTGTTCGTATTTTGTTGGGTTTTTCTTATTTTCTTATTGCATTGTTTTAAAACCAATAATGATATAGATCTCCCTGAGCTTTGGGGTTGCAGCATATAAACACTTCTCTGTTTTTTGTTTTTTGTTTTATCTTAAGCTCTTCTTCAAAGAGCCTCTTTCAAATGCTCATTGCCATCAAAGGTGAGTGGGCAGTAAAGGGCCTTTTCAGTGGTATACTGCAGTCATTGATCCTCTCCCCAAGACAAGGGGTGCAGTTTAGTAAGTTTAGACTCTGGTCTTTATGGTTTTATGGCAATACAGGGGGAAGATTCAATGGTAATGTTTGTTTCTTCACTTATTCAAAACTGTGGTAAGCTCACAGTTGCATTTGAGGCTCCACCTATTCATGGCCTGGACATCTGTTTCAAAGCTCTATTTAGATAGCTTCACTGCTGCAGAGAGGTACCTTCTGGATCTCATTCTGTAATTTGCTATTTAAAAAAAACAAAACCCAAACTTTAAAAAATTGAACAAGCATTTTACATCTTTTTAATCCTTCAGTTTTGTTGTTGTGTGCACATCAGAATAGGGATCTCTAGGCAGCATTACTGGAAGCAGGGCACACAGTTCATGCAGTGTGTGTGTGTGTGTGTGTGTTTGTGTGCTGGTATAGTTGGAGAATAGGATCCTGAAGCAGGTTGTACTTTTTCTTCCCTTTCGTATTGCTGGATTAAATGAAAGTGGTTCCTGACAGAGGAGCCTCAGTGTTCTGCATTGGATTTCTTGGGGGCAACTGTGACTCATTTTGTCCCATGATCTCAATGTGGTTTGGCAAGAAGGTAGCTCAATAAGGAGCTGAGCTCTGTTTTTGTACTTGGGTTTGACTATTTAATAGGGTGGTTAGAGAGAATTGATTCTATCCTGCATTGCGAAGGAGAGGATGAACCAGTGGCTTGCTGGCCAAATGTGGCTTTTGGAGCCTTCAGTTGCAGCTGGCTTGCTTGCCTGGGCCCCTATCAGCCCACCTTCTCCCTCCCCCCCCACCATCCGCTGCAGATAAACCTGAAGAAGTGTACTGTATTTTATTGTTATTGGTGTTACCTTGGAAACCGCCTCATTATCTTTTATGATGAAAGCTGGTCTATAAATAATTGTAATAAATAAATCACTAAGAGGGATTCACACCTGAGCTTCCCAATATCCAGTGCCCTAGCCTGTATACCATGCTGGCCACATTCCAAGCACACTGAAATATAACACCGGGGCCATTAGAAGGGAACTGGAGCATATTTATTACGTGCATGGGGAGGAAGTGTTAGGTGAGAAGCACCCATCCTTTAATTATTTCAGAGATGGAAATCATGTTGTTAAACTGCAGCTCCCAGCATTCACAACTGTGCTGGTTAGAGCTGATGGGAGTTCCAATCTGCCGTTATCTGCATTGCTCATTATTACAACCTCATTTGCAATCAGACCCATTTGTGCAGCAGTACATATCTCCCGGGTTGACTGTGACTTGCAGCTGTGACCTGACAGTTTGGACTGGGGCCAGCAAATAGCAGGGTGGCATCTGACACATGCAAAGAGCCCCTGCAGCTGGATGAATCACATCCCATTCATTTTTTGTGCATGAAGAAAACCTCCTTGACAGTATCGCTGCTATCCACAAGGTGGCGCTGCTCATTGAAGCAGAATGCTAAGAGAGGACAAAGGGATGAAACATCTGCACTGTGTGTGTGTTCTGTGTATGTGTCTGTGTGAGAGAGAAATGGTGACAGATAATGGAGATTTTTCGATATCAATTATGCACCGAAGGCAACCGATGCAGGAAATCCAGTACAAGTAAGAAGCTTTTAAAATAAGCCAATGGCTAACAGGGCGTCTACTCTAAGAATATATTTTTGGTGCCACAACAACATAATATAGGGGCGAGTAGCAGAATTCCAGCATGGTGTAGTGGTTTGAGCATTGGACTATGACTCTGGAGGCAAGGGTTCAAGTCTCTGCTCAGCCATAGAAGCCCACTGGGTGACCTTGGGCAAGTCACACTTTCTCAGTGTCAGGATGGTAATGGCAAACCTTCACTGATGAAACTTGCCAAGAAAATCCCATGATAGGTTCGCCTTAGGGTTGCCGTAAGTTGGAAATGACTTGAAGGCACACAACAACAAACAAGCAGAATGCCACTGAGCATGTCTTCCGCTCTCCAACGAACAACATAATAATGGTTTTTGTGGATCAAGACAGAGAAGCATCGAGCTCAGCTTTATGTTTCAAACATGGGGTAGCCAGATCCCTTTGGAGGCTCTTGCCCATAAGCAAGATGGGTGAGTCCCACAGGCTGAGTATAACTGCATGAAGCAGCCATTCCTTTTGTTATCCTTTTCTCTGCTGCAAGTCAGTTTCACTAGTATTATGAGAGGAGTCAACCTCCCACATTCAGTATTAAATTGTAAGAGCTTCCAGAGCAATCTACATTGTCACAGATCCACACAATTTTGGCCCTTTTGGTGTGGAGCATGAGTATATCAATGATGCCATGCCAACATTTTTTGTTGTACTGGCACTGTATGCCAACAAGCCAATGGAGAGCTGAGTGCATTTTTTTAAAGATGTAATGAAGCAGACAGACAACATTTTGAAGCGAAAATGCAACTTTATTCAAGTCTTACATAAATTAGGGCCATAGAAGGAATTAGGTGGAGTCTACTAGATATTGCTGCCATGTGAGACTTTGCAATGGCCAGTCTCTCTCCCCGCCACTGCTGCTCAGTTTTTAAAATTTGCTGTATCACATTACGCTGTAGTTGGAGAGACTCTCGCCTTCACAAACATGCACTCCTCCAGCACCAATTGCAGGTTGCTCGTGGCAAATGGATTTCACGTTCCTCATACTCATCCACTTTATCAGATTGCAGGATGATGAATTCTGCTCCTGATTACAAATCCTGCACTGTTTATGCAGCAAAGGTGGGCAGATGTGGTTCCCCAGATGTTAGAATGCAGATCCTGTCAGCCTTAGTGCAAACAATGGTGCAGGTTTATGAGTACTGCAGTCCAACAACATCTGGTATACAAGTGTTGTTTTTTAAATGTAGCCTGCACCCAATTTTCCAATATCACATGAATACAAAAGGGCTAAAAGTGTTTTTAGGGCCAGATCTAATATTATACAGAGTGAAGTGGCTGTCTCAGCAGCAGATTTTGGCTGCCATGAAAGGGTAGGAACTGATTAATTAATTATTTTTTTTAAATGTATTTAATGTATTTTAAAATGTATTTTTTACTAGAAAGAGTGAGAAGAGATGCTTAGTGGATCTTTTGTCTTGTGTGCCAAAATAACTTGGCTGGCTTGATTTGGATGATTTGTGTGGGAAGGGAGGCACCATTTGCTGCTGTACCTTGTGTAGCAAAATGTCTTTGTCTGCCCCCAGTGCAGGTCCTTTACAAGCTGGCATAGTGCAGTGGTCTGAGTGCTAGACTATACAACTCTGGAGACCAGATTTCAAATCCCCACTTAGCCATAGAAACCCACTTGGTGACCATGGGCAGGCCACACTCCCTCAGTCTCAGAGGAAGGCATAGTTAACCCCCCCCCCCAACAAATCTTGCTGAGAAAACCATGTGGTAGGTTCAGCCTTTTGTTCTGTGCCTTCAGGTTGTTCCCAATTTATGGTGACCCTAAGGAAACCTATCATGGGGTTTTCTTGGCAAGATTTGTTCAAAGGAGGTTTGCCATTGCCATCTTCTGAGGCTGAGAGAGTGTGACTTGCCCATGGTCACCCAGTGGGTTTCATGGCTGAGCAAGGAAATGAACCTTGGTCTCCAGAGTTGAAGTCCAACACTCAAACCACTACGCCAAATCAACCTTAGGGCCTCCATAAATCAGAAATGACTTGAAGGCACACAAGAAGCATATACCTCCAAATCATTCTTTTGCTAATCTTCATTTCTTTCTTGTTGAACCCACCTTCCAGGGCCAAACCAAAACAGTGTCCAAAACAGTGTCCAGAATGGACAGATGTACATGAAGCAGTGTGGTTGTGCATAGCTTAGTTCTCAGCAGCTTCCACTGTGTTTTAAAGAGCCTGTGACCTGACGTTGCTTTCACTGTGACATAAAGAACAGCCACAAGCTGGAGGGGATTGTAGGCTTGCAAATAGGGAAAGAGGACCTACTAGTCACCCCTCTTTAGTCCTCTCTGCATAGCAGCTCATTTCCCATCCTCTTCCTCCTCCCAGCTCCTAGACGAAGATTAGTTGCTAAGGGGAAAGAAGCCTGCCCAGCAATTAGAAGAAAATGGAAGAAACATGTGCCTTTGAGCTTCCGCCAGCTTTCTCATCTCATCTTTTTTAGACAGATGTAATGCAGGATTGAGGAATATTTGTCCCCCTGGATATTTAGGACTGCTGAGCCAAGGAGTCCCAGCCATGGTTGGTGGTAAGAGATTTTGAGAGTTGTAACCAAGAGTTACCTTGTTTTGAAAAACAAAAAAGAGGACACATTTACTGACTGTCTATTTTAAACCATTGATTGCCATGATGACTGTCCCTTTAAATACCCTTACTATATAAGCTGCCACAGTGGTGTATCTAACATATTTAACATCCCCCAGCAAAATTGTTTTCAGTAATAATCATGAAATGAAACAGATAATAATAATGGCAAAAAAGAAATGCAAACAGTGGAAATTCTCTTCTGTTATGTCATATCAGTAAAAATAAATTAATTAATAAAATAATAAGTACATACAATAAATAAATAAAAGAAATATTATAATTAATTGTTAATTGATTTTTTTTGAAAAAAAGGGAGAAACTTCTCCAGTGTATGTTTGTAATATGATCCCTAGTGCCTTTTCCTTTTCTGAACCTAACTTCGATATCTAGTATTTAGTATTTCTTGCTCCATATATGCTGAACATCTTTGTTATAAAATTCTGAGCATCACTTTGCTTGCATGAAATATTAACTCAATAGTCCAATAGTAATTGCAATTCCTGGTGTCCTGTTTCCTGGGGATTAAAATGTATATTGAACATTTCCAGTCTGTAGAGGCCATTGTTTTGTTTTCTATATTTGTTGGCAAATTTTAGTTAGAATTTGAGTGGATTTGATCTCTGTAGCTTGAAACAGCTCTATTGGTATGACATTTATTCCTGTGATTTATTTCTCCCAAGTGCTTTAAGTGCAGCTTCCACGCTCCTTTGTAAAATGTGGTTCATCTTCAATTATTTTTCCTTGAATGAATCTCTCCTCCTTCCTTCTCTTGTATTATAGTACTATGGTGTATTGTTTCAGTCATCTTTCTATTTCTTCTTGATCGTGTTTTCTTCTGCTGGTCATATTGCACCCCTGTTTTTGCTTTACATTTCCCTTTGATTTCTCATATCTTGCAGATGCAGTTTCTTATTCTACTTATTTTGTTGTCATCTTCTATTTCTCTGCATTGATTATTATAGTAGTTCTCTTTGTCCCTGTGAACAAGCTGCTGAACAGTTATGTCTAGGATTTCCACTCTATTTCTCTCACCTTTTTCTTTTGCTTCTTATCTGTTATATTATCTATTATTCTATTACATGCCACCTTGAGTCCCTATATTGGAACAAAGGTGGGATATAAGAAAATAATAATAATAACAACAAAAACAATAATCAGGCTTCTTTTTCTCTTGGGCTGTAGATAGTGTCTTTTTACATTCTTCCCTGACAACGTCCCTGGCTTCAGTTCAGAGTTCTTCTGGCTCTTGGTCAATTAGTTTTACAGTGCAAATCTATTTTTACATGGTCTTTAAATTCTACAGGGATGTTCTTCAGGTTGTATTTTGGCACAGTGATTGATTTTGTGTTCTTTTTAGCTTTACTCTAACTTTTAATATTAATGGTTCATGGACTGTGCCATAATTTCATTCTGGTCTTATTTCTGTAGCTTCTCCATCTTCTGCTTCCAATTATGTAGTATATTTGTAATTTTTGCAACTTTTCATGTTTTTACCGTAGGGCCTTTGCAGACTGCTAGAAATAGTGCAAATTGAGTCCACTTTAAGGGTTAGGGTTAGGGAATCATGGGAACTGTATTTTATTGTGGCACCAGAGCTCTCTGACAGAGAAGGCTCAGTGTCTCAGGGGGGAAAAAACAATTCCCATGATTCCCTAGCACTAACCCTAACGCTTAAAGTGGACTCAATTTGCACTACCATATTTCTGGCAGTCTGCAAAGGCCTGCAGTGGTTTAATTTATACACAGAATTCTGTAATTCTGTAAACATTCTGTATTTTCTATGGATGGTGAATCTACTGGGAATGGCACCTCTATTCCCACATCAAGCAGTAGGACAACTGGGGGCAGTGAAAGATAATGTCAGGTTAAATGTGTTAATCTTTAATCTACCACAAGACTGTTCTGTATTTTTTCCTCCAAAAGGCTAACATGAGTAAGTCCCTGAAAAGTCTGTTGTGTAAGAACACACACACACACGTTCAAAGAAGTAACAATCCTGTGTGACACATCTGTTTCCCCATTAACACCACCTGATAAATACAAATGTATACTCATATTTATTTTAAAGACCCATTTAACTTAGGGGTTCCTGTATGAATAAGGGGTTCAAAAGACCATACCATATACCAGAACCAAGGTAATATGAAATTAGCCCTTCCCACAGAACTTCATTTATTATTTGAAACAACTTACAAGAAATCTAAAGCTTCAGTGAGCATGCATCCATCCATGCATCCATCCATGCATCCATCCATGCATCTATCTATCTATCTATCTATCTATCCATCCATCCTCTGCCTGCCTTCTTCTCATCTCCTTTCCATCTGGGAGCATCCAGTTAAGCTCTCAAGAAGCCTGAAGAAAATACAATAGAGCTTACTTTTTTTTTTCTGAAAAAAACTGCAATATTGCCATGTCGTTGCATTGTGTGCTGGTATGCTTACAGCTCTGCAAAAACCACCAGCCTCAAACATTTGGTTGGCTAAAGGTTTTCCACCCTGATGAAATGTATAGCCTAAAAGTAAAACAGTGAGATAAAATTATAGCCCAACACAAAAACAATAGGATAAAATCTATCAATTTAGTACATATCTGTACATGTAGATGAAACCTCTTAGTACAGCCACTGGGAGTCAATAGTGCCAGGTTTAATCCCCACTCCAATCAAATCTCCAAGTGTAATTCTTTCCTATTTTTACAGTAAGAGTGAAAACTGCCTCCTAACTCTTAGAGGGGATGTTTATCCAGCCTCCAATTGAAAGGTGTGTGTGTGTGTGTGTATCTATGATGTTAAGTCATGCTTGCAAACTACTCCCTTGCAAACTTCACATGCTGCATTTATGGTTTTATACTTCTGGTTTCAGCTTTCAACATCAGTAGCAATACTCTGTATCCTCCAACTTCAGTTTCCCATGGTATATATGCTGAATCTTGCAGCTTGAATGAGGCATGTAACTGAAAGAGTCTGTATTGAATTTTCTCATGTGTGCGTATGTGTGTGCATGCACATTTAAATAAATATTCTTCTGTTAGCACTAAGTGCAGTTAGGTAATAGATTGGAGTTGTACTGTATAGTCTTATGGGACCTCTTCCCATCTTTGAATGATAAAATGTATTATTTGCTTGTTTGAAATGTGATAAGCTAGTTCTGCCCTGTTTGACAACCTTATAATAGAAGAGGGGGAGAGCTGGACGTCTGCCCTCCAATCCTACCTTGATAGCATCCCCTGTCTGCAACCTATAGTACCTTGCAGATTATTGATGTCCCCCATCCCTTAACCATGGAAATCCTGTTGAAAGTCAGGTGAGAGAAACTTGTTTTTCCTTTTGGTGAAAAGACTCACCATGCTTATCAGAAAGCTGAATTTGAAATTCTGGTGCCAAATTCCTAGCTTGCGCAGTGTGATAACGTAGTATGTGTGTGTGTGTGTTATAAAATAGACACGCAGCAGCCCTTTTTAAATGATGCAAACCACTGCACTGCAGGAGCTACTCAGCTTATCTAGTTCTTTTCTTGATGTCAGTTTGAGGAAACCTCTGCACTCCCCTGAAGCCAGCACAACCAAGATAACTTCTTCTCTCCCAAAACCAAACTCTGTCTCTGATCTCTCTAGAATCCACACCTCTGAGAATTTTCCTCCATTCTCTATTCCATACAAAAGAATCCTTTCAAAGTCCACAATCAAAACCATACATTCTGAAAGGCTGCCTAGATCCTGACCCAGTCTGAGAATCTCTTGGATGCCAGACACCTCAAGGCCAACCTCTCTGTTCCCTCTTGCCATAAATTAGTTGCTACCCCTTTGTTTAGGCAAAATAAGAAGTATCCCAAACAATCCCAGCAGAATAAAGTATATTTATTAGCTAACACCAGGATACATTAATCAAAGTATATTTATTAGGGATCAGCGAGGACATTAATTTAATAGAGTGCAGAGCTGCACAGAGCAGACTGTACTAGAGCCAGGCTTGATCTATTGTTGTGTGCCTTTAAGTCGTTTCCAACTAATGGTGACCCTAAGGAAAAACTATGATGGGGTTTTCTTGGCAAGATTTGTTGAGGGGGAGGGGTGTCTTTGCTTTCCTCTGAGGCTGAGAAAGTGTGACTTGCCCAAGGTCACCCAGTACATTTCCATGGTTGGGCAGGGATTCGAACCCTGGTTTCCAGACTAATAGTCCAATGCTCAAACCACTACAGTATGGTTATAATAATAATAATAATTTTTATTTATATACCGCCCATTGGTAACCCAATCCAGGCGGTTTACAGCATAAAATAACATACAGCGTAAAACAGACATTTTCCCTCCCCCCTTAAGACATTATTAAACTACATTATAATTAAAACCAATTGACAATTTAAAACAAGAAATTAAAATTGATACGGTACAGTCATAATGAGCCCTGTAACTTTCTTTCAAGAGGACAGGGGTTCTAGAAGTACTATTGGGGTGGGGAGGGAAGCCCGAGGCCGGGATATTTAGTCTGGAAAGGCCTGCTGGAAGAGATCCATCTTGACAGCCTTTTTAAAGCTGTCCAAAAATGTTAGTTGATGGATCTCATCTGGCAGGCTGTTCCAGAGCCTGGGGGCAACAACAGAAAAAGCCCTCTGGGAGGTAGCTGAGAGCCTTGATTTTTGGGGCTCCAGCAAGTTCCTCCCAGAGGACCGGAGAGCACGGGGAGGATTGTATGGGAGGAGACGGTCTCTGATATAGCTTGGACCCAAGCCATTTAGGGCTTTAAAGGTAATAACCAACACCTTGTACTGGGCCCGGAAACCAATAGGCAGCCAGTGGAGGGACCTCAAAACCGGAGTGATGGGGTCCCTCCTAGATGTTCCAGATACTAGCCTGGCCGCCATGTTTTGAACCAACTGTAGTTTCCAAACCAAGCACAAGGTTAGCCCCATGTAGAGCGCATTACAGAAGTCCAGGCATGAGGTTACCAGCGTGTGCACAACTGTCTCGAAATCCCTTACTTCAGAAAAGGGCGCAGCTGGCGTATCAGCTGAAGCTGATAACAGGCGCTCCTGACTGTCGCATTTACCTGATATGTCATCAGGAGCAACGAGTCAAGGAGCCCCCCCAGACTGCGAACACAGTCACTGGAGGAGAGTGTGACCCCATCCAGGACTGGAGGTTGCAACCCGATTCTTGGTTTCGGGGCCGCTACAGTGAGCACCTCCGTCTTGTCCGGATTCAGTTTCAATCTATTTTTCCTCATCCAGCCCATTACCGCCTGAAGACATTCATTGAGAGAGGAGACGCCATTGGAATTCGAGGCTGACGAACGAGACATGGAGAAATAGATTTGGGTGTCATCAGCGTACTGATAACACCCAGCACCATAACTCCGTATAATCTCACCCAGTGACTTCATAAATAAATAAATAAATAACATCAGGGACTTCCATGGCTCAATGCTATGGAATTCTGGGATTTGTAGTTTTGTGAAATATTTAGCCGCCTCTGTCAGACAGCCCTGTTGCCATTACAAAATCCAAGACCCAAGATTCCATTGCAAGGAATCATGGCAGTTAAAGCAGAGTCAAGCTTCATTATTTCTACAGTGCAGATGCAGCCACTAACTCTTTTTGGAAGAAAATAAAAATAAATACATAGTGGCTGTGGTTCTTTTCTCCAAGAGCTGGCAGGGAGAGCAGTTGCAGGAATCTCAGCCCTGTCAGCGGATGCCTCTGGAATCTGTCGCAGGTCTGTGTAGTTCTTGGACAAGCCAGCCAGGAGCTGGCATAGCCCCAGCCTTGTTTATGATGTGCCACTGTTTAAAGTGCCTGTTTAAAGCACTGGAATTATTAGGTCTTGGCATGCAGGGAGCCAGCCAAAAGCACATGAGGGCTTTAAATGGATGAAACAAAGAGATCTGTCAAACGGAGAGCTGTGCCAAAGGAGGCCATTATACCAGTCATTGCCTCCCTTGCACACTGCTGCGCAACATCCATTTCAATTAAAAAGCAATAGGATGCTTCCCCCATTTACACAGCAGCAATAGCAGCATCCTCTTGGGATTAGTGCATAGAGAGGAACAATAAGGTAGACCACAAGACACACTGATAGAAAAACAGAATGTGCACAAGAAGGGGGGGGGGGGAGGAGAGAGAACTGAGATATTAGTTCCCACCACAACCACCCTGAGTATATGTGGACTGCAGGTTTCGACCCTGAATCTCTGTGAAAAGATTGTTATCCTTGATCAAGAAGGATAATCTCCCCTCCAGAACAGAACAGCCCAGCAGTCTGTACCAGGAGAAAAGAACAACTTTATTGGTATGATTACAAAATGTATAAGCTTGCAAGGTGACATTACAGATGACTAAAAATCCACGTCTACATTACAGAGGTTCTCATGACTTCATTTGGTGCAAGTGTTAGTTTTTCACAATCAACAATTGAACATTCAATTCACTCTCCTTTAGCTCATGTTGCTCAAATTTATCAAAAAGAGACACATTTCATACTGGGAACTGCAGTCTTCAGTGGACCAACAGCTGCAACTGTATCTCTGTCAGTTACCTTGTTCAATGTTGTTTCTCAAAGATCAGGAGTGTAATATGGCTTCACTTTGGTTTGTTAATAGTTTCTGGTTTGGAAACAGGGAAAAACAAGTTGGGGGTTCTGGGGGAACTGATCTACCTTCTGTCAGACTCAGAGATAGCTTAAGGAGACTACACGTGAAAGGGATCTAGGAGTCCTAGTAGACCACAAGTTGAACATAAGTCAACAGTGTGATGCTGCAGCTAAAAAAGCCAATGCAATTTTAGGCTGCATTAATAGAAGTATAGTATTTCAATCAAGGGAAGTAATAGTGCCACTGTATTTTGCTTTTGGTCAGGCCTCACCTGGAATACTGTGTCCAGTTCTGGGCACCACAATTCAAAAAGGATGTTGACTGGAACATGTCCAGAGGAGGACGACTAAAATGGTGAAGGGTCTGGAAACCATGCCCTACGAGGAACGACTTAGGGAACTGGGTATGTTTAGTCTAGAGAAGAGACACTTAAGGGGCGATATGATAGCCCTGTTTAAATATTTGAAAGGATGTCATATTGAGGAGGGTGCTAGGTTGTTTTCTGCTGCTCCAAAGAATAGGAACCGGAACAATGGATGCAAGCTACAGGAAAAGAGATTCCATCTCAACGTTAGGAGGAACTTCCTGACAGTAAGGGCTGTTCGACAGTGGAATCCACTCCCTCAGAGAGTGGTGGAGTCTCCTTCTTTGGAGGTCTTTAAACAGAGGCTAGATGGCCATCTGTCGGGGATGCTTTGATTATGAATTCCTGCGTGGCAGTGGGTTGGACTGGATGGCCTTGTGGTCTCTTCCAACTCTATGATTCTATGATTCTACTCACCTCACTTTAACTCTGTGCTGTCCAAGTGCTGAAGTTAGTAGTTCAATCAGGAGCAAGTACTGCATTGCCTTTCACTATTGATTACTTGTAATCAGGAAGGGGCCCTGGTTTCTACTTTCAGCACCAATGACCTGAGTGTTGAGCTGCCATCTTTTTAATCAGCCTTGCTCCTGTTTCTTTAGCAGAGAAGTTTAATGGGCAAAGCTTTTCTTGGTGTGTCTTTGCTTGCTACATTCTTGTATGTCAGAGTTGCCAAGTTTTCAAAATAGTAATAAGAGACAGTCAAATTCACAACATGCAGGGCTGACAACTGGGAAGCAGCTATTAACAAGTGTGTGCTGTACCTAAATTCCACACGAAAATATTGATTTCGGTTAACTTAGCAATGTAAAAATTTACCCTATAAAATTAACATACTGTCCACATTCATAAATTACAATGATGCACATTTCTTCTTTATGAAGGGAAATATGGGATTTTTTGGCACTGTGTTCAGTCTATATAAAAAGAAATGCTTTCCCATCCTCAAATAGGGACGTCCTATAAGGACTGGAATCTTATAGGAATGGTACCTGCCAATCCTATAAGGGATGAACTTTCTGGACCCCAAATAAGAGGCAAGAGGACACTTGGCAACCCTATTCAGCCAGTTGTTCAAATCAGCTTTCTTCCTCTTAGGTTATTGTTTGCTTCTTCCCTGCCTCCAGAGAAGTGCTGTGCCATTGACAATTGCATTTTGGGTCTTACTCGGGAGAAAGGCAGGATATAAATAAAATAGAATATAATAAATTCTGTGCAGGATTGGAAAACTGCCATTTCAGATCATATGTATGGGTACAGCTGCCCTTTAGGGCAACTATCCAAGCGTAGGGTTTAGGGAGTATATTATGGCCACTTATCAGAATGCCACAGGCTGAAACCAGCTCTTTAAACACTTGTGTGGAGACTAATGTACCTTCAAAGAGAAGCCAGTATGGTATAGTGGTTGGATTGTTGTATCCGAACCTGAAAGATCAAGACTGAAGTCCCCACTAAGCCATGAGACTCACTGGGAGATTTGGACTGGTCACTGCCTGACATACCTCACACGGTTGTTTTGAGTATAAAATGGGGGGAAAGGAAAGCAGTGGTATGGCACCTTGACTTCACTGGAAGAAAGGTGGTAAATAAATGAAATAAATAAATGAATAGATGGGTGTGGGGTTTTTTTGTGTTGCAGGGTGATGTCTGTTTCCTCGTCTTCTTTCCTCAACCAGCACATGTGCAGCCCATAGGCTAAAAGTGATCGTCTCCCATCAAGGAAAATTGGGCTTTGGGGGGGGATGCTCAAAGATCTCTAAGGGGGCTAATGTAGCCTCTTGACATTCCACAGTTGTCCAGCCCATGTTATAATTTTACATTTGTATCTTGATACCTTCATTTTCTGCAAACAGTCCCCTTTGAAGGGAGAGGGTAGGCAGGCTTCCAGAAGAATGATTTTGGGCCTTTGCAGACTGCCAGAAATAGTGCAAATTGAGTCCACTTTAAGGGCTAGGGTTAGGGTTAGGGAATCATGGGAACTGTATTTTATTGTGGCACCAGAGTTCTCTGACAGAGAAGGCTCAATGTCTCAGGAAAAAACAACAACAATTCCCATGATTCCCTAGCACTAACACTAACCCTTAAAGTGGACTCAATTTGCACTATTTCTGGCAGTCTGCAGTCTCCACAAAAAAGAGCAACTCCTTTGTAATGGCTCATGTGCACCATTCCACAATGGAAGACAGAACGTATAGGATTCAAGTGCAATTCCGCAAAACCCCCCCCCCCCAGCATCTGTAATGTTTTTTCCAGGAAGAACAGAGGTGGCAGTGGATACCCCATGAACATGCCTTCCTGCAGCTACAGGATGTCTAGGGACAGAGCTAATGGCCCCATCACCACTGTGTATCATTGGATGCTTTGGGGCAAAGATCCTGCTTTAGCCATGACATCTTCCACTTTTTCAGGCACAGTAGGTAGGAGGTCATGTAGAAGGGGGTGCTGAAAAGTTCGCAGCCCAGCCCACTTCCCAAAAATCTGAGTGTAATTTCGTCACTGTAGTAGGGCCAGTATGGTGTAGTGGTTTCAGTGTTAGACTGACTCTGTAGAACAGGGTTCAAATCCCTGCTTAGCCATGCAACTCACTGGGTGACCTTTGGCAAGTCACACTCTCTCAGCCTCAGAGGATGGCAATGGCAAACCCCCTCTGATGAAACTTGCCAAGAAGACCCCATGATAGGTTCACCTTAGGATCACCACAAGTTGGAAAGAACTTGAAGGCAAACAACAAAAAAGCTTGAAAAGTATTCTTTTTTATTGTATTGTAAATTCCCAGTTTACAGAATTGTAGCTCTAATTTCTGATCCCCCCCCTCCCCCAATCATTGATAGAGCCATGCCAATTAAAAGTGTGGAATTTTCAGGTTTTTAACTGTTTTAATGTGGATTGTGTCTAATGCTTTTTAAATGTTTGTATTTCAGATGTTTTAGCTGTATTTTTTAACTTATAGTGTAATCCGCTTTGGGTCCTACATGGAAGAAAAGTGGGATATAAATAAAATAAAATAAAATAAAACATATACAAGCAAACACTAGTTTTCCAGTCTAACTATGCCCTCTGTGAATCTCTCTCCCCCTCCCTTTCTCTTCCTGACCTTTGATTCTTTCACACTAAATGGTTCTGTCTGCTGGCACCGCACAACTGCTGATAATTAGGTTTGGCAAGGATGATGAAATTGTTTGAGAAAGGAGGATTCCAAATAACTTGAAGTCCTGTCTTTGGGGATGGCCAGGGAAAATCTAAGTACTTTTTGGGGGATGGCAGATGTTACTGCAGTGCTTTGGATCAGCTTGGGAAAAACACTTTTTTAAAATTAGGCAGCAGTTCCCAGCATTTCATACTCAGCCCTTGTCCATATTCAGCCCTTTCCCAATATTCATTCGCCTGTATGTGTCCTAGGGGTCAACAGATTGGGGAATTAGTAATAAACATCATAAGAGGACCGCTCTGCCTTTATGTTGCACTTGAGGCTTGTAATCATAATTAGCACACAAATGGATGAGATGGCACCTATTTTTTTTACTTTCTTCTATCCTAGACTAATTTTGAGACAAAGTGTACTGTGCCTCCAAAATATAGACACATGTGATAGGCTTACAGTCTGTTTTGGAGAAATAAAATATGTATAAAATTATGCCTATATTTTAATAATATGGATGGCTAAAAGGCATGTGTACTAGTACATTTAGAAAGCAAAGACCCAGTGTGGTATAATGGTTTGGGTGTTAGACTAGAACTCTGCAGACCAAGGTTCAAATCTCCACTCTGCCATGGAAACCTACTGGGTGACCATGGACAAGTGACATTCTCTCAGCCTCAAATGAAGGCAAAAGTAAGTTCCCTCTAAACAAATCTTGCCAAAAACAAAAACAAAAACACAAAACAAACAAACCAAAACAAAACAAAAAACCCTGATAGGTTCACCTTGGGTTGCCATAAATTAGAAATGACTTGAAAGCATACGGCAACAAACATTTAGAAAAATATGTATAAACATGTTTTAGTTGGAGGAGGAAAGTCTATATTAAAAATGTGTACACAAAGAAGTATACTTTTTAAAAATCCAACTCCATGCAGATTTCTTTGCAAGAACAAGCACAACCTGGTTACCAAATAAGAAACAAAACAGAATGAGAATGTTGGTGACATTTGAAGAAATACAACAATTTGGCACCTTCCTTCTTTGTCATAATGGCAGATAAAGTTACCTGCCAAGACTCCTGAAGCACCCTGTTGAGCTGGGATAATAACATTCAGAATGCTCAAAGCATTCACTGATGGAAGGAGGGAGATTCTCCTGTGAACTTGTAACACACTTCTGTTCTCCAAGTGATAATTACTGTTAAAACACCTGTCCTTATATCAAAGTTGTAGACCCCATGTCCTCCGAGATGTTACTGGACTTGGACATCCATTAATCCTAGCCAGCAGGGCTAATGGCAAAGGATGGCAGGCTCTATAGTGAAATTACAATTGAATACCATGTGTTTTCCCCCCTCAACAATATTTAATTTTATTCTGTTCTTATTTGAATTCATGCATTCAACCACACTGTATATATCTGGACTGGGCAGTGGCAGATGTGGAAGGGAAGCTGCTGTGTGCATGCTGTATCATGTTGTCCATGTTAATAGTGCTTTAAAAAGTCATTTTCCTCAATAGAGGTAAGATAGTGATAATGATCTATCAAGGACAGAACTCTGGGAACAGAGAGACTCACAGCATATGGAGGAGGTAATATGTTCCATTCTTCGATATATGTGAGCATATCAAGTGGTTGTAACTGCAGTGAACATTCTGGATTGATTTGCATGGGACTACAGACATGTGATGATCTGTACTTGTCATTAGTTTAAAAAACTCCATGTTCTAGCTTCAAGGTGCTTCTTGGATGTGGATTTGTTCTTGGAGACATGGGAGCACCAGTACCTTTTAATTCTAACACAAGGACTCTCTATGCTACACTTGGAGGACAGGGGCAGAAGGATAATATCCAGTAGCTCCTGTCAGTTTGAGAAACCTCCATCACCCTCATCACCCAGCCAATGAAGCATACTAACAAACAACCCTAGCTTCCTTTCAGTGGTTTCCAAAGTTGGGTTCCCAGATATTGCTGGGCCCCATGATGCCCAAGCCAGCAAAGCCAATGGCCTTGGATTCAGAGGCTGTAGCTCCCATTGTATTAGCAGGAACATTGCCCTCAGACCTTCAACCAAGGGAGACCTCCTATTGCTTGCCCCTTCCCCACCAAGTGTCAAAATCCATACCCTACAACTGTCCTGATTTGGCAGGGACAGTCCCAATTAATCCTCTGTCACCCTACTCTTTCAACTACTTTTAAAATGTCCCAGTTTCCTCTGCCCATTTCTCCCCTTTGTCCTCAGCTTATTTCAATTGCTGCAAACTGAGTTCAAAATGCAAAAGTAGTTTGGCCTCAGTTAATTCAGCATAGGGTAGGGGATAAGAGGAGAAAGAATCTTGCCCTTCCCATTATGCTCAGTTAAAAGCAAATTGCTGCAGCCTCTCCTAGCTTCTTCTTGTTTGTTATTAATTACCATTGTCATCTTGCCCATATTCTGATGTTGCTTGGCCACGTGTCCCAGTTTTCATCCGTGAAATGTTGGAGGTTATGAAAATGATGGTAGGACAATAGCACTTCTTGCTCCTGGGCTTCCAGGCCATAAGCCATGTCTCATGTTGTAGTCCTGCAACATCTGAAGACCCAAGTGTCAGATCTACCCATTTTGTCCCCCTTCTTCTGCTACATGCAGACACTGAGTCTTGGGTGAGCATCCTAGGTGTCTCTTTGCAAAAATCTTCACATTTGAATGCATTGTAAACAATGAAAGCTAAAGCTACATCCAAATGAAGTATAGTGATTTGCACTGTTTTATTATTGATTGGTTAATTTTATTAGACTGTTACCTGCCTTTCTTCCAATGGGCACGATGTGGCATAAATGGTCCTCCCCTCTCCCATTTTATCTTCACAACAACTCTGTGAGGTACATTAGGCTGGGAAATTATGATTGGTCCCAAGATCACTTAGTGAACTTCATAGCTGAATGTAGATTTGAACTCATGCCTCCTCTGAGTCTGGTTCTCTACCCACTATACCACAGTGGCCTTTTAAATTTGGTTATGAGGTCAGGGGTATAGTCTCCCAGCATTTCCAGTTAATTTTGAACAAGGGAGAGTTGTGGGGGGGGGGCAAAGCCTGCCTGGAACTAACACCGAAGATGCTGTCTGACTAGTCCTCTAATTCCAGATATAGAAGAGCTGGCTTTAGTTATCTTAGTAGTGAGGGAGGAAGCACATTCTGTACATATTCAGGGAGTTGGAAACAGGGCTGAGCCCCAACTCAAAGAAACCCCATTTCCAGTGTGGAACAGCAGCTAGGAATATAAATTTGCAGATGACACCAAATTAAGTGGGATAGCTAATACCACAGAGGACAGGATCAGATTCCAAAATGACCTTAACAGATTAGATATTTGGGCCAACCCTAACAAAATGAATTTCACCAGGGAGAAGTGTATTGTACTACACCAGTGATTCCCAAAGTGGAAAGATCCAGGGGGGTGGTGAGGGGAAAACAGAAAGCAGGGGGGCAGTGTGGGACAAAGAGGGTGGAAGGAAGGCTTTCAGACAAAATATTGGTGTGCAAGAAAGACAAGGGAAACTGAAGGCCTTTGGTGCAAATAAGGGTTGCATGAAATGTCTTTTTAGGGTCCCTTAAAACCACTGCACAGCCTTACTGATCCCTTTGTATGGTGGTGTCTCCCACTCTTCACCTTCTAGCATAAGCTCACTCCCTTAGTTGAGTCTATAGCTAGTAGTGGCGGTTGGGAAACTCTTGCGAGGCTTGGGTGCAGAGCATCATTTCTGTGGTTTGGAGTGGATCCTTAGGCGGGAGTGATCATGTCCTCCTGGAGTTTATTATACAGTGGAAAGGAGAAGTCAGGCATAGTCAGACACGCATTCTAGACTTTAGGAAAGCTAATTTTACTAAACTTAGAGAAATACTGAGGGTGATCCCATGGACAGGAATACTAAAAGAGAAGGGAGTTCAAGAAGGATGGAAGTTTCTCAAAAGGGAGATACTGAAGGCACAATTTCAAACCGTGACAACGAGGAGGAAGAATGGGAGGTGTCTCAAGAAACCAGGATGGATGACTAAGGAACTTGCAACTGAACTATGTTTTAAACGGAACATGTATAAGAAATGGAAAAATGGGGAAATCACCAAAGAGGAATTCAAACAAATAGCTAGCACATGTAGGGGTAAAGTCAGAAAAGCTAAAGCGCAGAATGAAATCAGGCTTGCTAGAGAGGTTAAGAACAATAAAAAGGGCTTTTGGGGGTATGTCAGCAGCAAAAGGAAAAAGAAGGAAATGGTAGGGCCACTGTGTGGAGAAGATGGCAAAAAGTTAACAGGGGACAGAGAAAAGGCAGAATTACTCAACACCTTCTTCGCTTCAGTCTTCTCAGAAAAGGCAAAGGGTGCTCAACTTGAGGATAATGGAGCAGAGGACAGAATAGGAGAATTTCAGCACAGAATAAGTAAAGAGATAGTACAGAAACATCTGGTTAATCTAAATGAATATAAGTCTCCAGGACCAGATGAATTACATCCAAGGGTATTAAAAGAACTGGCAAATGTAATATCGGAACCATTGGCAATAATCTTTGAGAATTCCTGGAAAACAGGAGAGGTCCCAGCAGACTGGAGGAGGGCAAATGTTGTCCCCATCTTCAAAAAGGGGAAAAAAGAGGATCCCAACAATTATCGTCCAGTTAGTCTGACATCAATACCCGGAAAGATTCTGGAGCAGATCATTAAACAGAGAGTCTGTGAACATCCGGAAGATAATTTCATAATCACAAAAAGTCAACATGGGTTTCAGAGAAACAGGTCATGCCAGACAAATCTGATCTCTTTTTTTGATAAAATTACCAGCTTGGTAGATGAAGGGAATGCTGTGGATATAGTATATCTTGATTTCAGTAAGGCCTTTGACAAGGTTCCCCATGACATTCTTGCAAGCAAGTTGGTAAAATGTGGGCTAGACAAAGTAACTGTTACATGGATTTGTAATTGGTTGACTGATCGAACCCAAAGGGTGCTCAACAATGGCTCCTTTTCAACTTGGAGGGAAGTGACCAGTGGGGTGCCACAGGGCTCTGTCCTGGGCCCAGTGCT
Organism: Phrynosoma blainvillii; assembly: GCA_026167975.1. Classification (NCBI taxonomy): domain Eukaryota; kingdom Metazoa; phylum Chordata; class Lepidosauria; order Squamata; family Phrynosomatidae; genus Phrynosoma; species Phrynosoma blainvillii. The sequence continues at coordinate 196,936,777 of JANUYF010000002.1, forward strand.
ATTCAATATCTTTATTAATGACTTGGATGACGGTATTGGGGGCATAGTTATCAAATTTGCAGACGACACCAAATTAGGAGGAGTAGCTAATACCCCAGAGGACAGGATCAAAATGCAAAATGACTTGAACAGACTAGAAAGTTGGGCCAAAGCTAACAAAATGAAATTCAACACGGAGAAATGTAAGGTACTGCACTTAGGGCGGAAAAACGAAAAGCACAGATATATGATGGGGGACACCTGGCTGAATGAGACTACGTGTGAAAGGGATCTAGGAATCCAGGTGGACCACAAGTTGAACATGAGTCAACAGTGCGATGCAGCAGCTAAAAAGGCCAATGCAATTTTAGGCTGCATCAGTAAAAGTATAGTGTCTAGATCAAGAGAAGTAATAGTGCCACTCTAGTCTGCTTTGGTCAGGCCTCACCTGGAATACTGTGTCCAGTTCTGGGCACCACAATTCAAAAAGGATGTGGAGAAACTGGAGCGTGTCCAAAGGAGGGCAACTAAAATGGTGAAGGGTCTGGAAACCAAGCCCTATGAGGAACGGCTTAGGGAGCTGGGGATGTTTAGCCTGGAGAAGAGAAGGCTGAGAGGTGATATGATAGCCGTATTTAAATATTTGAAGGGATGTCATATCGAGGAGGGAACAAGCTTGTTTTCTGCTGCTCCAGAGACTAGGACCCGAAACAATGGATGCAAGCTGTAAGAAAAGAGATTCCACCTCAACATTAGGAGGAACTTTCTGACAGTAAGGGCGGTTCGAGAGTGGAACACACTCCCTCGGAGAGTAGTGGAGTCTCCTTCCTTGGAGGTCTTTAAGCAGAGGCTGGATGGCCATCTGTCAGGGATGCTTTGATTGGGAGTTCCTGCATGGCAGGGGGTTGGACTCGATGGCCCTTGTGGTCTCTTCCAACTCTATGATTCTATGATTCTATGATTCTATTTTGAAACAGATTGACCGATTGGAGCAAGGCGTTAGAGCACATGGCGGCAGGGGGAAAGTGGCAGCAAAAATATGAGAGCTGTGGTTCACTAGCTTTCCCAGGCCTCTTCCTGGGGAGGGGGTGGACCTGAGGGAATGGGAGAGGTGGCTTTGTGAGATGGATGGGCAGCCCTAGTGGTCCAAATTTGGCTTCTATACTTTCTGTACCTCTTTTAGATCAGAAAGGAGTAGAGGATTCAAATTCTCCAGTTTTTTGTGGGCTCACCTCTGGTCAAGAAGAAATGGTTGTGTGCAAATCTCCAGCTCAGCAATTAGAGTGGCAGCTTGCTACAGTTTGCAAGGTTTAACTGATTGCTGCAACTTCCAAAGATTTTCCAGTGTGTGTGTATGCATTTATTCAGTTACCTTCTTCCCTCCCACTCATCACAGCACCAGTGACCACTCCTCTGCTCTGCATCCATTTTCTGGCTAGAAGCAAGTGGGCTAGATTAAATGTTCCTCTTTCCAGCTCCCTAAGCAAAAAGGAATAATCTCCCTATTTCCTCTTGATCTGGGAAGAGCCTCTTTAGTTAAGACTAGGATAAATCTAATTAATAGACTGAAATAGTAATCCCCATTCTAATTTCTTATTTCCAAAACAGGAAAATATGGGGTATGTGTTTGAATGACAATCTGTGCTTAATCCTTAAGACATACTGCTCAATGACACCACTGGGGGACATCCTTCTGTCTCAGGTTTTGGCCTAGGAACTTCAGGGCCTGGGATGATCCTGAACTGGAAACCCAGTACAACTGGCAACTGGCAAATATTTACTTTCAGTGAGAACTCTCTTCACTGAGAAAAGGTGCAGAAGAGCTATTTTGTTGTTCTTGTTGTTGTAGAATTTGTTCTCAGAATTTATTAATACATATTGCCAAAGATTCCTTCCCTCTTGGAAATGCCATTCTCACCTGAAGTCCAACAAAATATTCAGTATATATCAAGGGGTAGCCACGTTGGCCATGTAGCAAAGTACAATAACATCCAAAATCCATTAAACAGTGATTCCTTTATTGGGCCTACCAAAATGAACAAAATACATGTTGCAAGTTTTCAAAGCTCCATTGGCTTCGAAAGCTTGCAACATATATTTTGTGCATTGTACTTTTGGTATATTTTAGTTGGCCCATAAAAGTATCACTCTTTTGTGGATTTTAAATATTCATTATGACTTTAGAAATTCTTCATTCTCATCTGCCTCTAACTGTTCCAGGAAAGAACAATAATTTCTCATCTCCCCTTCCTCACCTCTTCCCAAATACATATGCAGAAAGCTAGCATATTATATTCTTCTAGGAGCTTAAGACGCCACACTGGCAAGTCCCCAGCCAGCCTGACGGGTTGGTGCCCGCATGCTTCTTTGCTTTGCCAGCTATTCATTGCAGAAGGCACTAAACATCAGTGAGCAGTTTTTAATAAGCAATTGGTATTTAACTGGCTAAAAGGTACTAAATGTCAGATTGGGGAACTCCAAATCCATCGCAGGTTTAATGGACTAGGAATGCAATCCATTAATTGCTTCTGCTTTATGTTAATTACACTGCACCAAGATTGATGGCCTGATTGCTCTGCCAGCCTCAATCATGCTGGCAAACTTTGCTGTGCTAGGAGGTCTGGGGTTGGGAAATGAGTCTGCCAGGTTGATAAAGCCCCCCTTTTTCTGTAGTGGAGAATTTTGTGGGTTTGTTGCTGTCACTGGGAGCTCTCCCAACAATTCTAGTGACAGTAAGTTTCAAGAGGCAGAGCTTTTATAGAGTATTGGGGTTTGGGGTATGTTTTCTGTAATATCAGCAGGTGTCTGCAGGAGCTGAGATGTGACAATGAAGGGCCTAAATACAATTGCCGATCTCACCTAGAATGGTCTGGAACTAGAATTAGAATGGGGATTACTATTTCAGTCTATTGATTAGATTTATCCTACTCTAGAGAGCCAGTATGGTGTCATGGTGGTTTGAGTGCTGGACTACGACTCTGGGGACCAGAGTTCAAATCCCTGCTCAGCCATGGAAACCCACTGGGTGATCTTGGACAAATCATATTCTCTCCACCTATGAGAAATGCAAAGTTAAACAGCCCTTTGAACAATCTTGCCAAGAAATCCCTGTGTTAAGTTCACTAGAATCACTGCAAATCAGGAAATGAAGGCACACAACAACAACAGCAGCAACAACAACAACTTTGAAGCCGCAGCCTTTCCTAACAAGTTACTGAACTCCAACTTGTTTCTTCTCTGCTGGCTAATTCCACCTAACAAGCTTTCACTTTCCAGAGCTCAGCTCACACCCAAGCAAGTGTGGTGCAATGCTTGAGTTCTACTCACCACCAGCTATCAAAAACCACGAGTGTCCCTGCAGGTTGCAATACTATATCCCAATGACTTGTGAATAAGCCTCACCTGGGCTCAGCAGAATATACTTTTGATCAGACATCTGTAGGACTGTGCTACTAAGCAAGCATAAGAAACATCTTTTACCTATTAATTATACAGAAGGCTAGAGAGGGTGATCTCTCTTCACATGTCACACCATAACAGGGTTCTCGTTGCAAGCTGGTTCATTCATCTGTAACTCATTTTAATGGCCCTTCCACTGAACAAAGTAGAAACATTTCTCCTGGCTATCCTGAAGTGGTAGGCTTGATCTGTTCCATCTGGGGCAGAAATTCAATCAAAAGAGGCAAATGTTTCAAAATTGTTTTGGGAATGGAGGAAACAGCAATGACTTTTACAGAGATGATGCCTTATGTCCTAGCCAGCACTAAGAAGGAGGGCTGCCCCAAGGTATTTTGTTGCTGGAGCCAAAGGATAAGATGGTGTTCCCTTTCATTTCACAGCTGGTGTCAGAATGAACAGTTTAGCATGGTCAACGTGTGCTCTACTGCCACACCTGAAGGTAACAGGCAAGCTTAGGGATGCAGGACACATAGCTAGGTTGGTCACATGAAAAAAGAGGACAATCTTTCTGTACCTTTGTGCAAAAGAAGACATTTCAACAGGTACCCCTTGTTACTTAAGTGATACCTACTGAAATTCCTTCTTACACAACTATTAAAGGTACAGAAGCCTCATCTTCTTTTATATCTGGTCACCTATGCACATCTATGTTTCCTAAGAGACCAAAATGTCCAGGAGTCTCAAGAGGTACATCTGCGAGGAGGTGGTGCCACTCCTGCCCCCCTCCCAGTTTCCTACCTTAGTTAATTTCCTCACTCTACCTAAATATATAGAGGACTATCCTATAGAGAAGAGAGGGCTGAGCAGCCTGCTCCTGGATATTATGATTGACACTTAAATATAGTTTCTGGTCAGACTGTGGAATTTGCTGTCACTAAATGGATTGATAGACTAGAAACAGACTTGCTCTGATCCAGTTAGTGTTCTTGGAAAAAAAATCTGTCCCTGTTCCTACTTCTCTAAAACAAAAATATAGCAGGGGAAACTTTTTCTGATGTGAAGGAATGTAAGAATGATATTTGTTCTATATCCCTTTGTCCTAGGACGGTCAGAATTTTCTGGAGTTGAATAAACACAGAAGACCCACCCCTGCCAGTTCAGAAAGAGTCAGGCCCCATCTGGAGTATTGTGTGCATTTCTGGATGACTCTTTTTAAGAAGGATGTAGGCAATTTGGAGCAGGTTCAGAGGACAACAAGGATGATAAGAAGTATGGAGAACAAAACATATGAGGAAAGATTGAAAGAGCTGGGCTTGTTTAGCTTGTTGAAGATGAGGCAGAGGGGTAACATGATCACACTCTTTAAACATCTCAAGGGCTGTCACAGAGAGGAGAAGCCAGGCCTGTTCTTTTCTGTGGCAGAGGGTAGGACCAGGTCTAATAGTCTGAAGTTATAGGAGAATAGATTTTGACTGATCATTAGAAGGCCCTTCTTGACAGTGAGAGTGGTTTAGCAATGGAACCAATTGCCTAGAGAAGTGGTGAGGACTCCTTCTCTGGACATCTTCAAAAAGAGACTGGACAGCTACCTGCTAGGGATGCTTTGGCTGGAGATCCTGCACTGAGCAGGAGGTTGGACTCAATAGCCCACGAGGCCCCTTTCAGCTCTATCATTGGATGAGTCAAAAAAGAAGAGCTGGAAACCTAACTTTCAGACAGTTTACAGCTTATTATATTTTGTAAAGTCTAATTGCTGAGTGGAGCTGTGCAGCTGTTGTGAAGAAATGGGCAGACAGAGCCAAAGATGGACTGAAGAACCTCAGTGGAGACAATTAAAATGATGATACTACCTAAGATGAACTTTTTGTTTCAAAATATTCCAGTGCTTTTAAATGATAAACCATTTATACAATGGAAGAAAGATCTTGTAAAATTCATCTGGTCAGGTAAAAAATCTAGGATAAAGTGGAAGACACTGATTGATAAGAAGAAAAATGGAGGTTGTAACTTACCAGATCTAAAGACTTATTATTATGCAAATGCATTAACTTGGATCACGGATTGGGTAAAACTAGAAAATGATAGAACACTTGCCTTAGAAGGATTTAATCTGAGATTTGGTTGGCACGCATACATGTGGTAGAATAAGACAAAAGTGCATAAAGAATTTGAGCATCATTATGTCAGAAGATCATTGATAAGGATTTGGTTATATTGTAAGGAAAAATTCTACAGAAAACTACCTTTATGGGTGTCACCACAAGAAGCCTTTTTTGGAAGATGGCGAGAAGTATCTAAATGGTTGAGATATCGAGATATTTTGAGCAAAACAAGGAGTGGAAGCTATGAATTAAAGCCTTTAGAGAATTTGAAAGAATTGGATAAAAATTTACACTGGTTTCCATATAAACAGCTAATGGACAGATTCAAAGCAGATGATAAGAAACTGGGATTTGAAGAGACAGACACCGAATTGGACAAAGTGATTAAGCAAAATGGAAAAAAACTAACTTCCAAATATTATGAGACTTTACAAGCAATAGATTTGGAACAAGACTTAGTAAAAGATACGATGATTAGATGGGCCAAGGATATTGGTAGGGATATTGATTTGGAAAGTTGGGAGTGGGCAAGAATGAAGACACAAAAATTTACTAAATGTCAAGACTTGAAAGAAAACTATTTAAAAATGGAGCAACGTTGGTACCTCACCCCAGCGAAATTAGCAAAAATTTGCAGGAATGGTAATAACAGATGTTGGAAGTGTAAGCAAACTACAGGGTGCTGGCTACATGTATGGTGGAATTGTGACAAAGTCAGGAAGTATTGGACAACTGTTCATAAGGTAATTTGTGAAATATTTAAAATAAGATATGACATGTTATCAGAAATATATCTGATGAACATGACAAATAAGATCCCAGTAAAAATGGAAAGGAAATATGGAAGGATATTATTGTATATGATAACTTCAGCTCGGATTACATTAGCAAAAAAATGGAAGCTAGCAGAAGTGCCCTTAACCAGTGAGTGGACTACAAGACTTATTGAAATGATGAGTATGGACATACTCACAGCCAGACTGAACAAACAAAATGTAGAAAGTACTGAACAAGACTGGACTCCGATACTGCAATACTGTAAGAGAGAAAATTTAATTGAATAGAGATATAGACTGATGGGATACCCTAAATTAGTAAACTGACTAAATAATAGGTGAAAAGTGACTATTAAAGATCAAGATAATTAAAGCTATTGTTATAACACACAGTGGATTCAATATTTAAAATTGCATATATATGAAGACAATGAGTGAACATTGAACTAAGGTTGAGTACAAACTGGAGATACTTTGGAAGTCAATTGTAAATATTTGTATTTAATTATTGAAAAAGAAATTAATATGTTAACTTTATAGAGATGTTTGAATAGTATATGTTAATAAAACATAAATTATATATAAAAAAAAGAACCTCAGTGGAGCCAGCCCAAGGCAGAGGTGCAAATTGCACCCTCCCTTCACTAGTTCAAGGTGCACACTGTAATACCCAAGGCCAGCTATGTTAGCCCCTGTAATACCCAAGGCCAGCTAGGATCAGAAGATCCTACAAGTGGCTCCCTTAATCTATTGGAGAAATGAAATCACTCACATTTTGTGTTGCCATTAATAACACCCCAAATCAACTGCCTGAAGCCACCTGACTGCCCCATGACTGTTGTTGAGTTTTTGACTACAGCTTGATCTGAAGGCATATGTTACTTCAATATAACTATACTGAAGTAGTTGGCTCAGAGCCTAAATGAAGAGTCACCTAGAAACTCCTCATATGCTGTTTTTAATTCATGACCTCCATTATGGAAGAGGAGTGGGATAGAAATGTAACTGAATAAAAATTCCTGGTAGACCTGGACATGCCAAGTATCACAGACTAGTGTATCAGAGGCGTTGAGTTAACAGAAACAAAATGTAATGCATCTTTCTTCTATATTTCAAAATGCTTGTGTTATTTTCTGCTGCAGAGTATAGTGGAGTCTTCATCTTGGGTAGTTTCTAGACAGAAGCTGGATGGTCATCTGTCTCTGGAGTGCTTTCATTATGTATTTCTACAAGACAGGGTGTTGGACTGGATGGACCTTGTGGTCTCTTCCAACTCTATGATACAGTAAAAAAAAAAAAAACCAACCCCTTGATGCACAACGTTGAGCATACAGTCCTTCACTAAAGCAGCCAACCAAGCAGATAGTAGAGCACTCCTATACATATCTATTGCTGTTAACTGCCATCAAGTTGATTTTAACTTATGGCAACCCCATGAATGAGAGACCACAAAGTCTTCCTATCATCAAAATGGGACCTGCTCAGGCCTTGCAGATTCAGGGCCAAGGCTACCTTGATTGAGTCTATCCATCTGGAATGTGATCTACCTCTTTTCCTACTGTCCTCCACTTTACCAATTATTATAGTCTTTTCTAGTGAGTAATATCTTCTCATGATATGTCCAAAGTACAATAGTCTCAGTTTAGTCATCTTGGCTTCTAGGGAGCGTTCAGGCTTGATTTGCTCTGGGACCCATTTATTTGACTTTTTAGCAGTCCACAGTAACTGTGAAACTCTTCTCCAGCACCACATTTCAAATAGGTTGATTTTCTTCTTATCAGCTTTCTTCACTGTCTAGCTTTCACAACCATACATAAAAATTGGAAATATGATGTTATAAACAATCCTAACTTTAGTATTCAATTATATTTCTTTACATTTCAGAATCTTGTCTAGTTCTTTCCTAGCTGCCCTTCTTAGCTTTCTTCTAATTTCTTGACTACAGTCGCCATTCTGACTAATGACTGAGCCAAGATATGGAATGTTGGAACTATTTCAATGTCTTCATTACTGCTTCAAAGTTATGTAAATCATCTGTGGTCATTCTTTTTGTTTTCTTAATGTTCAACTGTAAAGCTGCCTTTGCAGTCCTTGATTTTCTTCAGTAATTGTTCCAAATCTTTGCTATTTTCAGCTAGTAGTATGGTATCATCTGCATATCTTAAATGGCTGATATTGCTTTCCCCAATTTTCGCCCGTCCTTCCTTCGAATCTAATTCTGCTTTACGTATGATATGTTCAGCATCTATTTTGTTGTTGTTGGGTGCCTTGAGTCATTTCTGACTTATTCTGACTCTAAGGTGACCTTGTCACACGGTTTTCTTGGCAGGTTTCTTCAGAGGGGGCTTGCCATTGCCAACTTCTGAGGCTGAGAGAGTGTGACTTGCCCAGTGGGTTTCATGGTCAAGCAGGGATTTGAATCTTGTTCTCCAGAATAATAGCCTATACATAACTACAAAGAAGGAAACTTCCTTTAAAATCGTTGGGCCTTATTCTCGGCTAATGTTCATTGAACTTCAACCTAAAACATTTAGTGGAAGCAACCAAGTTCCACACAGTGTTGTGGCGTGACATATCATTTTACAAAAGTCTTGAAAAGTTAATTTTTGCACTACAAATCCCCGAAGCCCACATTAGCATGAACATGCTGGCCTGGGTATGAAACCCACTGGGTGACCTTGGGGGAGTCACATGCTCTCAGCCTCAGGGGAAGGTAATGGCAAACATCCTTTGAAAAAATCTTGCCAAAAATCACTCATGATAGGGTCACCTTAGGGTCACCATAAGCTGGAAATGACTTAAAGGCACACAACAACAAAATCTAAAAAGCGGGGAACATCTCCAAGGTCTTGGGCTTTAGGAACTCATCACTATTTCCTTCCTTCCACTTTGATTGCTCTTCCTGCTGTTGTTTTCCCTTTGTTCCATTTATCCGGTTCCTGCCAGCTGGGGTTCCGCTCCCCCTTCCCTGTGGCTGCTGTTTGCAACCACACTCCTCGCCTTCAATTGTCATGCAGCCGAGCTCTACATATTTAACTCCCTTAATCTGCCTCCATAACTCAGTCCCACCAGCCTCCTTCATCATTTTTGTAGCCGTTCTCCCAACTGCTTCCAGTTTGTCAATATCTTTCGGGTAATGAGCTGCCTTTGCAAGGCGGAGAAGGGGAAGGAAGCAGCCGCTTGTTGTGGCAAGTAAAAGGACAAAGAAAGTGTGATGAGTTCACAACTTGATAAATGGTCGGTTTTGGAACTTTGAAAGGAAGTGATTGCACAAAGTTATGGATACTTCCTAGCAGAATTTTCATCCTTCAATGGCCCTGTCTCCTTCAAGGGATTATATTTGGGCCAGAAGGCATAGGAGCCAGCATGTTGTAGTGGTTCAGTGGTTTGACTGTGACTCTGGAGACCAGGGTTTGAATCCTTGTTCAGCCATGGGAACCTGCTGGGTCACCTTGGTCAAGTCACACTCTCTCAGCCTCAGAAGAAAGCAAAGGCAAACCACTGCTGAATAAATCTAGCCAAGAAAACTCTGTGATAGTTTCTCCTTAGGGTTGCCACAAGTCATACGCGATTTGGAGCCACACAACAACAACTAGAAGGTGTCTTCTTTCATTGTAACCCTCTTGTATTTTTGTGGATTTTTTGGGTTGTGTGGCCATGCTCTAGAAGAGTTTCTTTCTGACGTTTCGCCAGCATCTTCGCCAGAGAAGATTTCTCTGAAGATGCCAGCCACAGATGCTGGTGAAATGTCAGAAAGAAACTCTTCTAGAACATGGCCACACAACCCAAAAAATCCACAAAAAACTATGGATGCCGGCCATGAAAGTCTTTGACTTCACCTCTTGTATTTTCTTTGCACTTCTTCCCTTTTTTCCTTACTACAGAAAATCTATTATGAAAGATAGACTAGCTGCACAATGGCTTTTAATTTTTAACACTGTAGTGTAGAGGCCCACCATCTGGAAATGCCACCATATCCCTTCCCTACTTTTTTTGTGGCAGCTCATTTTTAGGACAGCTCTACTGACACATATGTGCATGTTTGAATGCATGGCTTTATTTGTTACAGAGCTTGCTGGGTCTATTTTCAACTCTAGAATTTATCAATTAAGAGTAGATGAAAGCATTGCAAGGCATATGCAGAGTGCATTTTCCCCACAGAAGACAAAGATTAGGAGGCAGAATTAGGAGTGAAATTTTCAGCCAGGGAGCCTGTGCTTGGTACCGCTTTTCTAGAGATTAAGCTTGAGAAAGGCAAAGTCCAACCATCCAGATGTTGGACGTTATCACACGTGGGCCACAAAGCGATAATAAACTGGAAATGACAAATTCCGAAAATAAACCGAAAATAAACCTTGATTCTGCAAATGTTTTTCACACGTAATTACCTTAATTGCACAATTAAGGGAAGCTCCCACTGAAACCACATTTAACATTCACACACAAGTGAAAAAATCCCGTACATGTGCTAGAAATGATCTTCTACCACATGCGCACTATGCTCGCCGCGGCTGTCACTCGCTGCGGCTGTCACCCCTTCCCCAGGTCCTCCTTGGAGCGCTGGCCGTGGGTAGGGTTGGCGCTCCGAGGAGGTCCTCCTTGGAGCGCCGGCCATGCATAGTGTCGGCGCTCCGAGGAGGTCCTCCTTGGAGCTCCAGCCGGGCGGAGGGTCAGCGCTCTGAGGACGACCTGAGGAAGGGGTTGGGGTGCCGATCGTGCAGCTGCCCCTCCCCTTCCCTGCCCCCAAGATGGCTCAATTAGCCGTCTGATGAGGGGGAAGGAGACACTTATGCTGCCTCCAGGACCCCGTGGAACCATGGGAAAATGTGGGGAAATGCTTCCAAATGCACATTTGCTTTTCACATTACGGCAAATTTACCTTAATTGCAAATTTACCTTAATTGCGCATTTGTATTTCCTCCAAACAACCGAATTTCAAAAGATCTCGGTTAACACCAGTTTCTGTCCACTTTCTGACCAGTTTCTATGCGACGTCGTGTGAAAACACAGGGCACTAATCCAATTTCTGTTTGGGTTTTGTGTGGATTAACCAGCAGATTTGCCCCCATGTGATAACGTCCGTTGCTGAGTTGCAGCTAACAGTGCTCCATAGCTTTAATTGTGCTGTCTACAGCTGGTGGAAAGTGCTTGGCCATGAAAACCCACTGGGTGACCTTGAGCAAGTCATACACTCTCAACCCCCCCCAAAAAACCTTACTAGGTTTGTCTTAAAAGTTGCCATAACTTGAAACCGACTTGAAGGCACACAACAACAGACCACCTTCCTCTTGAAATTGAGAATAAAATAACTGAGCACATGATAAGGTTGATGTATTACCATAATTATACTGTCTTTCTCAACTTGGCACCAGGCAGATCTGTTAGATTATAAGTCTTGTTATCCCTCCCACAACCAGCAAGTATGAGAAGTGTTTCAAGCACATTTAAGATCCAAAATACACATTATGGCAAGAAACTTGGAAATGGTTCTTGCCTGTAAAAAGGTGGTTGAAAACCAGAAGAATCTTCAGACACTGGACTTGCCTGAAGATGTGAAGCTACCTTTCTGGTTCTGAGTAAGAACACTGGTTAATTTGGATTGGATATTGAGGCTTGACACGTTAGTCCCTCATGGTCAAAATGTGGACTTAGAGTCCATCCATCACACCCTGGGACTTTGTATCTCCCCTACATCCTTTCTGTTTGATGGTACCAGTCCTCTTTGCTTTCTGGCTTTTAGTGTTACTTTGAAAGGTGCTAACAAAAGGTGATGAATCCCAATAGTTCCAGGACCTTGGATAACTCCTTTAAAAATTGGAAGTAATTTTTTTTTTTACTTTTATCACCTCACTGATGATAATATGTTAATATGCTTCTTGAATTGTGTTGCCCAGAACTGGACACAATATTCCAGGTGAGGTGTAACCAAAGCAGAACACAGTGGTACTATTACTTCCCTCAAAACGTCAGGTAAAGCGTCATTGGAAGGTGTCCACCTAAATTCATTTTGAAGCCTGCAAGGCAATCTGTTGCACTATTTGAATAGCTGTTACTGTTAGGAGCTTCTTCCTAATGTTTAGTTGGAATCTTTTTTCTTTCTTGTGATTTAAATCCATTGCTTAGTTCCTGTTCCCTGAAGCATCAGAAACCATCTCACTCAATCTTCCACATGACAGTATTGAGAGGCGATTATAATAGGCACTTCTCAATTTTCAGTTGTGTATTCCTGCATGACAGGGAATTGGGCTTGATGGCCCTTTTGGTTGTTTCCAACTCTGTGATTCTATTATTCTGTTCTAGACACTGCATTCCTATTGATGTAGCCTAGAATCATATTGGCTTTTTTAGCTGCTGCATTACACAGTTGAATTATGTTTAGCTTGTGGTCTACTAAAACTCCCAGATCCCTTTCACATGTATTATTGTCAAGCCAGGTGTCACCCAGCCTATATCGGTGCATTTCATTTTCTCTGCCTAAGTATTGTACCTTGCATTTCTTTCTCTTGAAATTGATTTTGTTAGTTCTGAGCCAGCTCTCCACTCTGTTAAGTTCATTTTCAATTTTGATTCTGTCTTCTAGCATAATAATCATCCCTCATAATTTGGCGTCATCTGCATATTTGATAAGCATGCTTTGTATTCCATCATCCAAGTAATTGATAAAGATATTGAATAGCACTGAGACCACGACAGAACGGTATAGCACCCTGCTAGTCACTTCTCTCCAGGACAAGGAGGAGCCATTGTTACCCTTTGGGTTTGATCTGTCTACAAATCCACTTGACAGTTGCATTGTCCAGATCACATTTTACTAGCTTTCTTGCAAGGATATAATGGGAGACCTTGTCAAAGGCCTTACTGAAGTCAAGATACACTATATCCACAGCATTACCCTCATCTACTAAAGTTATAACTTTATTAAAAAATAGAGATGAGATTAGTCTGGCATGACTTGTTTTTAAGAAACCCATGTTGACTTTTTGTGACCATGGCATTACTTTCTAAGTACCTATAGACTAGCTGTTTCAATATCTGCTCTAGAATCTTTCTGGTATTGATATTAAGCTGATTGGGCAGTAATTATTTGGTTCTCTTCCCTCCCCCCGCCCTTTCTGAAGATGAGGACACATTTGCCCTCTTCCAGTCTGCTGGGATTGCTCCTGTTCTACAGGAATTATCAAAGATTATTGCCAGCAGTTCTACAATTACTTCTGCCAGTTCTTTTAATATTCTTGAATGAAGTTCATTTGGCCCTGGAGACTTGAATTAATTTAGAGTAGCCAGGAATTTCTGCACTGCCTTTTATCTATTCTGTGCTGCATTTCCCCTACTGTGTCATTTGCTCCATTTCCCCCACTGTTGACCACTGTTTTCCTTTTGGGAAAAAAAACCGAGGCAAAGAAGGTGTTGAGAACCTAGACTGGGCTCTACAGGCGAATGGTTACTCCAGCTCAGACATCAGAAGGGCTGCCAGATCCAGAAAAACCCATAGGAGTGAAGACAAACAGCTACTCAAAGGGGAGGTATTTTTACCATACATCAAAAGAGTCACAGCAGAATAGGGAAACTGGTGAAGAAACGCAATCTCCAAATGGTCTACAAACTGACCAAGAAAATCCAGCTCAGCAAAGGACAAGAGAGATCCTTTTACAGCTGCAAAAGTTTACTGCATACTGTGCAGCTGTGGACAAGGCTACATAGGGACCACCAACATAGTGTTCAAACATGAATTAAGGAACACAAGAGACACTGAAGACTGGGCCAGCCAGAAAAACCAGCAATAGCAGAACACATTATAAACCATCCTGGGCATAAAATGCTATTTGAAAACACTGAAATTCTGGACTATGCCAACAATTATCAGGTCAAAATGCACGGGGAAGCCATTGAGATCCACAATTGCCTTCTACAAGCTCCAATACAGAGGGTACCTTACACCGGTAAAATTAGCGAAATTTAAAAATGATAACAAAAACAAATGTTGGAAATGTCAGAAATACAAAGGTACATTCTTCCACATGTGGTGGCGATGCCCGGTATCAAAAAGATATTGGGACACAATTCATAATGAAATCCAGGATATCCTTCAAATAAAAGTTGAAAAAGATCCAAAACTATATCTATTGGGCATAACAGAGGAAACAATAAAAAAGAAATATGGGAAAGTTATTTTCTACATGCTAACAGCAGCGAGAATAACATATGCTTCCACTTGGAAAGACAACAAGCCGCCAAAGACAATAGAATGGTTTTGGAGACTTTTAGATTTCATTGAAATGGGCAAACTAACCCATTTGTTTAAAAATAAACCCAACGACAAATTCAAAACTGAATGGACAACTGTAATAGAAAAGATTTACAAGAAGATACAAAATTTGACAAAATCAGAATAAAACATGCTGGTATTTTACTTTTAAAAATCCCATAGAGAACTAATAGCAAATACAAATATTAAATATATCTACTCATATATACATATACAAAATACATACAAATACCGTTACTATTGATATTGTGTATATATATAGATATGTAAAACAAAGGGTCAAAACTCGACTCAATAGACTAACATGGAAATGGAAAGGTAAAGGCACATGTCAAATATCTTGGAAATAGGCAAGGAGAAGCTTTTTTTTAAGATATGAAGATAGAATTAATTTATGTATGAATCTAAGAAAGTAAGGAGATGTGAGATGTGTGGCGTATAGATGTAAGAGTGAAAGGGGATGAAAAGAATTGTAAGGTTTGATGATGTAGTATGTGATGTACTTCTCTTTTTTTTTTGTTATTCAAAACTAATAAAGATTATTAAAAAAAAAAAAAAAAGAAATCCACAATTGCCATTCAGCAACAGAACAACACACAGATTAACATGTAAATCACCTTCTGTCAACCAAGGGTCACACAGTAAATATATACCCCACTCACTTCCATGCCACCATTCTCTGAAGATGCCAACCACAGGTCTTGGTGAAACGTCAGGAATAAACTCTTCCAGAACACGGCCACATAGCCTGAAAACCCCACAAAAAAATTAGGGGCCTTTACAGACTGCAAATTGAGTCCACTTTAAGGGTTAGGGTTAGTGCTAAGGAATCATGGGAATTGTATTTTTTTCTGAGACATTGAGCCTTCTCTGTCAGAGAGCTCTGGTGCCACAATAAAATACAGTTCCCATGACTCCCTAACCCGAACCCGAACCCTTAAAGTGGATTCAATTTGCACTATTTCTAGCAGTCTGCAAAGCCCTAGGTTGAGGACTTCTGTCTTTTTTCTGTACCCTGTTAGCATTTCTCCATCTTCTCCACACAGGCCCTTCCATTTCCTTGTTCTTCCTTTTGCTATGGATAGAACAAAAAGGAAAAGGGGAAAAAGCCCTTTCTAAGATATAAGAAGGGAAGCTGATATATATATATATTAAATTCAGTTCAAACACCAATTTGCTAGTGTCTTTCATGTTTCAGGAGTTCAGGGGACAGTCTCATGCTATGTAAATGATCACGTGTTTTATACTATAAAATCCCCTTCACACTCCACAATTACAGCCCTTTGATACCATCCTGGGATTTGTAGTTTCAGGAGATATTAAAAATTATCTGTTTTAGTACCTCATCAAACAATAAACCCCAGGATTCTGTAGCATACATACATGGAAGTTAAAGTGGTACCAAACTGCTATAACTGTGCAGTGGTAAATGAGTTCTTGGTTAAATTATGGGTCCATCCAGCCTATGAATGAAGAACTGGAAAATAATATGTAAAGTAATATAGTTTCTCATTATTTGAGGGAGGAGGTAATGAGGGCCAATATAATTGGTTTTAAGTGTCACAATCACAACAAGGTGAATGCTAGTATTTATTAGTTGTTCATGTGTGTATGTGTGTACCTTCAAGATGCTTGTTGACTTATGATGACCCCATTAATTTCATAGAGTTTTTTAAGGCAAGAAATATTCAAAGGTGGTTTTACTAGTTCCTTCCTCTAAAATCCAGCCTACAGCACCTGGTATTCATTTGCCATAACAGGTAGCAATTACTATGTCTAAACATTATTTTTGTGGGTTGTTTGGGGGTTTGGGGGGGCATTTTAGCTTTTTTTGTATTTTAAATACATTTTAATTTTTAAAAAGCAGTTCAAAGCTAATGTCTTAGTAACACATTCCTAATGAATAATAGCCAACAAACTACTTTTTAAAAAATCAAAGGCAATGCTAATGTGCTGTCTTTTCCAGTAATATTTCCAAACCTCTGCTATAATCTTTCTTTTGACTGGCAGCAGCTCCGCATGGTCTCAGGCAGTGGTCTTTCCAGTCAGCCTACTACCTGACCCTTTATTAAACTGGAGATGCCAGGGACTGAACTTGAGACCTTCTGCATGCAAAACATGTGCTTTATCATTGAGCTGTGGTCCCTCTCCATAATGCGGTATCCACTTGTGACATAACTGAATACCAGTACAATCTCACATACACATCCAGTGCATCTGTGCCAGAGGGGGAAGGGGAGACCGAAGATGCAAAATCCATTGCAATGCAGTGCAGGAGGCAAGGCCTCTTTCTGATTTACTAGTTTCATTTTGATTTCTCTCCCACCCTCTTGCCAAGGGCTCAGGGATGGGAACGGACTATCATTCCTGCTTTATATGAAATAGGCTTCTGGTGTTAATCCTTGACATTGATTCAGGGAAGTGAGGAC
This sequence comes from Phrynosoma blainvillii, assembly GCA_026167975.1. Classification (NCBI taxonomy): domain Eukaryota; kingdom Metazoa; phylum Chordata; class Lepidosauria; order Squamata; family Phrynosomatidae; genus Phrynosoma; species Phrynosoma blainvillii. The sequence goes on from JANUYF010000002.1 coordinate 196,953,728, forward strand.
TGGAAAAGGCCAACAGCCTAGACAGCTTCTGATGGTCAGAGTTACCAGTACTGGACTAGGCGGACCAGATTTCTGAGCCAGTGATAAAAGTTCCTGGTGTAAAATGTTAAAAAGGAAATAAATAGTAGTAAAATGCAATCCTCAGCTACATGAAGATCACCCTGTTATCACTTAACTCTGGCCTTGGAATGCCAGCCCAAAGATGAAAGTTTTATACCTCATCATCAGGAAGGTATCCAGGATGGGAGGTGGACAGACATTTGTTGCTATTTGTTGTCAAGCAGACTTCAACTTAAGGTGACCCTATGAATGAGACACCAGCAAGAACCCTGGTCATCAGCAGCCCTGTTCAGGTCTTGCAAAGTCAGGGTTTCCTTTAGTGAGTCTATCCAGCTGCAAGGCAGTTTTCCTCTTTTCCTACTGCCTTCTACCATTGGAAGCATTATTGTCTTTTCTAATGAGTAATGTCTTCTCATGATATGTGCCTTCAAGTAATTTTTGACTAATGATGAACTTATCATGGGGTCTTCTTGGCAAGATTAGTTCAGAGGAGGTTTGCCATTGCCTTCTCCTGAGGCTGAGAGAGTGTGTCTTGCCCAAGGTCACCCAATGGGTTTCATGGCCGAGTTGGGAATTGAACCTTGGTCTCCAGAGTTGTAATCCAACACTCAAAGCAGTTAGCCACACTGGTTTTCAACATACTACCAGGAAAAGGCTGGGTGTTCCACTTAGGCAAGGAAGCAAGCCTTTGGCGTTTTTTATCTTTGGCCTCATTCCCACTGTGATGTAAAGCAAATGGCTGATTGGGTTATATGGCTGTTGTTCCCACATGAAACCGGCTCCGATCCTATTGAGCTTGGTTTCAATCGCAATGAAGCGAGGCAAACGCAAAAAACACCACTGTTTCCTGACACTAGTTTTTTGGCAGTTCTTTTGAAAAAAAACGATTCCTAAGCGTGTTCAACAAGTCAGAATGATGGATCTGAATTGGATCATACTGGAGGGGAGGATCTGATGGCACATTGCCTTTGTGCTTGTGGTATATTTGCACCTACTTGCAATTATGGGAGGACTGCAGCTCAGTGAGGCAAGTAGTTGCAAAACCAATGGATCGCATATCCTGTCAATATTTTTTAAAAAAATAATTCCCAAGCTGGGATGTTCAAAGGAAAAATGGTGTGCTTGAGCAGCTTGGGTTTCTGAGGAGCAGAGGAAGGCTCATTTGCTAAAGTTGCCCCACTCGATGCCTGGAATGGCCCCGTCCTCACCGTATTGCTGCTTGCATCACAGATGACGCGTAGATGATTGACATGCATTTTGAAGCAGTACGAACTAGTGAGAATGCCAATTGTACCAAAAAAAGAAGCGATTACAAGGGAATAATGAAAAGATCTGCTTTCATAGTGGGAACGAGGGACCTTTTGGAATCGATTCACCCATACGAAGTGAAGGCGTATCGCAAACCAGTTTAAATGTAAGTGGGAACAAGCCCTGAGTTTCTGACATATTGTTACCCTAATACAAACCAATCATGAGGTTTGCATGGCAAGATTAGTTCAGAGGGGGTTTGCAATTGCCATCCTCTGAGGCTGAGGTCACCCAATGGATTTCCATGGCCAAGTGGGGATTTAAACTCTCTGCTCTTAGTGTCCTAGTCCAAACTGTCTTGCTCTGTGGTTTATCTTGGCAGTTGCAACACTACAGAGGGAATCTGAGGCTTATGCGGGAGGGCAGTCAATAAAGAGCAGAAGGGAAAGATTAGGACAAAAGAGAGAGAGAGATGCTGTGTGTGTGTGTTATACCAGAGAGGCCTTTGACAGGGAGGGAGCTGGTCCAGGCTGTGTGAAAGCATGTTGCTTCCTTGTGAGCAACTTCTCTGTCCATAATCTCCCCTTGCCCTTCTTCATGTTTGCTTTGCCTTCAGTCACTCTTTAATAAATGGCTTTGCTTGCCAAGTGCCCGGGCTGCGGTTTATGACACCGTCACCTGCACCTGAACTCGCTGCTGTAATAAAGCAGCATTGGAGGGGGAAGGAGGCGGGGGACACCTGGCCATTTGTTATCTCCTTCCAGCCCACCCTCCAGAGCTGCTTGCTCTGCCCTCACTCCCAATGACTGATGCTGCCTGGCCAGGGAGGAGGAGGGAGGAAGGGTCCTGTCCTCCTCTGCAAGCAGCTAGCAGGGACACCTCAGAGTCAGGATTATTATGATGGAAGCCTAGGAAGGGTCATCTACGACTCAGCAGCTGTAGCCAGCTTCCCTGTCGGCCCCTTTGTTGTTGTTGTGTGCCTTCCAGTCAGTTCTGACTTGTAGCAACCCTAATGAGGCTGCATCCACACTGCAGAAATAGTTCAGTTTGACACCACTTTGACTGCCATGACTTAGTGCTATGAAATTCTAGGCATTCCATAGAATCCATAGACCCAAGAGCCCTCCAGTCCAGCCCATTCTGCCATCCAGGATTACACAATCAAAGCACCCCTGGCAGATGACCATCCAGTCTCTGTTTAAAGATCTCCAAAGAAGGAGGCTCCATCACTCTTCAAGGGAGTGTGTTCCACTGTCAAACATCTCTTACTGTCAGGAAATTCTTCCTAATGCTGAGGTAGAATCTCTTTTCCTGTAGCTTGCATCCATTGTTCCATGTCCTATTCTCCGGAGCAAGCTTACTCCCTCCTCAATATGACACCCCTTCAAATATTTAAACAGGGCTATCATATCACCTCTTAACCATCTCTTCTCCAGGCTAAACATACCCAGCTCCTGCAGTCTCTCCTCATAGGACAAGTTTTCTAGGCCCTTCACCATTTTGGTTGCCTCCTCTGGACCCCAGCTTGTCAATTTCCTTTTTGAATTGTGGTGTCCAGAAATGGACAGTATCCCAGGTGGGGCCTGATCAAAGCAGAATAGAGTGGCACTATTACTTCTCTTGATCTAGACACTACTATTAATACAGCCTAGAATCACATTGGCCTTTTTAGCGGCCGCATCACACTGTTGACTGAAGTTCAACTTGTGGTCTACTACTGAGCCACGGCAATCAAAGTGACGTCAAACTGGATAAAATTTATCCAGTGCAGATACAGCCTAAGGCAACCATATCATGGGAGTTTCTTGGTTGGCAAGATGCTCCATGACCCTAAAAGGGAAACCATGCAGTGGTGCCATTGCAGCTGGGATGATGTCCTTGCAGTCTTGCTGGGGAGGCTATGCTGCAGTGTTGTGAGGGTTCTTTTGATGTACTTGCCTTCTTTCGTTGCATCAGGTTGCCTACCTCACCATGCTGTATTTGTTTTGCATGTGAGGATGTGACCCTTCTTCCTCAGCAAACCTTAATTCACCTACCTACTTATATTGTTTACATACACTAGCTTTGAGCCAAAAAATGCTGTTCTTACTTCTACTCTCCAAGCTATGAAAACTCCTAACTTTCTGCTGATTAGTTTTATGTATACTGAGTCAGACCTTGGATAAGTCACACTCTCCTAGCCTCAGAGGATGGCAATGGCAAGTCTCCTCAGAAAAAAAACTTGCCAAGAAAACCCCATGATAGGTTCACCTTAGGGTCGCCATAAGTTGGAAATGACTTGGAGGTACACCACAACAAAAGCAACTCACAAAATCCCTTGGGTGGAAACAATGACAACTGTGAAGCTAGAATAATTTAGTAGTGTAGGATATCCATTTTGGGTGAAGGGATGCCTAAGGACAACTAGGTTGGCTTATTAAGAGGCCTTGACAAGATGTTTAGTTGATACGCTTATAGCTTTATTGGTGATTTGCTCCCAAAGAGGCTGTGATCTCATTTTTTCTTGCAGGAAGTACTCAAATCCATTTTTCCCTGTGGAGTGCATGTGTGTTGGATGTTTTTCATAATCATCTGTAGATTCATGCTTTTCTGGCACATGTTGCTCATGTCCTCTCCTCCCCATGTAGCGTGTTCAGCTGAAGTCTGCCTTGTAACCTGTGGCGACATTAGCATTGTTCAAGTCTAGCATGACTGACATTTGATGGCAGTCTTTCATAGCATCTCTCTTGTTGGAAACTACATTGAAACTCTATTTTTGTTTGCATTTTCAGAGCATTAGAATGGTGGGTTTCAAAGAATGCCCCCATCTAGCTTAGCATTCTTTTGTTTGGCAGGTCTACTGGACTTGATGTCTCTTTGATGGGATTTAGCCGGGTTCTTCCTACAGTCATTCCAATGTTAATGGCTTGACAGTGGTACAGTTAAGTTAACTTCAGACTCTGAACTTAATTATGCTACAGATACACACGCACACCCTGCAGTGGTGTCTGATGGCTTCCATGTCAGTAGGGCAATGAATTTTTTCTGGGCTTTAGTTTGAACTTTAAAAGAGTATTCAAGGTGCTGATCTTGCTTTAGGGTTTAGCAACATTGATAACACCATGAAAGTTAACACTAATTCCCAAAGCAGACTCACCAAACATGAAGTCATCAGCCACTATGCCCCCCCCATTTTAAATGGTAACTTTATTAGTATTCAAAATTTAGTGAGCTAGTCCTGTGGTGAATTTGGGGGACAGTTTTTTGCTCTAGGGTTTACCTCAGAGCCCTAATCTGCTGGCAACACTGGGGCCAAGAAGATGTACCAGGGAAGTGCCAAAGAAGGGCATATGGATAGCATATGGCTTGTCACTTGCCCTTGACACCTGGCATTGCCCTTTAAATCTCCAGCTGAAGATGGAGCAAAAAAGACCCATTCCTTCTCACAGACATGTCATCTTTTATTTTCTATGCCTAGAGGTTCCTAAGTGTCTTGTTCAGCAGCTGAAAAAGGGACTGGGAAGATGGTGAGAGAAGGCAGATAATAAGGCCTGGGGGAAAACTGACAGAAGAAACACTGGTTCCTTTTCATTGGCTTCAACTGGGGTTTTAAAATACAACTTTTGGAGTAAGCTGTCTGGAGCATTAGCCCCTGAGTTACACCTACTGCTTTGCTTAGTCCTCCCCATCATCTGCTAGTCAAAAGACACCGTTTGTGACACTTTGGGGTGTATTTCTAGCTACTAGCCCTCAATCTTTCACTCCAGCTTCTTCCTTCAAATCTTGTTTAAGCAGCTCCACTTTTTCTGTGAAATCTTTGGTTGTCTTTTTTATGCCTGTTACAAGGATGGGCAAAGTGTGGCACTCCAGATGCCCCGCTGCTGGCGAGGGGTGCTGGAAGTTGCAGTCCAACAGGACTGGACAAATGGCCTTTGCCCACCTTTGCCTGATTTCAACTATGCTTATAAGTTACCAAGTCTGCCAAGGAACCATATTGTTCACAACTGCATTAATGTAGCAGGCCAGTCTATTTCCTTCCTGGGTCAGAGAAGAGGAAGCAGAATCCCTATTATTATCCAGGAACAGACTCCAAGTGCCACCTAGATATGGAATTTGGACATATGATGTCCAAAGCTGTTCTGGAAATGGTGTGACCTGCCAGGTCATAGGAACAAGGCAAACTGCCTCATTCTAGGCTGGTAATGTTGACTAGGTACGAGACATCCCCAGTGTTTTCCTATTACTTGCTACCTGGTCCTTTTAACTGGAGTTGTGAACCTAGGACACTCTGGAATAAAGCAAATTTTTCACCTCTGTGTTGTCGTTCCTCCCCACACTATACATGAGAGCCATGAATTCCCTGGATGCCTTCAGGCAAGCTTCTGTCTCTTGGCCTCAGCCCCACTATCTGCAGCAAGGCAGTAATGATAATATTGTCTTACCTTGGAGGGTTACTGTATGGTTTTTAAAAGCAATGCCTGTGAAGTGCTTTGAATTCTTTTACTGTTTTAGAGGTACAAAATACACCTGGCACTCCACAGTTGCGGTTTTGACTTTTGTGGATTTGATTATTTGCAGTTTGATTAATATGTTCTTTTTAGGGATCTCTAGGTCCTCCAGTGCAACTATGCCAGAAGTTGACCATAGAGTTGTGCTGAAGAACTTTCTGTGCGACGTCGTGTGAAATCGTCAGGCGCAAGTGTGGGGTTTTTTTGGGATTTGTGTGGGATAACCTACAGATTCCCCCCGTGTGATAACGTCCTAAGCCTCAGTCTCACCTCCTAACCACTACAGGACAGAGATTTAGTTCTGTAGTGGGAAATAAACAAGCTGGATTGCCTGCCATTGCTGGTTGCTTTGTGTACCTTTGTGCAAACAGGAAAAAGTCATTGACATCCTGGTATTGTAGCAGTTGCTTCCTGTTCTGGATCAGGACAGCAATGCAAAGCAGCACCTCAAACGTGATCTCATCCCGATCCACAGAACTGAATGGAGCTGGTACCTCTTCACCTGTGAGCAGAGAACATTGTACAATTGGCCCTCTGTATTGATGGGTTCTTTATCCACAGATTCAAGTATCCACGGCTTGAAAATATTCCCCCCCCAATATAAAGAAACCCTGATTCTGCCATTTTATACAAGGGACACCATTTTACTATCATTGTATTTAATGGAACTTGAGCATCAACAGATTTTGGTATCCACAGGGGTCCTAGATCCAAACCCCAATGGATATCAAGGGCCCATTGTATGTTTTCCCTGCAGCTTTCTTTTGAATCATGGCTCTGATACCAGAATCAATAAATCTGAAAGCTATCTTGATGGGAGACAGTAGGGGATGACAGTCAAGGGAGACCAAGGGATAAGATGGGCATGAGTTGAAGGGTTAGGGTAATGGGATAACCTTTCCTTTGGTTGTGTTTTCCTCTGAGGAAACCTTCAGCTTTTCTGTTCTGCTGCTAGAGCAAAAACATTACACAGATTCAAATTCTGCAAGATTGTCAAATATGACTCCACCATCACCCCCCTTCATTTGGAAGATTTTTTAAATTTTAAGACCAAAATTGTTCTATGGAATGTTTCCTAAATGCATTTTTAAAATATCAAGACATTGGTGCCAAAATGGTAGTATAAATTTGTACCCTTAATGATTGAGGGCTTTAAATATTAAAATGTTTTATTAAAAAAAACTGTTTGTCACCTTAAAAGGGCATCTATGTGCTGAAAGACCATGACAACTTTGCTGCATGCAGACATGTGTGTATGTACACACACAGAGAAATTCCTTTTCAGAAATGGCATTGGAGAAAGGATGTGGTATCAGAGGCTCAGTCTAATTTTAAATACATACTTATGAAAGAAGCACTGGGGACTCATGACCAAGTCATGAAAAGCTATTAATTGGTCCATTTGGATTTTCTTCCCTACAAGCTGGCCTACTCCCAAATATTTCTTATATAATCTAAACCTTAGATCTGTCCTCCAAAGAAGAAGGTTCTCACCTTCTCTGCGAGTCCGCCATATCCAAGCCCCAAAATTCATCTTCTCATTCTCCAAGGCACTGATCTCTAGGACCCTCACAGCATCCTGGTGGTCTAAGTCCTTCTGGAAAAGTAGCAGTAGCCACCTGTGCAGGGGCCCAAATTATATGAAAGAAGGTCAACTTCCTTACAGATAGCCATGTAGCCCATTTGTGGGCAGTTCTTCTTTTGCCAGGCTTAGATCTTATAAAAACAACCCACTGGGGGCTCAACCCTGGCAGCTACTTTGGAAGGGTGCCAAGGATCAAATGACGTACACGGTATGTCTCTCAGGGCTTAGTATTCAGAGTTGGCCTTTCCTCTAAATTCAAAATAGAAATAGAAATTTGAGGGCAGAAGTTTCCACCTTAAGGGCTTATTATTTTTAGGCAGGCTTGGTTGCTATCAATATTTTATTTTATTTTATTTTATTTTATTTATATCCCACCTTTCTCCCATTGCAGGACCCAAGGCGGTGCACAATAACTTGAAAACACAATTTCTACTTGTTGTGTGCTTCCAAGTCATTTTTGACTTATGACCACCCTAAGGTGAACCTATCATGGGGTTTTCTTGGCAAGTTTCAATACAATGGGGAAAAAATCTTATAGTTGAAATACAGTTTAACTAATTTTAAAACACAAATTAAAAACATAAATTAAAACATCATTAAAAGAAATTTAAAATATGATAGAATAAAAACATTACATTAAAAGCTTTATCTGCTGTCACCAAATGCCTCCTTTAATATAAATGTCTTCACCTGCTGTCGGAAAGAGAGCAAGGAAGAAGCCAACTGGACCCCCCATGGAAGAAAGATCCACAGCCTGGGAGCAACCATGGAAGAGACTCTCTCTCTCTCTCTCATTCTCAACAATTGCACCTGTGAAAGTGGTAGCACTGATAGAAGGTCCTCCCCTGCAGATGTTAAGGCATGTGCTAGTTGATATAAGGAGATACGGTCTTTCAAATAGTCTGGTTACCCAAGCCATGTAGGGCTTTAAAGGTCAAAACCAGCACTTTGAATTCTGCCCGGAAATGGATGGGTAGCCAATGTAGCTGTTTCAACAGGGGAGTCATATGATTACTGTGCCCAGCCCTGGTCAACAGCCTGGCCATAGCATTTTGGACCTGCTGAAGCTTCCAAACAATTCCTAAAGGCAGCCCTGGTAGGCTGCAATATAATAGCTCCAAAAAGATGTAATCAAGGCATGTCACCATAGCCAGAGCCTTTTAGGTTTTTGATTCCTATCATCTTCCTTTCAAGTCTGCAGAGGACATGTATCTTTGGACAGAGTCTGGAAAAATACTTTTTAAAAAAGTAGTTATAGTTATGATTCCATTTAGTTTAGCTCTACAACTAATGGGTGTTTTGCATTACTTTTTAAAAAACTGTTTAATGGAACCCCCTGCCCTGTGTGACTGGAAAGTTCCAAAATTACTAATGTCATTTAAAAAAAAATATAAGCACGTTTCAAACTATTTAGGAAACAGTCAGTACCAGTATCTGAGTTCACTGGTGACCACTGTTTCATTTTTTCCTGGAATCTCTTTGCAGACTGATGGCTCTCTGACTGGCACTGGTTCACAGACTATCACTTTGAACAGGACTGCCCTAAATGTGCTGTACTGCAACTCCCAGCATTCTTGACCATTTGAGATGCTGGATAAGATAGGTGGGAGTTGGGGTCATGAGCAACTGGGGTGCACCAAATCAGGGAAGGCTTATATACAGCATATAATAAATAGACATGTACATTTATACACAAGGGTGGGGGGGGGAGAAACCCACCTGAATGCCATTGGCCTATGATACAAAACACACTCTCCTCCCTTCATTGTGAGCTCAACACACACAGCAGAACAAGAGACAGTAGCATCAGTCAGCACATGAAATATTCCTTCTCTGACATTTAGTGAGCCCCCCCCCCACAACTATACAAGTGAAAATTAAAGTGACATCTCAAGAGCAGTGAAGTTATCCCTCTTTGTTACAACCATAAGGTAATGTAGTTGCCTTCATTCTTGGAAAAATGAATTAATTATAAACTATAGCTGGTTACTTCCAAACTCTGCTTTTGGAAGTACAGAAGGTCAAACTTGCAAGAAAAAGAGCAACAGTTTTATATGGTTTCTGTATGGCTGCTTTTTCTTAATATCTAAAAGATATACAGATGCTGACTGTGCAGAGTAATCTTGCATAAGAAATTATTCAAAATGTGCTTAATTTGCATGATTTGATTTATACAGGTCACAAAATTCAGCTTTTTTGCTGCAGAATTTGGTTGCCTCTAGAAGTAGCTTTCCCCAATTTTGCACCCTCAGATATTGTTCAGTTACAGCTCCTATCATGCCAAGCAAGCCTTGCTGATGATTGAGGATAATGGAAACTGGAGTCAACTGCATCTGAAGACCCAAGGTTGGGAAAAGCTGTTCTAGTTTGTGGTTGAAAATGATGCTATGTTAGGATGCGAGCTTGGAAATGATTAAAGATGAATTCATGACCCCTAATTTTTTAAAGTTCTCAGCATTGTTTATAAAAGTTGTTGTTTAAATACTTAAATAAGAACAACATTAAGGTTGAGTAACAAGGAAAATCATTTTATTTTGATCTGTTTAATTCTGGGGCATATTTGCAGAGGGGCTGGCCATTTTTGGTCCTCTTTATCTTTTACTTTCTTTGAAACATACTTAAAACCAGCTACAGTTTATAATTAATTATAGTTACTAGTGCAGAATTAGTGATTAAAGTAACAATATAACTAAGTTTCCCACTAAAATGATCACCGTCAATAGATTAAATCCAAAATCAAGGGCAATGAATTACCCTAATGCCCAGTGTTTTAAAATACTGGTCAGAATCACTTCTGTGTCCTCCTCCCACTTGGATGGGCAGACTGATTTTTACCTGAGGCAGAAGATCAGCTTTTCCTTGGACACACTTTCTATGTGGCTGTACAGTTCTGGGTCAACATGTCTCAGAACTTCCTCGCAGATTTCTGCATGGACACAGCAAGAGAGGATGAAGTCTGTGTGGATCACCTGCTGCCTCCTCCCAGAACCCCTCCTACTGTCATCTCCTCCCTTTTCTCTTGGAGGAGCAGGAACAAGTGGAAGGGGGGTGATGCTGGGTGACAAAAGAACAGATTGCATGATCTTACTGTGCCACATTGGCCACATGTCAAAAAAGGTCACATCGCCTTGAAGCCAAATGAATGTTCACATGAAAAATTAGACATAGGCAATCACTTGCTGAAATGCCCCCAAGACCAGTGAACAATCATTAAGGCTTTCAGGAGTCAGTGGGTGGATCACCTTGTTCTTCTTGCAATTTGTCATCTTTATGATTATCAGAAGTTGAATACATTCAAAGCTTGAAAATATTCCTTTTTGGACTACAACTCCCAGAACCCTACTGTCTGTTCTGGCAGGCAGATTCTGGCTGTTGTAGTCCAAAAGGTTACTTTGTCAAGCTTCAATTAAATTATATATGTATTTTGGCTTCTTTGCATTATTTATATAGGCTGAAGAATTTAGCTTTTCTTGACACTATAGATTTAACAATGCACAAACCTTTCCGATAGCTATTGTCTCATCTTCCAAAGCCTAATATGAACAGTGCAGCCAATAGAAATCAGGAGACATTGCACCTACATGTATTAGTTTAAGATCCCCTTTTTCCTGTCCTGTTGCTTAGTAACTGCCTACTCTCATCTCATTTTTGCTCCCTAACAGGAGACAGCAATACTATTTCAGAAGAAGCCACAGTGGGTTTTCCAACCTCATTATGAGTGCAGTTTTCTCCTCATTTTGCAATTTGCATGAGAGATGTTCATTTTAAAAAGTTGAAACCCAGGTTGCATGCCAAATGTGCTTCTTCCCCTATGTTCTAGGTGGGCTGCCCATTCACCTTTATTTTTTTAAAAGTATAGACATGTATAATTAAACATTTATAGGGAAACATCACCCTTTCCCTTACTCTTTTTTTAAAAAATACAAGTTTATATATACTGGAAAGGTGCAAAACTGCTCTGATAATTGGGCAAGATATCTGAGTGACAGCACATGTACTAGGTAGTTGGTGCTCTTTCCACTATTCCTTTTCCCTGAAAATTGGTAGAACTATCCTCCCATTACCATCAATCATTTGCAAGCTTAAGAATGGAGAGGATAAGTTATTTTTGCATGAAATGTAGTCTTGGTGCTTCCAAACTAGTGTCACTGCTCAATGAATGTTGCATCTGTCTTCAATCCACCTTTTCTCTTCTGCCTCACTTACGTGTCTTGCGACGCACACCCATGGTTGTGAACCTCCATGCTGAACGTCGCATGTATCCCACAAAGCACCAGAAGGCTTCTGTCTCATTGTCCAATGTCTCTAGAAAGCGACTGGCAAAGTCATTCATGCCATGGCAGTATCCGATATCTGCAGTGAAGACAAAGGAATGAGAAGCAGAGAAGGAGTGCCAGAGGTGTCAACCAACATTTCAGCCATTTGGGCAAAGCGTGGCAAGCACAAAAGTGAAATCTAGGTGACCTAGTTAGAAGTAGAACCATAACAGCTAGAAAAAATGATAAGAGTTGCAGAATCAAGAAGTAAGATAATTTCCTCTAACATTTTATGGGCCTTGCATGATCATATGCCCCTGTATTTTCACCCAAGGATGGCTATCTGAGCACACCTCTATAATCACAGATTGCAGATGACTTCTCTGCCGACTGTATGGACGTTATCACACGGGGCCAAATCCACACAAAATCCCGACCGAAACCAGATTAGTGGCCCGTGTTTTCACACGACGTCACACAGAAACTGGACGGAAAGTGGACAGAAAGTGGACAGAAACGAGATCTTTTGAAATTCGGTTCTTTGGAGGAAATGCAAATGCGCAATTAAGGTAATTTCGAATTTACCGTAATGTGATAACCAAATGCTGATTTGGGAGCATTTCCCTGCTGTTGCCATGGTTCCAGCAAGCATTCCTCTATCTGCACATGTGCAAGAGGCTCATTTCTAGTACATTTAAGGGCTTTTTTCACTTATGTGTGGACGTCTAATGCGATTACTGTAAATTCGCAATTAAGGTAATGACGTTTGCAGAATTATTGTTTATTTCCCATTTATTTTCGGAATGCCTCATTTCCACTTTATTTTTGCTTTCTGGCCCACGTGTGATAACGTCCTATGCTGTGTGTATTCATTTCCAGTGCAATAACCTATCCTTCTCTTCTTTAAAAGCAAAGCAAATGCTGGTTCTTTGGGTTCAAAACACACTGGAAAATGAGTTAATAAATGCCCTGGTATACTTACTACATAATATTTCTTCTGTCTATCTAATTAGATATAAGTTGTACTGGCTTCTGCTAATGTGAGTAGGCACAGGACTACAGCCCTTAAAGATCAAAATTAACTTTGCCACTGTGTAAAACAGCAGTCTAGGCATGTACAAGCCAATTTGATTTTTCATTCATATGCTTGGATCTGTGGGCTTGTGTGCTCAAGCAGAAATGTGTCTACCTCCAGTTAGACTATATGTAGGGATCTGAACTGAATTAACTTCCTAAACTCTGCAGATTTGCAATGACCAGCATGGAAAGTGGAAGATAGAAGATTTGTGATGGCCAGCATGCCACCACCCTGCTGATTGTTTTGTTTTAAAAAAAATCATTCCATGATTTCAGTGGAAGTAAAAAAGGATGACTCTGGCTCTAGGGATGAGGTACATCTTTGCCATCAGAGAGCCACCATGGTGTAGTGGTTTGAGTATTGGACTGAGACTGCAAGACCAGGGTTCAAATCCCCAATCAGCTATGGAAACACACTGGGTGACCTTGGGCAAGTCACACACTCTGAGCCTCAGAGGAAGGCAAGGGCAAAACCCTGCTGAACACATTCTGCCAATAATCCCTTGTGACAGGGTTGCCTTAGGGTCACACCATAACACAGAAATGGCTTGAAGGCACACAACAACAACATGTCAGGGGGTCAAAGGGCTATGGGATCTAGTGGCTCACCCCAACCTCCTTCTGATATCCCCCCTGTCCCAGCTGTCAGAGATGCATCGGTAGGGTAGGCAATGGTAGTGTAGTTTTCCACTGCTCCAACAAGTGCTGTATGTTTTAAAGACATACAGGAAAGGGCTGGAATCTAGTGATGTCTATGGACATTTTAAAGTGTTTCAAGGAAAATCTAGGATTTATCAGTGATTTATCAGGAACATGTGCCAGAAAAACAAAACAGGGCAGTCACTGATAAATGGACATACATAATTTGAAATAAATAAAAATCATTCAAAATTTTAAATGATTAATTTTAAAATGTAGATTGTTTAGATATGCATGTGTCTTGTTTGTTCTTTTAAACTGATGTGTGTTTTAAACTAATGTGTTTTAACTGATGCTGGTCTGTTGTTGTTCCCCGCCTTGATCCATGGGGAAAAGTGGGTAAGAAATAATAATAATAATAATAAGTGATTATCCATGGTGTTGTGGTAGATTTTGAAGTGCAGGCAACTTACCATGATAGTCTTCTTATATTTGCCTCCTCCAAAATTCAAGTAGCTGTATTGATCCATCTTAACAAATCAAATCATTTCTGGCAATTTTCATCTTCATGAAGAGCTAAAAGGTCTTAATTTTTCACTCAAAGCCAAGTATTTTGTGTTAAATCTTGGCTCTCTCGCAACAGTATATTGTTGCTGGCAATATCTCCCCTCCCTCCCTCTCTCACACACACATAAGCACTACTATGAGGAATGCTACTAAACAGAGAGAATAGGGAAGCCTGCAAAGGCTGCCAGCTGATGCCATGGTCCTACTAAAGAAAACATCTCAGTGCTTCGACCTGAGAAGCCTGGCTGTCCTACAACATGAGTGATCGCAGCAGGGCTGTTTAGCAGCTACCCATGAAAGTAAAGCTGGTTCAGTCCTGAAACCTCCTTGGGAAATGCTCTAAACTTCTTTGACAAACAGTTTGGATTGAAAATGATTTGGCAAATTAAAAGCACTATATAAGTGATGAATGGCAGAGCTGTAAAGTGTCAGAAAAGGAGGTGAACAGAGCAGGGAAGCTGGCAGACACAGAAGTGATGCCAGCGACAAGATTCCTGGAAACAGGTTCTGTACAGCACTTTCCTCACCTTGGTGGAAAGCCACGTATGTGATGAGAATGTCTCGGAGATAAAGTAGGTTCACTAGTCCCTCACATCTGTCAAAATAAAGAAAGGCCACAGGTTGGTACATCCAGGTTTAATTTAAAAGAGAGAGAGAGAGAGAGGTGACTAATGTAGCCCCCCCTTCTGAATTAGAAATTCTGCTCCTATCTGAGCTATTTAGAAGTTGAGTGAAATTACCTAGTGATGCTAGAAAGGCAAAAGTTCTGTCTTGTCTCCCTTGAGGTTCAAAATATACACAAAACCTCTGAGTGAGGTCAAGGGGAGTTGGGTTAGAATATTTTGCAGCTCTTAGGTCCATGACAAGCTGCTTTGATACTCCTACAGCATGGAAATGTTATTTTTATACACTAAGGTTGCATCCACACTGTAAAAATAATCCAGTTTGACACCATTTTAACTGCCATGGCTCAGTGCTATGGAATTCTGAGGATTGTAGTTTTATGAGAAGTTTAGCCTTCTCTGTCAGAGTTCGGGTATCACAACAAACCACAATTCCCAGAATTCCAAAGCATTGAGCAGTGGCAGTTTAAATGGTGTCAAACTGGATTATTTCTGCAGTGCAGATGCAGCCTATAACTCCCACAATCTTCTCACCACTATGGCCACAGGTTGAGGGGTTCTGAGAGCTCTAGTCCAAAAGAGGCACCTTTGTGAATTCTGATTTCTTCTTCCCTTCATAGTGGAAGGTATGCAGGTGCTGGACTAGTGCCTAGACACAGTAATGGGATTGGGTAAGGCCTGACAAATTGAAGTTCAATGCAGGCAGAATGGAGGTATTACTTGTAGGTGGTTACTTAGACTAGATGACCTGGGTTTGTAAGATTGCACTCCCTTTGCAAAATAAGGTTTGTAGCTTGGGAATGCTCCTGGATCCCTCACTGCTATTAGAAGATCAAAGAGCCCTTCTAGCATGGAGTTCCTTTCCCCATCTTTGACCATTATGGCCTATTTAGAGACATATAATCTAGCTGCGATAATCTGGCTGCAGTGAGCCTTGTTCAGGTCACCTCCCATAATCTATTTTATGTGCACCTGTCTTTCAAGATGGCTCAGCAGCTTCAGATAGTGGAAAATATGGTTTTGATTGTCTTAGCAAAGACCCAGACATTACATATTATTCCGGTCCTTCGCAGGCTTCCAATTGGTTTCTAGCCCTAATTAAATATGCAGGTTTTGACCAGTCTGGAAATACTGCTTTTCTAGACTGCAACTCCCAGGCTCTCCCAGGCAGCCTGACCTATAGTCATGCTGTTTGGGGAGTTTAGCAAGCTGTAGTCCCCAAAAGTAATCAATTTTGAACAATAAATCATTATAAGGTTCAGGATCACAGTACCTGATGGAACGCCTCCACTCACTTGTGGTTTTAGGTCATCTCTGAAAGCCCTTCTTTGAATATTCCTCTGAATTCAAATTTTGGCAAGTGGATACTAGAGAAAGGGCAGTCTTGGTGGCAGCCCCTCTTGCTTTGGAACACTCCCTAGGGAAGCTCGCCTGACACCTTGCACAATTGTCTTTGCACCAGGCTGAAGATTTCTTTCTGGTTTTTGATGTATTGCTTTAGTATTTTGAAGATAGCTTTAAGTGGTTTGTTCTAGCTTTGTATTTTTTGAGGTGCTCTGTTGGTACATGCTTCCTAGATTTTTATACTATGCTTGATTGCAATGATTTATTGTGATTTTTTGATTTTTTATTATGATGTACTGTTGTACTGTGCCCAAAGAACTAGTTTTATGAGGCATTTCATAAATGTAATAAATTGTCTTCCTCCTCCTCACCTTAAATGCCCCACAAAGCCTTTAAACCAAAGGACAGGGGCTCCAGTTTGACTAGAGCAGTGATTCCAGGGGAGGAAAGAGGTATCCTTTGTCATGCACTGCGTTCCTGATTTAATCCACTCCCCCACTGCCCACTGCCTCCAGCACTATCACGAAGGTGTATATTTACCAAGAAAGCAGCTCAGTGGGAATAAAACACCCCTTTATCCAGTGCTACTGCTATAAGCAGCGTGGCCATGTGTCTTGTTTTACAGTGGAGAGTCCTCAAAAGGAAGATCTATCTGAATGGTTGACCAGGCCAAGTGCAGTTTCAAGATAAAGAATCATAAGATGGAAGAGTAGTGGTCTTGAACTTGTGAATCTACCTGGACAGTAGACTGAGCAGGCAGGCTCACCAATCACCAGGTCATTGTCTTACACACTAAGGTGAGAGGTGGTGTATTTGTATTTCCATTTAAATTATAGTAATTGTTTATAGATTTGATATGTTGTTATATGTAAAGCTTGAGCAAATATCTGTTTCTTCTTCTTTCTTTGGTGATGCCTAAGTGGCCACTGTAGCTCTGAACAATACTGGAGTACTCAACTGTTTTTAAAGATTAAAATAGAAATTGTCAGAAGACACAACAGCAGATGTCACATCTATCTTTGCCGTAAGGTTTTAGTTTTGAATGGCTTCTTTTTTGCATATTGCAGACTGAGAAGTAGGGAGAGGGAGAAATTTCAGCTGGTGAACATTCAGAGGTTGTTAATAACACCAGGGAGTTCTAAAATAATCATATGCCAAACTGAGTGCTATAGGAACCCAGATCATCCCAGAAAGTAACAGTTTATGATTTCCTTCTTGGAGAAGAAGAGAGCCACATGCAAGTTTTGATGGAAACTGCCCAATATTCTAATACCCCAAATGAGGAGTGGACAGTGTTAAATCCAGCCAAGTCAAAAACAACACGTGAATTATAGACTGAGTTTAGAAAGATCATTGTTTTGGATTACCAGTTCCCATAATCCCCCAGTCAGCATGGCTAGTCACCATGTTGGCTGGGATATCCTGGTGACTGCATTCCAAAAAGGTAACTGTTTTACTTGTATGCTACCCTGAGAGCTCATGATATGGGATGAAAAACAAATATTTTAATAAGTAAGTAAACAAATACTAAACATTTCCAAGCTGGCCTAGTCACTGGGGAAGGAGGGGCAAGTGCGCACACATGCATCCCTCCCTTCTTCCCTGCCACCTCACTTGTCCAGCAGTCTCCCTGGCAGCCCTGAGTAGGCATTTGAGTGGCAGGCATCTCCCAGAAGCCCCAGGCACCTGCACTGAGTGACATCAACACTAGGGACACCACTGCCCACCAGGAATGTCCTCATCTAAATTAGCAAGTCCTGTTTTATATATATATATTTGCTTCGTGCCCAGCTCTTTGTTTCAGCTTGGTTAGGAGTGGGGAAGTATGTGTGTGTGCTGGGGGGAGCAGGGTCTCACTGGAAGAAGGTTCGGTGCCGATCTGTTTGGGGAACATCAACATCAATGTCTTTCAGTGCTTGTTGGAACTGCCGTTCATCGATGTATTGGAGAGGCAAGTTATGCTGGCAAAAAAGAATTGTATAAATGTTAATGTAAGGCTTAAGAAGTCCTTATGAATTCCATGGAGTAACCATAAGTTGACAGGTGACTTGAAGACACATAGATCACACACAGGGTCTAAATACCCTAAAGACATCAGATCCCCTCTGATCTTGGAGGAGTCAGCCCTAGTAAGCACTTGGATGGGAGACCGCCAACAAATACCATGTGCTGTAGGCTATATCTCTGAAGAAGGAACTGGCAAAACCACCTTCCTTGCCTAAGAATACTCTAGTCCAGGGGTAGGCAACCTTTCCCCTTTAAGGGCCGAGGGACTTCAGCTCTCAGAATCCCAGGAGCTATTGGCCAACATGGGACTATTGGCCAACATGGCTGAGGCTTCTGGGAGCTGAAGTCCCTCGGCCCTTAAAGGGAAAAGGTCTATGATGTTCATGGGGTCTCCATTAGTCAACATTGAAGGTGCGCGTATATGCACATGCGTGTGCGCGCACACACAGAGTGCTGTTTGGGCTGTTAAATATTGTTGGTACACATATCATCTGGAGACAATTTAACATCTGGGGGCAACATTATGAGAGTCACAATCAAGATTTCCTTTAGTTGAATCAGAATGTAAAAGTAGGTATGGGGAGTGAGGGCTAGAGTGGACTGGACGCACAGCATTGGGTTAATTTTGTTTTTATTTTATACCGTTTCCCCAATCTAAACTGCTTGCCCTGTCTGGCTGCCCAGTGCTTTTGATGATTGGCCTAAATCTAACTACTGGTCCTAAGCAGAATAAAAAGATTAAATCAGTTGTTTACTCAAGTTTGGAGTCCCAATTGGATTTAGGTTGTGGTTCACTTCTGTAAAGGCCCACCCCTATGACTACATATCACAACTCCAAGAGAGTTGATTATGACTTTATTACTCACTTCATTGTAAATATCCGTAGGTGGCTTGGCAGCATCAAGTTCCCTTTGTTGTTCATCATGCTTTTGGATGGCCAAGCAAAGCTCCACTGTAGGGGAAAGTGAGGAGTATGCACCATTGCATTTACTAGCTATGGTACCTGTAAAAGGAATTGGGGAGGTTTCTGTTGCCCCCCACCCATGAAAGGATCCTAATAAACAGAAAGCTAAAAGGTACTGTGGCACTTACAGTCAGAGTGAACTCTCATGGTGGCAGCCCAGGGGAAACGCTGTTTCCATGACTGTTTCATCCAGTGATACTGAGCGGTCATTTGCTGGTCCAGCTCCCTCCTTTCCTCAGTTGTGGATTTCTCAGGGTACACGCCAAAGAGGAACTTCCAGGTGATCTTTCTCTCACTAGGGTGGGTGCCTTAGACAAGAAATAATCCCCACATCCAGCCATGGTGGATAACAGTCATTCAAGAGATATAATCACACCCTCATCATTCTCTCTTAGCAATGCAGTATTGGTTTGATGGATTCAGAGTTGATCCACTAATTTAACCTTCCAAACATATTGTTTGTGACTCTGGTGGGGCACTTTGTTCTGCAGGTAGAGAAGAAGGTAACTCTCTGGGAAAGGGTCTCCATTACCACCTTTCTACTTGATATTGCTCTCTCCTGAATCTGCTTCCCCTCACTACCAGGCTTTCTTTATGAAAAGATCTTGCTTGGGCTTTGATATGCAGAGAAATATTAAATACCCTGGAAGCTGTCTTTAGCATCCATTATTACATTGTGTGCCCCTCCCTGTCTCGTGCAGAATCACAAAATATACACCTGATCATGTAATATACCCCAGACTTGATTAGAATTACTCCAGCCTGCTGAGCAGCTGTATTGTCCAAAACCTCCAGCAGATGACATACACAAGGCAGATGTTCACATTTTCACTTGCCTTGGGACGTATGCTCTTGGAGAGTGTAACAAATGGAGCAGTAATGGATATCATTCTGTAGTTATGTGATAACCTCAATAACTTCAAAGTTGGGAGAAAAGCTGGGGTGGTTTGACCAATTTGTTACTCAGGCACCTGAAGAGTAGAGCAGGCAAACTAGAGAGGAGATTAGTGATAGGCCCATCTTTTGGTATGGCCAGCTCTGGATGCTCATTTTTGTTTTGGCCTGCTAGCCAAGAATAAAAATAATAGGCCCTTGAGGATACATGATAACAGGATAGAACTGGCTTCAGCCTTTATGTGGTCAGTGTTTTGCTTTCATATTTTAAAATGAGGATCTCTGCTGGGGTCTAGAGATGTCTATAAATTAGAAAGCAAGAGGCCACAGGGTCTTTCAGAAGTCAAAGCTTTTGTGTGAAATGGTGTAGACATGTCCTCTTGTATTAAGAACATAACAAGTATCTGGTGGATCTGATCCAGAGCTTGGAATCATTACTTTTTTGCTAAACTCTCATGATATCCCAACAGCATGGACAGTATCTTTTCTTTGTGATGAGAATGTTGTCTTACTTCAGGCCTGGGGAATTTCTTAGGACATTATCACACGAGGGCAAATCTGCTGGTTAATCCACACAAAATCCAGACAGAAACTGGATTAGTGCCCCGTGTTTTCACATGACGTCGCACAGAAACTGGACAGAAAGTGGACAGGAACTGGTGTTAACCGAGATCTTTTGAAATTCGGTTCTTTGGAGGAAATGCAAATGCGCAATTAAGGTAATTTTGCAATTAAGGTAAAATCGCTGTAATGTGGAAAGCAAATGCGCATTTGGAAGGGGGATTTGCAAGAGGGTCATATTTGGAAGAGGGTTGGCACTTCAAGGAGGTCCCCCTTGGAAAGCCGGCTCTCTGAGGAGGTCCCCCTTGGAGAGCCGGCGCACCGAGGAGGTCCTCCTTGGAGCGCCGGCCCTGCGTCGGGTCGGCACTCCGAGGAGGTCCCCTTGGAAAGCTGGCTCTCCAAGGAGGTCCCCCTTGGAGAGCCTGCACTCCCAGGAGGTCCTCCTTGGAGCGCCGGCCCTGCGTCGAGTCGGCGCACCAAGGAGGTCCCCTTGGAAAGCTGGCTCTCCGAGGAGGTCCCCTTGGAAAGCTGGCTCTCCGAGGAGGTCCCCCTTGGAAAGCCGGCTCTCCAAGGACGTCCTCCTTGGAGCGCCGGCCCTGCATCGAGTCGGCGCACCAAGGAGGTCCCCTTGGAAAGCTGGCTCTCCGAGGAGGTCCCCCTTGGAAAGCCGGCTCTCCAAGGAGGTCCTCCTTGGAGCACCGGCCCTGCGTCGAGTCAGCGCACCAAGGAGGTCCCCTTGGAAAGCTGGCTCTCCGAGGATGTCCCCTTGGAAAGCTGGTTCTCCGAGGAGGTCCTCCTTGGAGCTCCGGCCCTGCGTTGGGTCGACGCTCCGAGGAGGTCCCCCTCGGAGTGCCAGCTCTCCGAGGGGGACCTCCTTGGAGCGCCGACCCGACGCAGTGCCGGCGCTTCAAGGAGGACCTCCTCGGAGAGCCGGCTTTCCAAGGGGGACCTCCTCAGAGCACCAACCCGACGCAGGGCCGGCACTCCAAGGAGGACCTCCTCGGAGAGCTGGCTTTCCAAGGGGGACCTCCTCGGAGAGCCGGCTTTCCAAGGGGACCTCCTCGGAGCGCCGACCTGACGCAGGGCTGGCGCTCCGAGGAGGACCTCCTTGGAGAGCCGGCTTTCCAAGGGGACCTCCTCGGAGCGCCGACCCAACGCGGGGCCGGCACTCCAAGGAGGACCTCCTCGGAGAACGCTGCGGTGGGAGGTCCTCCTCAGAGCGCCGGCCGTGCGGAGGGCCGGTGCTCCGAGGACGACCTGGGGAAGGGGTGACAGCCGCGGCTGTAGTGCGCATGTGCTAGAAGACCATTTCTAGTACATGTACGGGATTTTCTCACTTGTGTGTGAACGTTAAATGCAGTTTCAGGGGGAGCTTTCCTTAATTGTGCAATTAAGGTAATTACGTGTGAAAACCATTTGCGGAATCAAGGTTTATTTTCCGTTTATTTTCGGAATTTGTCATTTCCAGTTTATTATCGCTTTGTGGGCCACGTGTGATAACGTCCTTAGTGCTGCAGGACTGCACTGAATTCCCCTAAGCCACCAAGGCCTGCACTGCTACAACTGCTGACATTCAGGGCTCCTGCACCAAAATTTGGTGGCTATGATGGAGGGTCTCAGTGGTGCAGGAGGGTGCCAGAATGCATATAGAATTCTGCAGACTCCTGGAAGAGTGTATCTCCTTATCTTGTAGAAGGAAAGGGAAGGAGAAAAGGGCTTTATTTTTATAGCAGTGACAGATTTTGGTCATGATGCAAGTGTTAGATAGTTCTAGCAGTCAGAAATAGGGTGGGAGAGGCCCACAGAATCATCTGGGAGTGTGTCTTCATGGTTCCCCAGCCTTGACTTTGTAATTTATCACATTGGGATGTTGCCAATTTTGCAAGCACTTCTCAACCCACACAGTCTGCAACCAGCGGCACAGTGTCTGGTGAATGAAGCAAGATGAAAAACTCATAGTTTACACAGAAACAGATACAGGGTGGTTGGGGGAATGAAAACTGATCATTCCAACAACTGTGGTATTTTTGTTAAGCACTATAGTACTGGACAACTTTTCCTCCACTGCATCCTCTTCCAACTCTATGATTCTATGATTCTAATCAGCCCAACTTTCAGTGTAGCTGTTTGCCCACTTAGGAGATGAAGGATACTAAAACTAGGCTGTGCCATCCCCAAGAAGATTTCTAGTGTGTAGATTATTGTTTTGCTAGTACCTCTCTCGTAGACAAGTTTGCGCATGCGGAAGACATCCAGCCGTCCATCCCCATCAAATAGGCTGTAGATGGACTGGGAGGGAAGGGATGTGTGCTCTTTCTTAGAACTAGAAGAAGTTGCACCATCTTCATTGTTTTGGTCCTTGGGGTTCTGTCTGCTATTTGTTGTTTCTTCTTGTTCTTGTGTAGGGTTTGTCATAAGCTGAACATTCATTCTGTGTTGGCACCAAGAAGGTTTTTTAAAAGCAAAGCAAAACAAAACATATCAGACTTTTAAAAAAGAAGTCCCACAGACACCTCAATCTCCTGCTTAGGATGAAACTAGCTTTAGTACAAAACTAGAATTAAAACAAAGTTCCATGTAAATTTGAAACTTGGCTTAGTTCTTCAGACATATTTTTTTTTTATTGTTTGACACTTTCAAAAGGTCCTTATAAATTTTTGATTTGGAAAATTTTTAAAAGATAACCTTCATGAGTTTGACAGGTAGTGTCCCTCTTTCAGTGTCCGTCTTTCTCCAGGATGTATCTCTCTGGACCTGTCATTAGCCTTTAGGCACTAACATAGGCTGTCGTTTTGCTGTGTGCCTTCAAGTTGTTTTCAATTTATGGGGACTCTAAGATGAACCTATCATAGGATGTTTTTGGCAAGATTTGCTGAGTGTGTGTGTTGCGTTGCTTTCTAATGAAGTTGAAAGAGTGTGATTTGCCCAAAGTCACCCTGTGGGTTTTTATGGCTTAGCAGGGATTCAAACCCCAGTCTCTTGCAATCCTAGTTTAACATTCAAACTACTACACCACACTGGCTGTCTTCTTTTAATAGTGCTTAAATTCATTTTATAGGGCCTAAGATACGTAAAGGCATCAGATCCAGTTTGATTCTAGAAGCTAAGCAGGGTCAGCCCCTGCAGGGGCTATAGGCTATATTTCAGAGGATGGCACTGGTAAAAATACCTCTGAGTATTCCTTGCCTAAGAAAACTTATACGTTCATGGGGTTGTCATAAGTTGAAAGGCAACTTGAAGGGGCATGTGCATGCATCCATACATATACAAGTTCATTTAACCTAAATTTTAGCTATTTTCTGTACCTCTATTAAAGGGTTTAATTAGTTTTTACAGATTGAGTCTTCCTTGTCCAAAATTCTTGGGGCCAGAAGTGTTTTGGATTTTTGGATTTTTTTAGATTCCAGAATACCTGTATTTGCAAATATATACATAATGAGATATCTTGCAGATGGAATCCAAATCTAGACACAAACTTCCTTTATGTTTCATATATACCTTATACACATAGTGTGAAGGTAATTTTATACAATATTTTTAATAATTTTGTACCTGAAACAAAATTTGTGTACATTGAACCATTAGAAAGCAAAGGTATCAGTATCTCAGCCACCCATGTGGACAACTTTGGATTTGGGGGAATTTTAGATTTTGAAATTCTGGATAAGGGAGACTCAGGACGTTATCACATGGGGTCTAAAGCAGCCCCATGCCTGCACCATCGCTGCATCATTCTGGATCCTTTGCCCCTGTGATCAGACAACGTCGCAGCAAACTCCACCCATCCCTGCATCATCCCTGTGCCATCGCTGCATCATTCCAGCTCTTTGTAATTCCTCTTTCAAAGAGGAATTACGGCTGCACGACCAGAATCATTCTGGTATGGTTCTCGATTGATTCCATGCTGTTTTTCTTGCTGCTTTGAGACCCCTGGTGTGATAACGTCCTCAGCCTGTAATACTCTAGATTTTCACTGATCGCTTTTTACTGTCAGCTGTTCCAGAATGCAGCTATTCTGTTGCTTTGGGGAGCCTGGTCAATGAGGCATGTAACAATCAGGATTATGTACTGGTTAGACTGGTTCCCAGTGCACTTTGGGTTGTTACTTTTTTCAGATAAAAAACATTGGATATTTCATGGTGCTATGATCAGCCTCAGTCTGCTTATGTGTCCACCAAATTTCATCAGGTCATCCACCACTAAGGGTATTTTTGGAGGAGGCCTCAATCACTGTGGAATTTCCAGTCTTGGGAAGTGCAGATGGCTCCCTTGCCAACAGCTCTTAAACAGAACCTTAAAACCTGGTTCTTGAATCTGATTTTTATTAACTGTGTTCACAGATTAATGGATGCAAATCTGTATTTGCAGTTGATAAACAAACAAAATTAAGGAGAAGAAGGTAAAAAGTTACCCTCCATTCCTTCCAAGCCACCCAAGCCATGGAATTTGTTCTCTGGTAGATTCTCTGACCTTATATAGGATCTCAGACAAGGACACAGAGTCTGCAGCAGATGATTATCGGAAAGCTGTTCAACTAGCCACTGGGTCTGGTACTTAGCAAACTGAGACAGCAATGTGATGGTTTCTCTGTGGAGAAGAGAAATGAGCAACAATGCAGAAGGTACCAACAGCAGGGGTGGGATCAACTTTTCTGTTGGTTTTACTAGAATAGAATAATAGAATTTTAGAGTTGGAAGGGCTCACAAGGCCCAGCTAGTCCAACCTGCTGTCATGCAGGGATTCATTGTCACTGTGTGTCTTCAAGTCATTTCTGACTTAGGGTTGACCCTAAGGGGACTCTGTCATGGGGTTTTCTTGGCAAGATTTGTTCAGAGGGAGGGGTTGTCTTTGCCTGCCTCTGAGACTGAGAGAATGTGCCTTGCCCAGGGTCACCCAGTGGATTTCTATGGCTGAATGGGAATTCAAAGTCTTCAGAGTTGTAGTTCAATGCTCAAACCACTACACTACACTGGCTCTCAGTGCAGTAATACACAACACAGGATTATAGACTCTATTTGGAAAGGACCACAAGGTTCACCAGCTAGAGTCAGTTGGTCACCCTAGTCTGCCCCCCTAGTCTGAAAAATAAAGTGAGATCTTTGACCCTATATGGAAACAAGCAAATAAAACAAACAAACAGAAAATTCACAGGCAATCAATATTTTTCATTAGGACTGTTTATATACACAAAATATGGTGCATGTTTTGAAATCCTAACATTTCTTAGTCAGAGTCTTAAGCAGGTTGGGGATGAGGAAGAGAAGTTGGTAGAAAGGGAGGCTGAAATGTCAAAATAATGCAATCTCATTATAAGAGTCTTGTGAAGTGATGGAGGAGTGGGGGCACACTAGGGTGACCATTGGTGCACTGCCAAAATGAGGAAATTCATCACACAAAAAGAATAAATGATCAGCATAACATTTAAATATGTTTAACATATTGCTACAAAGTTAGAAACAATTACAGTGGGCCCTTGGTATCTGCTGGTGTTTGGTTCCAGGACCACCTGTGAATATCAAATCCGTGGATGCTCAAATCCCATTAAATGCAGTGGTGTAGTAAAATGGTGTCCATTATATAAAATGGTAAAATCAAGGTTTGCTTTCTACCTCAATAATCTATGTCAATAGATTAAGGCTAGGCATTGTTATTGTTGTGTGCCTTTACATTGTTTCCAAGTTTTGGTGGTTCCAAGGTTGTCAGGTTTTCTTGGCAAGATTTGTTCAGTAAGGTTGACCATTGCTTTCCTTTGAGGCTGAGACAGTATGACTTGCCCATGGTTACCCAGTGGGTTTCCAGTCATTGTTTCATTTACTCTGAAGTTAAAACCATCAGTCAAATGCTGGTCTCCTGGAGTCCAGTCCAACACCCCAAACACTCCACCACAGTGGCTGAAGACCAGGTATATTACATATAGAATTAAATAGCACGATGCCCCACAACAACACATGGCTAGGACATTTGTGTTTAGTGATGGGCTCTTTCACACACAAAAAAGTCAATTCCTGGCATTGTCCTATGCTTCATCAGCAGGCTAGTTAGAACAGAAGGGAGGGGGTAGTCTCTCTCTCTCTCTCTCTCTGGCTTCTCTTGTAAATTTACTGCAAATCTTCCTCAGGAGATCTATCAATAGATCTAGATCTAACCTTTGCACATCCTTGACTTCTACGATTTTGCAAATAGTTCATGAGAGAAGCCAAATTTTACCATCTCTACAAACACCTGACAGCTTAGGAAGAGCCCTTCAGAGTTGGACCCATATAATGCAGCATCCTTGTTTCCCTGCAGTAATCAACTGCAATGTTTCTGCAAAGTCCACAGTGGGAAACTGTTTTCTGGTATTATAACTTACCGGATTGCTCTTAACCAGCTCCATAGGAGTTGATACACCAGGCCCCTGGGCTCGGTGGCCTTCATCCCTTGCCTTGTGGTGCCATAGGTATGGGGGCTATACATGGATGTAAATGGACATGGCCCAGAATCCCCTTCTCCACTATGCCTATCAGTCTGCCTCCCTCCCTTGTCACCTCTGCCTGCTAGTATCACTGTGTGGAATCTTCTGTCCCCGTGACTTCATAATGGCCCTTTCTGCTATGGGAACCCATTCAGGGGAAAAAAGTTTTCTGTCTGTTTAGTTTCATTGTACTTTGGCTAGATTCTCTCTCCTCAACATTTTCAAACAAGAGAGACAGGTAGATTAGGCTGAGAGAGAAAGTGAAGGTAGGCATTGCTGTTTATTGCCACTGTCAACTTCAACTTATGGTGACTCTATGAATGAGAGACCTCCAAGTTCCCTTAAGATCCACAACCCTGCTCAGGTCTTGCAGACTCAAGGCTGTGGCTTTCTTGATTGAGTCCACCCATCTGTAATGTGGTCTTCCTCTTTTCCTACTGTATTCCACCTTGCTAGGTATTATTGTCTTTTCTAATGAGTCATGTCTTCTCATTATGTGGCCAAAATATGACAGCCTCAATTTATTCATCTTAGCATTTCCAGAGAGTTCAGGCTTGATTTACTCTAGGACCCATTTTTATAGCATTCTCTATAGCATTCCAAGGTATCCATAAAACTCTTCTTCAGCATATTTCAAACAAGTTGATTTTCTTCCTATCCATTTTCCTCACTGTCCTGCTTTTACAACTGTACATAGAAACTGGAAATTCAAAGGCATGGCCAATCCTAACTTTAGGATCTTGTTTAGTCCCTTCATAACTGTCCTTCCTAATCCTAGCTAGGCACTGTTAATATACTCGACATATCCTACATTCTATGTGGGGCTTCCATATTTTAATTTTTTTCATATCTGGAGCCAGGTATGTTCTTAAGAGGTCACAATGAATTTTGGAACACCAGCAGAATTTCCCATGGGAAGGTCATGTAGATCTGAAGACATGTGAAGGACCCAGGTAATACCAAGATAAAAGCTGAATGGGTTTGTTGATTGCTCTGTCCTCCCTCCAGGCTTTCCGCTTATAAAGACAAAGGCAAAAGCGAGTAAGCCAACACTTCCTTCCTACCTCTTGCTGTGTTTCTAGCCAGCTTCTGTATTCATTTATCCTAGAGTTGTCCTAAATCCAATCATTGTTTTAATTAGTTTGAAGTTAAAACCATCAGTCATTGCAGAATCCCATTGGGAATGGGATTGATGCTGCTAGCCACAATAGCTCTGAATGGTGTATTTGTTTGAACTGCTATTGTGTATTTGGTTGCACTTTTGCATATTTCTAGATAAAAATCTTTATTCACCAAAATTGGAGTCCTACATCAGTTAGTACTGGTATAAATGGGTGGAAAGAATCCTTAATGTTACCTGGCCTCTCACAAGCTTGTTTGAGCTAAGCAGTTCTCCAACATTTCAAAGAGAAGCTGACACAGTTGTGGGGACCCCCCACCTCTTTGGGTAACAGCATTCTCTGAGGCAAAGTGGAATGGGGAAAAAGGAATTTAGGGAGTGACTTGGGTAATGCTGTTTGTAGGGCAAAGACTGCTCTGACAGGGTAGAATCATTACAGTCTGAAGATATTTATCAATGCTGTATGTGTCCTCTCTGTGTATTGCATTGTTATTATCTGCACTGCAGGTAAATATGTTAGTGAGTCATCTCAAATTATGCACAAACTGAACCTTTTGTGAAAGTGGAGATACAGCAGGAAGGGGAACATCCAGCCTACAAGCCTGTTGCAGCCTGCAGGTATTCATGATCTAGCCTTAAGCTTCTCCCAACCTGCTACCTCCCAACAGTGGTAGCAATGGTGACTTCCATGTTAGTGAAACTGTGAACCTTTTTTGAGCTTTAGACAATCTGTTCAAGGTGATGACTGTGTTTGGGGACCAATGTCCAGTATCTTGGATAGCTCCTTTAAAATTAAGACTAGAATCCAAAGTGGATTCCCAGCCCACTATCATCAGAGCCACCAATTAGACATCAGAACTGTTGCATAGAAGGGTGGTATGTGTGCAATACAGTCCAGGAAGTTGTTACACTGGGCCCAAGTTCTGAGTAGATATATCTATATCTATAAAAGGTAAAGGTATCTCCTGTTGACAAGGTTGTCAAGTCATGTCCAACTGTAGGGGTGGCGCTCGTCTCTGTTACTAACCTGAAGAGCCAGCGTTGTCAGAGAGTATTCTGTGATTATGTGGCCAGCATGATTGCACAGAATGCTGTTTATATATCTATGGGGGGTTGCAGACTGCCAGAAATAGTGCAAATTGAGTCCACTTTTAGGGTTAGGGTTAAGGAATCATGGGAACTGTAGTTTATTGTGGCACCAGAGCTCTCTGACAGAGAAGACTCAAAGTCTCAGAAAAAAAGCAATTCCCATGATTCCCTAGCACTAACCCTAACCCTAAAAGTGGACTCAGTTTGCACTATTTCTGGTAGTCTGCAACCCCACTATATCTATATAGAATTGAGTAGGGTTCTGAATGCTTTTTGGGAAAATATCCAAATGGGTTAGAACTACATCTGCCTGCTCTGTGTTGGCCTTACCCTTAGTCCCCATACCAACAATTATAATGCAGTTGCCCCAGAACTGTTCCCCCACCCCCACCCCCACAAAAAAAAAGAAGGAAAAAAAGAATTTCCCTGCCCCTGAACAGCATTGTGTTCATTGTAGGTCCCTAATCCTGGAGAACACAGCTAGCATAATACACATTTTTAAAATGTCACCATTATGGTTCTCTTCCATGTAGGAAGAGCATTGCAGTAGGGCATGTTTCCATTTTCTCATGGAAAATGTGAATGGAGACAAATATCATTGCACTGCTGATAGGAAAGGGATCAGAGTTCTGTGGTAAGACATATTTTGCTTGTGCCAATTATGGGTCTGAAAGGCCTTTGGGCAAGAAGCTTTTGGTGCTCCTCATTGAGTGTACCCACTTTTTCCTCTACGCATTTGCCATTGTTTCTTCATTTCTATCTGGGTCCAGTCCATACTGTCTCCCAGCAAGAACTGCCAAGGCGTCTAGAAGTGTCTGCTCCTTTTCCTTCCTCACTTGGCAAGGGCGCATGAACAGAGAAACTAAACAAAGGAGAGGTCAGAACCAAGCAGGTTCCAGAGATTAAAGGTGGGCCTCCTATTGGGGCAAGTGTTCTGGTGGGTGACTAATAGTGCAAATTCTGACACAGACCTTGGGTGTGAACAACAGAAGGTTCCAGATTCTGTCCTTGATGTCTCCAGTTCTGGGATTACCAAGGGGAGGCAGGAGGAACCTTTCCTGAGAGATTGGGGAGATGCTGCTAGCCAGAATAGTTATAAGCCTTCTACTAGTCTTCAGTATTCAAGATTCATAACATTTGGGAAGCGAAGAGGAAATTTCTCATTATCTTACCTCTAGAGCAAAAACCATACAGCATCTCTCTTTAATTGCACCACTTCTCCTTCCCAGATTTTGCAAAATTCCATTTTGTTTTCAGCCCTGTTTTTAGGTCATTTGCTTGATATTTGGAAAGAATATGCCTCAGTTAATTTGGCATTAGTCTTCATTGTTGGCTGGGTTCATTAGTGCTCATTGCCTGGGGCAAGGGAGATAATGTTTCAATGAATACAAGAGGGAATTTGCAGCCAGTAGTTTTTTCTTTCCTTTTGTGGGTGTGGAAAGTTAGCTGTCAGAGCACAATTTGTAAGAGACTGAAGAAGAAAAGTGTGTTTGTAAAACAGAATATCTGTAAAGGCAAGTTTTTACCCTAAGCTGCTTAAAGGACTAGTGGATCTGAGTGAGTATAAGGAAGTGTCCAGTAGGTTTTTGCTATGTGCCTACTGGACTTCACATGACATCCTAAGAGACAGATGGGCAATGGGCATACTTTTTTTACATGGGAAACTACTACTCTGGAAGGCTTTGAGGCACAGCAATTCTTTTTTTTTTTTTTTTAAATTAGGGAGTGTGTCTGCAGGCAGCAAAAACAGACAGGCAATGTCTGCATTCAGGGGGTCATGTATTGTCTCTTACAGTTGTGTGCCTTCAAATCGTTTGTGACTTATGATGACCGTAAGGCAAACCTATCACAGGGTTTTCCTGAATGTGCCTTGGCCAAGGACACCCAGAGGGTTTCCGTGACTGAGCAGAGAATCGAACCCTGGTCTCAAGAGTCATAGTCCATGGTTCAAACCCAACACTGGATCTCACATATTGCCTACTGCTACATTAAAACCTCTTACATTTTCCAGCACAATCACTCCCATACCAGTGGCGTCCCTAGGGTTGGTGTCACCCAGTGCGGTCACTCATGGTGTCAACCCTCATCATTGACCTCCCCCATACCGAATCCCTAGTAATGCTTTTTTGCACTAGTGTTACTTGTCAATTGGAATTTCCAAATACCACTGAGCGTAATGCTAATAATTGTGACATAAAACAACTACAGTAGCAAAATTAAAATTATACCTTCAAATTACAATATAATATGCACAACCTAAATTTATTTACCTGTACATAGTGAAGATTGGGTTAAAATGTGATGTTTTTAAAGAAATATTTTAAATAATATTTTTTTTAAAAAAATAAAAAAATAAAAAATTGACATTTGAATTTTAAAAATTCTGGGGTCTCTCCTTTCTCCTCCCAATGAGCTTTACCCCACTCCCACCATCTTTTAAATCATTTTAAAGGGAAGCAGATGAATGCCACAGCCCATTTCTGCCAAAAAGTTAAGGAGAAATGGTGTCACACCCTCCTTAGGGTGTCACCTGGTGTGGTCTGCACCCCCTGTTGATGCCACTGCCTCACACCAGAGGACCATTCAAACCACTACAAACACATATTTAAATGAAGGCCTTCTATGGCTTTTAATGGGAAGGATTGTTTTCTAAAGTGAGAACACTCTGTGGAAAAGGGGGCAGAAAAAAAAATAAAGCCCTGTACTACCACAGTCCTGGCAAGTAGGGGTGCCAATCTGAAAACTGAAGAGGGCTCCTGTACCTTCAGTGGTTGTGTAGAAGTAGTATGACTGGCAGGTTTTATTTATTTATTTATTTATTTATTTTATAACCTGTCTTTCGGCCCAAAATGGGATTCAAACACTGCTTACAATAATCCAACAAAATGCTGCTAAAACATTACTTTACAGGAATTAAAACACCAGGATTATTTAAAACATGCTTAAAACAGTTAAAAACACTGTACACATATTTAAAATATAATTTCAATAAAAGGTTAAAACAGCACACTACTTGCTCATGTGTGTGCGCGCGCGCGCACACACACACACTACAGCTGCATAATTGTCACACAACCAGGTAACAAGCAACACTTATCAAAATTCCCTCCTCTACACAACCTTAAAGGTAGAAGAACTCCTAGTTTTTACTTTGGCAATCCTATAGCAAGAGCCTGGCAAAGGGGTGAGTGTCTATTCTCTCAGGCACAGGCCTCTCGCTTAATGGCCTTATTAGGACAGGTGGGGAGTAATGCTCTTTAGAGCATATTGTTAACTGCCCTTAAGTCAACTTTGACTCATGGTGACTATGTGGATGAGACATCTCCAAGACTCTCTCTACTCAGGCCTTTGGCTTCTCTGCCTGATTCCATCCATCTGGCATGTGGTCTTCCTCTCTTTCTACTGCCCTATACCGATGACCTTCGCCTGGGCATCGACAGGGGTAGTGTGACCCTGCTGGTGCTCTTGGATTTCTCAGCGGCCTTTGACACCATAGATCATGCCATCCTCTTGGATCGCCTGAGAGAGTTAGGAATCGGAGGCACTGCTTTGCAGTGGTTCCGTTCCTTCCTTTCGGGTAGATCCCAGAGGGTGAGGCTCGGGGACAGTTGCTCATCCAAAATCGAGCTTAATTGTGGCGTCCCTCAGGGCGCCATCCTGTCCCCGATGTTATTTAATATCTACATGAAGCCGCTGGGTGAGATCATTCGGAGGCATGGAGCACGGTGTCATCAGTACGCTGATGACACTCAAATATATTTCTCCATGACCAGATCATCGGCCCAGACTTCAGATGGCGTCTCTGCTCTTGATAACTGTCTTAAAGCGGTAATGGATTGGATGAGGAAAAACAGATTGAAATTAAATCCAGACAAAACGGAGGTACTAACAGTGACAGGCCCGAAACCAGATTTGGGAATACAGTCGCCAGTCCTGGATGGAGTCACACTCTCCTCTAAGGATTGTGTTCGCAGTTTAGGGGTGCTCTTAGATTCGTCGCTTCACACGACTAGTCAGGTGAATGCGATGGTCAGAAGCGCCTGTTATCAGCTTCAGCTGATATGCCAGCTGCGCCCTTATCTGGATGTGAGGGATCTGGAAGCTGTGGTACATGCTCTGGTAACCTCACGTCTGGATTACTGCAATGCACTCTACATGGGGCTACCCTTGTGCTTAACCCGGAAACTGCAATTAGTCCAAAATATGGCAGCCAGGTTAATTACTGGTACATCTAGGAGGGAGCATATAACACCGGTGCTTAAATCCCTCCACTGGCTGCCAATTAGTTTCCGGGCACAGTACAAGGTGTTGGTTTTGACCTTTAAAGCCCTACATGGCTTGGGTCCATCTTATCTCAGGGACCGCCTCTTCCCATATGAGCCCCCTCATACCCTGCGGTCCTCTGGGAGGAACCTGCTCCAACCCATGAAGACCAGGCTCTCGCAGACCTCCCAGAGGACTTTCTCCGCGACTGCTCCCAGGCTATGGAATGGCCTGCCGGATGAGATCCGTCTCATTACTACGCTTGCTGCTTTTAAGAAAGCAGTAAAGACGGATCTCTTCCGGCAGGCCTTCCCAGAATAACTTCCTGGACATGAGAAGTCTGGCAAGCCGCCTCGATTTATTGTTTCAAATGGTGTCCGCTGCCTTGTTGTTTATATTGTTTTAAAGTTTGTATATGGTTTTTAATAGAATATTAGTTTAATTCAATTTTAAGGGGTGGGAGGGTTAGGGGATTGGGATTGTCTGTTTTTAACTCTTTATGTTTTAATTATGCTGTAACCCGCCCCGATTGCCTAGCAGAGGGGCGGGCTATAAATAAAAATTATTATTATTATTATTATTATTATTCTAGCATTATTATCTTTTCTAATGATTCATGCCTTCTCAATATGTGGCCAAAATATGTCAGCCTCATTTTGGTCATCCTGGCTTCCAAGATTTTGGGCTTGATTTGTTCTGGAACCCATTTGTTTGTCTTCTTGGCTATCCACAGTATCTCCAGCATTCTCCAGCACCACATCTCAAATGAGATGATTTTCTTTCTATCTGCTTTCTTCACTGTCCAGCTCACACATCTGTACATGGTGATGGGGAATATGAAGGCTTGGATGATCTTCACTTATGTGTTTAGAGTTATATCTTTACACTTCAGGATACTAGTGCATTTCTTTAATGGCTGCAATTCCCAATCCTAGCCTTCTTCTGATTTCTTGACTGCAGTCTCCATTCTGATTAATGTTTGATCCAGGGTATGGCAAATCTTTGACTATTTCAGTTTTATTGTTATCTAGGATGAACTTTTGTGCAGCAGCTAAAAAAACCAATGTGATTCTAGACTGCATCAATAGTATTGTTTCTAAATCAAGGGAAGTAATAGTACCACTCTATTCTGCTTTGGTCAGGCCTCATTGGAATACTGTGTCCAGTTCTGGGCACCACAATTCAAAAAGGATGTTGATAAGCTGGAGTGTGTCCAGAGGAGGAAGACCAAAATGGTGAAGGGTCTGGAAACCATGCCCTATGAGGAGAGACTTAGGGAGCTAGGCATGTTTAGCCTGGAGAAGAGAAGGTCAAGTGGTGACATGAGACAGCCCTGTTTAAATATTTGAACGGATGTCTTGCTGAAGATGGAGCAAGTTTGTTTTCTGAAGCTCCAGAGATTAGGACTGGAAGCAATGGATTCAAACTCCAGGAAAAGAGATTCTGCCTCAACATTAGGAAGAATTTCCTGACAGAGCTGTTTGACAGTGGAACACATTCCCTTGGAGTGTGGTGGAGTCTATTTCTTTGGAGATTTTTAAACAAAGGGTGGATGGCCATCAGAGGTGCTTTGATTGTTTATTCCAGCATGCAGAATAGGTTTGGACTGGATGGCTCTTGTCTCTTCCGACTCTATGATTCTATGATTGTAACGTCTGATCCAGGGTATGGCAACTCTTTGACTATTTGTTTTCTTGCTATCTAGGCTGAATTCTTGTAGATCCTTTGTGGATTATTTTTATTTTCTATCTTGGCACTTTCCTCCTTGACCTTCTTCAGTTATTGCTCCGGATCTTTGTTGGTTTCTGCTAGTAGTATGGTGTCCTCTGCATATCTTAGCTTGTTAATGTTCTTTCATTCAATCTTCACTCCTCCTGTTTCTGGATCTAAGCCTGCTTGCATTCCTGCAAAGAGCGCAAAAAGCAGCCTTGCTGGGTCTGAGGAGGGAGCTTCCTGCTAGCCCCTTCTTCTTATTGGTGCCCTGGGCCTCTGCCCCCAAGTCCTGCCTCACAGTCCCTGCTGGACTCAGAAAGTCTGCATCCTTGGATGGCTGTGAGGATTTTCTCCTGCACAGGTTGACCAGATTTCCTTCTTTTCCAGGACATGTCTTACATTTCAGCCTTCTGTCTAGGAAGAATTCCAAAAGGCCCTTCATTTTGAGCATGACTAAGAAAAATGTATTTATATTTATATGAGTAGTTTGATGTCTTATTTGAGAATGTGCTACATTTTTCTCCAATGTCCTACATTTTGCCGTGCCTTGTCCTCCTTTGCAGTTAGGACATCTGGTCACCCTCCTCCTGCAGGACAGGTTCGGCTGCTGAAAGGAGGTCCCAGAAACATGCTGCCTTGGCTGAGGACCCTAATTGTTTTAATTGAAAAAGTACCCCCCCTTCCTCTCCTCCAAACCCCATTTAACCGATGCCAGCCACCTGCCAAGTTCATTAGGGGAGCTGAGGGCTGCGCTAATTGCACTAATTAATATGGAGCAGATGCAGCAGGAAGCCAGGAGAAGGAGGCCTAGGGAATGTTTGGGCAGGCAGAGGCAGGAGGATTGATGAGGGAGGCAATTCCCAGCTTCCTGTGCTGTGCAGCCACAGGGGAACAGAGATGCTCTGTTTGAAGATGCTTTTCCTAGAGTGGGAGGCTGAAGGCTACATCCACACTGCAGAAATAATCCAGTTTGATATCATGGCTCAATGCTGTGGGATTCTGGGATTTGTGTTTTTGTGAGACATTTGGCCTTCTCTGTCAGAGAGCTTTGGGTCACAACAAACTACAAATCCCAGGATTCCATAGCATTGAGCCATGACAGTTAAAGTGATATCAAACTGGATTATTTCGGCAGGGTAGTGAAGCCAAAGAGGGGCTAGAGACAAGGGGCAACACAAGCAGCAGCAATATGGCAGTTAGAGTTGGATCTGCACTGCAGAACTAATGCAGTTGGACACAGTTTTAACTGCCCTTGCTCAATGTGATGGAATCCTGGGATCTGTAGTTTGTTGTGGCACCAGAGTTCTCAGGGTCAGAGCAGTTGGGCACAAAAAAAGCATCTTGATCCAGCTTTTTCCCAAAGTGAGTCAAACCTCCACTGTTCGCATGGCCTGCTCCCAAGATGAGGCGAATACACATGAGTCGAACACATGGCACGACATCAAGCCGCACTTCTGGATACATTTTTTTTTTTGTTGCCATCACACAAAAACACCACCTGGGACCCTCTAGTATTTCCCACGACTGCCCAGATGCCATTCCATTGGATGGCTGCACCTTTGACACACAGTCACACGTGCGATGCTCCACCGGTTCAGGGTATCAGTGTATTGGTGTGCGAGTGATACATTGGGAAACCATAATCATGGAGCCCCCCTCTGCACATGCCCCCTTCACCCCTCTTCACTCCATGCACTGCCATTGGACTGTCTGGTTTTGGTATGTTGTGTTGGAGTTGTCGCACTATCATTTTTTTGCTTTGCTGCAGCCCAGCACTGTTTATATGCAGGTGCAAAGATGCACATTTTTTCTGGGCTAAGCTGGAGTATCCCGGCTTCTTTTTGCTCCAGATTTTAGCCCCAGAATGCAACTTCATTTCAATTTCCATCTGCTTTATGGTGTGAGTCATATAAATTTTCCGCCTTCAAAGAGGCTGGAAGCCACTTTATTTTGCCCATCTGTTTCACCCCTCAGACAGAGAAGGCTAAATGTCTCACAAAACTTTTAAGTCCTAGAATTCTATAGCATTGAGCCATGGCAATTAAAGTGGTGTCAAACTGCATTAGTTCTACAGTGCAGATTAGAATTCAGAAGGTGGTTTTAAAAAGCTATTCTAGATTTCCCTGAGGTCCTCAGTACAAAGGTCGATCGTGTCAAAAAAGCATCCTTGAAGACTTTGCCTACTGGCATTCTGGTACAAAGGCTGGGTGGAGGCCAGTTCTGGCATGTGCCACCAGCAAGTAAGGGCTAGCACCGTGTGTATCAACCACTTTACTGAAATGCAACGTTTCTTTCAGGTAGACTTTTGCAGTTTCCTATGCATAGGATGGCATAGTAGTTTAAGTGTTGGACTAGGACTCTGGAGGCCCAAGTGTGAACATTAAATTCATTTATGTTTCATATGAAACCCATTGGATGACCTTGGGCAAGTCACACTCTCAGCCTCAGAGAAAGGCAATGGCAACCCCCCTCTGAAGAAACTTGCCAAAAAAACTCTGTGGTCGGTTCACTCGGCATAAGTTGGAAACTACTTGAAGGCACAGAACACTAACAAATAGGAACCTCCCTCCACCATCTTCTGGGCACAGAAGCGAGTGCTGCTCTTTGAAAACAAACAAAGAAATGTAAGATTGTAGTGTAAAGCTTTGATTGGATTAGTGATGTAGTGGAGTCAGTCTGCAGGGTCAAATGCTGAGCCTTCATACTTCAACTTGCTGCCCTCTTAACTGGAAACAGGGGTAAATTTTCCCAGGAGTAATGTGTTGATGAGAACTTTATTCTAATGCAAGGGATTTGGGGTGTCTTGATTTCAGATAGGCAATTAAGATCCATTAGCTTTACAAATGATATATAAAAGACATCTATAATATACAGAAGCATAGATATAGATCAGGACTGCTGTTGCTTTTGTATTCTCCTTGATAATCTAAAACAGTTTAGAAAAGTTAGTTTGGGTACTATAATTCCCAGTATTCTTGGAACTATGTTAAAAAAAAGAAACTTTTCCATGCTATGGTCTAAAAAACCCAACAATCTCAGAAATTGTACTAGTTGCTATAACAGTAATGTGCTGCAGTGAGTTCCAAAGATTAATTATAAATGACATGAAGAAGCACATGTTTATTTTAAATCTACTGCCTGACAATTTTGGTGGCTGACAGAAAGGCCTTTGCTTTGCAACAGGATTTCCTCCCCTTTATTTGTTTATTTGTTTCATAATATGAAAATTCCCTCTTTCAAGAAAGCAAACAAGAACATATACAGTCATCCCTCCACATTTGCTGGGGTTAGGAGCACAGGGTGTCACAGTGAGTCTCACTCACCCAACTTTTTCTCTGATGGAGCACAAATCCCATCTGTCTTCTCCTTTTAAACTTTTTTTTGTTCTAACTTTTAGGATGGGATCAAACTGCACAAATCATTTCTTGAAAATAAATAAGAAAATAACTGTTCAAAATAATAAAGGAGGAACAGTGATCCC
The DNA here is from genome assembly GCA_026167975.1 of Phrynosoma blainvillii. Taxonomy (NCBI): domain Eukaryota; kingdom Metazoa; phylum Chordata; class Lepidosauria; order Squamata; family Phrynosomatidae; genus Phrynosoma; species Phrynosoma blainvillii. Next base: position 196,992,160 of record JANUYF010000002.1, read on the forward strand.
TGGTCATTATCAGATCACCTCTTACATGAGAGATTTGGGATGGGTACCATTTCTCTCTCTGTCTCTCTGAGACACAGGTCTGTTGACCCACTCCCTTCTCTCTTTGCCAAGCACTCATCCTTGTTCCTGCTGCCATCTTCTGAACTTGGGGTTGTACTTAATGACCCCTTCTCTTCAAGGTTGGGAACTTCAGACAGCAGCTGCTGTTCTCCACCCCAAAGGCACAGGCGTTTCTCCTTCGACCCCCCACCCTGAAGGGAACATGAGCCAAGAGTTTTATATTACAGCAGCTGGAGAGTCATATAAAGTCACAGCCCACCTGCCCCACTGATCCCTAGGCTGGAACATGGGTGGGCTTGCAGGGGTGGAGAGGAGGATAACGTTTATCATATACCAGTGGTTGGTATGAGCATCTTGAACTGCCTCCTTTGAATGCTCCCCCTGCTTGCTTTTGTCAAGTTTATGTGGGCATTCACATGGTGCTGGGTTATTGTGCCTGTTGCTGCTAGCTAGACTTTTGATGTCGTGGCACTGTGTGGAGTCTTGGATTTTCTTCCCAACCCTAAGCTCTAGGTCTTTGTCCACACTGTTCTTCTGTCTTGGAACAACACTCTCCTTGGCTCTGTGAAGGATTTTATTCCTGAAAGAAGTACATATATATCAAAAGCTTGGAACAGTTACTTTTGGGACTCCAGTTTCAATAATCCTCCAACCAGCATGGCCACTAGTTGGATAGTTTTAAAAAAGAAAAGAAAAGAAAAGAAGATGCTTATACCCATGCTGAAGATACTCCAACTCCCCTACTCCCTTGCTCTGCATATCAGGAACCATTACCAATGCTGCACCATAAGTAGAACCCCAATGGATTTAAAACTTCAGTTTAGTCCAATGCCTCCCCCCACCCAAATATTGGGCTACTCTGCTGGTTCCAGGAAAGCCAATTGTCTCTAGGCATGAAAGCAAAGTCCTCCTCCCATGAGTGCTCCCCAACAATTGGTACTCAGTGCCATACAACAGCCTGGGGCTGCATTTCAGCAACATCCAGCTTTGTTCCAGAGAATAGCTTCTTTCTATATCTACAGGACAGCCTTCTCCATCTTTGCAGCCCTCTAGACATGTTGAACTGTAACATTCATAGTCTTCAACCAGTGTGGTCAGTTGTCAAAGATTATGGGAGTTGCAGTTCAGCAATTTGGAGGGCACTATATTTTTTGGGAAAGTAGAAGGGGAGTCAGATTTGTTGTTGTTGATAGCTGCCTTTGAGTTGAGCTCAACACATGGTGACTCTGTGGATGAGACATCTCCAAGGCCTCAGACTCTCCACTGCTCTGCTTAGGTCTTGTAGATTCAGGCCCATGACTTCCCTAATTGAGTCTATCTATCTGGTATCTATCTACCTCTCTTTCTGCTACCCTCTACTTTTCCTTGCATTGTTATCTTTTAATGCCTTTTCATGATGTGGCCAAAGTATGAAGCCTTCCAGAGAGAGTTCAGGCTTGATCTGGTCAAGGACCCATTTGTTTGTCTTTTTGGCTGCCCATGGTATTCTCAGCACTCTTCTCTAGCACCACATGTCAAATGAGTTGATTTTCTTTTTATCTGCTTTCTTCACTGTCCATCTCTCACATCCATATATGGTGATGGGGAATACAGTGAATTGGATGATTCTAACTTTAGTGCTTAGTTGTATATTTTGCTCTTTAGGATCTTGTCTAGTTCTTTCATAGCTGCCCTTCTCATTCCTAGTGTTATTCTGATTTCTTGACTGCAGTCACCATTCTGACCAATGTCTGATCCAAGGTACAGGAAATCTTTAACTATTTTAATTTCTTTATTATTTAGGCTGATTTTATGTAGATCCTCCATGGTCATTATTATTGTTTATGTTCTGCATTAAACCTTCCTTTTCACCTTCTTCTTTGACTTTCCTTAGTAACTGTTCCAAAAGTTCATGATGTTTTCTGCTAGCAGTATAGTGTCATCTGCATATCTTAGATTGTTGATGTTCCTTTCTCCTATCTTTACTTCTTCTTCTTTTGAGTCTAAACCTACTCTTCATATAATATTTTCTGAATATAGGTTGAACAAGTAGGGTGATAAATAGCCATGTGCCAGCGGCATTTTCAAGAGGCTGTTGTTAAACGAGGGCTTTATGTAATCTCTTCCAGTTTTTCTCTTCCACACAATCTCAAGTGTCCCAGTACTCCTACAAGCTTTGTCACAGTTTCCATGTCAGTGAGCTGCTGAATCCATTCTGGCTTTTAGTCCACTTTTGTGGAGCTAAACCTGTTGTGGGGATAGAGTTCAGCACCCTGGATAGCTCCTTTAATTTTCATATTGCAGCTCAGAAGTGACCAGCTGTCACCAGTCATTTTTAACTCCGCGTTTCAGCATGAATATTACTCTCCACACCGGAATCCTGGCTTTCAAAAGGGTGGTGGGTTTAATCAGCAGATCTTGAGTTTTGTTGATAGATTTTAGGCCATTTGATTTTTCTGCATTGACACAAAGGCCCCTCTTGCGATCCTTGAGTTGGCCACAGGGAGGCGCCTTAGCGATACGAATTTTTTTTAAAGCATTCTCTTTGCCTACTGTGAGAATGCTATTCACCTGTAATCAGAAAGCCAGTACAGCTAGATATGGATGAAAACCAGATTTGCAAGTCATTCTTGCCTTGATTTGGAATTCCATCTTAGAAAGAGGATCTTATCTCTGTGGACCTTCTGCAGAACAAGATTTGGGTCCAACTATTTAAAGTCTGACAAGCCACTTGGCAAGATAGGTTCAGCAGACTGTTCTAAGTTCAGTATTGTAGAGAAGAGAAATTGGTACAGAAATGGACATAACAAACTAGAGGATGTATGCATGTACTATCGGCATTTTGGCCTTTTGTGCTTTTCCTGCACAGAAAACCCTTCTGTGTAGCAACTAGTATGCAACCTCGATCATAATCTTTCTGATTTGGTGCATGTATATTAATGGCTGATGATTCCTAATGCTCATCTATTGTTGATAATAACCTGCAGCTAATTCTCTCAAGCATCATTGATAATGTCTTGTAGTTTAAAAAACATTTAACACGACCATCACGTTATGGGCTGTGTGCATGTTTTCTTTTGTGCCTTCTAAGTAGGAATTGTGTAATTCTGTAACACTGAATTCCTTTGTACACTAATTTGCATTAAGCTCAATGACACATTTCTGGAAAAACATACTTAGGTTTGTTCTGCTCTGAATCAGCTCAGTATCATGATGCAAATAAAGCTGGGGTAGCAGGTGAGGGATACATTTTCTGTAGGTTTTCCTAGTTTCATTTTGTTATTGTTAGGTACTCACAAGTCAGTTTTGACTTATGGTGACCCTATGAATGAGGGACCTCCAAGAGATCCTGTTATTAACTTTCTCAGACAGGTGTTCAAACTTGGGGCTTCCTTGACTGAGTCTGCTCCCTCTTTTTCTACTGCCTTCAACTTGAGCATTTGCTTCTTTTCCAGTGAATCATATCTCATGATATGTCAAAAGTACAATAGAATCATAGAGTTGAGAGAGACCACAAGGGTCATCCAGTCCAACCCCCTTCCATGCAGGAACTCCCAATCAAAGCATACCTGACAGATGGCCATCCAGCCTCTATTTAAAAACCTCCAAAGAAGGAGATTCCACCACACTGTGAGGGAGAGTGTTCCACTCTCGAACAGCTTTCACTGTCAGGAAGTTCCTCCTAATGTTGAGGTGGAATCTTTTTTCCTGTAGTTTGCATCTATTGCTTTGGGTCCTATTCCCTGGAGCAGCAGAAAACAAGCTTGCTCCCTCTTCAATATAACTCCCTTTCAAATACTTAAACAGGGCTATCATATCACCTCTTAACTTTCTCTTCTCCAGGCTAAACATACCCAGTTCCCTAAGTCATTCCTCATAAGGCATGGTTTCCAGACCCTTCACCATTTTAGTCACCCTCCTTTGGACATGCTCCAGTTTCTCCACATCCTTTTTGAATTTTGGTGCCCAGAACTGGACACAGTATTCCAGGTGGGGCCTGAGCAAAGCAGAATACAGTGGCACTATTACTTCCCTTGATCTAGATACTATACTTCTATTGATGCAGCCTAAAATCACATTGGCCTTTTTAGCTGCCTCATCACACTGTTGACTCATACTAGGACTCATTTTAGTTTATTTCATTTCATTTAGTTTATGTCATTTAGTTCACTTCAGTTTAGTCATTCTGGCTTTCAGTGAGAGTACAGGCTTGATTTGCTCTCAGACCCATTTATTTGTCTTTTTAGCAGTCCATGGTATCCAGAGAACTCTTCTCTAGCACTACATTTCAAATGAGTTGATTTTCTTCCTGTCAGTTTTCTTCACTGTCCAGCTTTCACATAGAAATTGGAAATATTATGGCATAGAGGCCTGGCTTTGGTGAACAGTGATACATCTTTACACTTGAGGATCTTATATAGTTCCTTCGTAGTTGCTCTTCCAAATGTTTGTCTTTTAATTTCTTGACTACAGTCTCCAGTTTGATTAATGCCTAAGCCAGACTAGAGAAAATTCTTAACAATGTTGGTGTTTGTATCAGCCTCTTTAATGATGTGCAGATCTTCTGTGGTCATTATTTTTTTTTGTAATGTCCACTAACATTGTAAAATTCTTCATGGCAGAAATACCTAGCAGAGTGTGTGTGTGTCTATATGTGTGTATTTATATTTATGTATGGTGTAGTGGTTTGAGTACAATTCTGGGGACCAGGGTTTGAATTTCTGCTCAGTCATGGAAACCCACTGGGTGGCCTTGGGCAAGCCACGCTTTCTCAGCTTCATAGAAAGGCAAAGGCAAACCGCCTCTGAACAACTCTTGTCAAGGAAAACCTGTGATAGGTTCACCTTAGGGTCGCCATAAGTCGGAAATGACTTGAAAGCTCATAACAACAATGTGTGAAAGCACGGCCTTATAATGCCTGGCCTTCTAATGAAGCTGGGCTGACGATGTGGTGTAGAGGTTTGAGTTTGGAAACTCACTGAGTGATTTTGGGTCAGTCTCTCTCTCAGCCTGACCTGCCCCACAGGATTGTTGTGAGGATAATGTGAGGAGGAGGAGAGCATGCATAATGATATCATTAAAAGAATGATGGGACAAAACAAACAAACCAATCAATATTTAGGGAGGGGAAAGAACAGGGTGGTAACTGGATAAGGTTTGGCAATCCAGGGGCATCTCTGTGCAGGGGTATGTGGGGAGATAAACCTCAGGTTTACTTCATGCTCCTGTTATTAGATTTCTGAACAATGAGGAATATTACAAGATTTAACTCAGGGATCAGACTTGCAGTCTGCAATGTCTTAAGAAAAAAAGGCGGGGGAGGGGGTGTCTAGAAGAGGACTTGAGAGAGGATCCAGGAATATGCTAGTTATAATGTCTGGAGAATTAAAAACCAAACCCAACCCAACAACAGTCTACAGAGCAACAGGCCACCAGAATCAAGGTCCAAAAAACCAATATGACAATACAGATACATTCCAGATATTGCTTCAAGCATGAGGTCTTAAGCAAAGAGTGTGGGAAGAGGGCCCTGGTAGCACAGAGATGAGAGCAGAGTGCAGTATAGACAGAAAAAGGCTTAAATGGTGGTCTCTTCCACAATCCCAGGAAGATCTAAGGCTCATGAACTGTCTTAGGAGCCCTACAGCTCAGATCTAGAATCTGTTCTGAGTGCTAGAACATGGCCTTAGATGAATGAAATACATGGAGAGCATGTGTAGGAGGTATTTCTCTTTCTTCTGAGGTAAACACAGGCAGCTTGAGGGAAGGTGGTTAAGACACAGGTTGTGTGTTCCTTGGTTCAGCTTTCCCCAGCCCAATGTCCTCCAACTATGCTAGACTGCAATACCTATCATCCCCATCTAGCATGGCTATTGGCCACTGTGACTGGGAATGATGAAGAATTGCTATCCAGCATATCTAGAGAGCACTGGACTGGAGAAGACTGTCTTAGTGCCTATCCTTTTTGGAAATTAATTGCTAGCATAAAGAGCTCAGCCCTGCCATGAAACATCCACTTAATCTTATTGAATTTCCTTCAGAGATTGGTGAGCTTGAAACCCAGGGGATACACTATGCAGTTTATTAAAAACAGATCTAATTCTAGCTTTGGCAAAAGGAAGTGAAGAGTATGTGACTTAATGGACTTTGTTACCTTAAAAATCATATACTAAGCTAACCCAAATACTTAAACACCTTATTTTGGCATAGTTTTGCAATGTCTATGACTTCACATAATTTATTAAATCCTCTGACATTTTAGCCAGCCTGCAAATCCCTAGGACATCAAGGATTTCTGCAGACATTGCCCACATATTTTCATGTATAATTTTCTAGCCATGAAGTCTAGAAACTTTCTTTTTTTTTTTTTAATGAAAGGCAAATTTCCCCTAAGCCTGTCTTCTTTTGCTAATGCCTTATCCTGTAGTTTCTCTGCTTCTCTGGAACTGTGGAATATCTACATGTCTCCACTATACCACCTGGCAATGCCAGACTCTCTGAGTGGCCCCATGTTCCTAGTCTGTCTCTGGAACCCCAGGTGCATGGAAATCTCTGTGGCCCAGAGTGGAGGGAAACGCCTCCTGAGCAGGTGATTCCCCCTGGTTAATTTCATGGCATTTAATGAGCTTGGCATTAGATGCAGCTCATCCATCGGGCACTGATTGCTCCCTGACTGCTAATGATCTGCTTTCATTCACTGGAAAATTTGCCAAGAGGAGGAGAAGGAGAAGGAGAAGAAGAAAGCAAGAAAGCATGCCAAGGAAGCTCTGTTTGTAATGTCTAACAAAAGGGGGTTGTTGCTTGTGCCAGCTTCTGCATCTGTGCTGCTGTAGGTGCTCTGATTCCCCAGTTCTCATAGAGTAGGCACACATCCAGAGGCAGGGTGATGGGATGAGGACCTTGGGTGCTTATCAAGGGACTGTGAAAAGAGGTAGAGGAAACCAGAGAGGACTATAGCACAGTGGCTGGCCTGGGGTTTTCTTTTGGGATCGGATTGCCTCAGAATGTTTTGTTGGCCTTTTTAAGGGTTATAAGTGCATTTCATATTTCTTTAGCTAATGCTGTGCCACATGCAGCCTGAGAGCAGAGGCTAGACTATTAGGGACTTGGAAGACTAGTCACTATTGAGCCAAGAAACTGACTGGCTCACCTTGGACCAGTAATTCTCTTTGAGCCTAACCTACCTCACTGGAAAGGAAGAGAGACACATGCACTACTACTGTGAGCATTGAAGGAAATGTGGAATATAAAAGGAAATAACTATAGTACTAAACAAATAAAGGAAATTTTAAAATACCAATCAACAAATGTATTCATGTGGGATGAGTTATTATTTTAGCCACAAAGCCTAAGCATGGAAGCTCCATGTTTAGGAGCAGTGTATCCCTCTGACTCCCAGAGGCTAGAAATAACCAGCCTCTTTGTACTCTGTGTACTCTGGGGTGGTGGGGAACAACTAAATTACTAATGCTTGGTTTTCTCTAATGGATGTGGATTGTGAAACATACATGATCCACAACCATGAGCTACTTGTACCGCAGCTTATTTCTAATCTTACAAAAGTAGTGTGTGTGTGTGTGTGTGTGTGTGTGTGTGTGCCTGGTACCTTCAGGGTATTTAGCCCTGTCTGTAGTAAATATAGGGACATTAAATATTTAACAACATGTAGTGTAGTGGTTTTAACATTGGCCTGGGACATCCAGATTGAGATTCCCTCATGAGCCTTAAAACTCTTTGGGTAACCTTGAGCTTTTCATTCTCTCTGTGCATCTCAGCCCATCGTAGTCCATTGTAGTTGTTGTGATGGTGAAGAAGTGATGATGGTGGGGAGAGCGCAGTGTAAATTTCCTTGAGCTCATTGGAAGAAAGGCAGGTTATAAGTAAATAAATAATCAACAAGTGCTATAAACATGGCCTACAGAAAAGTAAACGCTCATCCTAGAACAAGTTTCTCCAGTTTAATGCCCTCCAGATGTGTTGGACTGGTGCTCCCAGTATTCCCAGCCAGTGTGGCCATGTTGGATGGTGTTAATATAAGCTGTAGTTTTTGGAGGGGGACAGATTGGGGAAAGTTGCTATAAAAATATTTGTTTGCCTTCCAACTGCATCGACCCAGATCCTGTGCTGTAGTTGTTGTAGTACACTTTTGGGGTCCTAGGGGAAAAGCAGGTACCTTTTTATTCCGAGACATCTTCATCTTGGTTCTCTTTGATCCTCTTTGCTGCAATAGACTAAGGGCCTGAACAGACTGCCAGAAATAATCCGTCTTGAGACCACTTTAACTGTCCTGGCTCAATGCTAGGGAATCATGGGAAATGTAGTTTTTTCTGAGGCATTGAACTTTCTCTGTCAGAGAGCTCTGGTGCCACAATAAACTACAGCTCCCATGATTCCCTGGCACTGAGATAGAGCAGTTAAAGTTGTCTCAAGATGGATTATTTCTGCCAGTCTGTTCAGGCCCTAAATTGTCTATCGTATGCATATATATTTGAGAGTAAGTCCCATTAAATGCAATGGAATATACCTCTCAGGGCCCGAGGTAGATGTGTGTGAATAAATCCACACTTGCATTGAATGTGCATGCTATTTTTTTTTTAAAAAATGCATCTGCTGTTGGGAGCCTCACAACTATTGGGATCACAGTCATTGAGGATGGGTTTAACACATTCCTCCCCTGCTGCAGTCCTGTTAAACATTGCTCTTTTAAATTGGCTGTTCTCATTGGAAGGAAATCCACCCTGGTGCTAATAGAAACCTTTGTTCCAGTGCAATGAACAGCTTCAGAGGGAGGATTTCAACCTTACCCCATTGCTTACTGTGAATCTGAAAACCTCCCTCCACTTCAAGACAGCCTGCTATTTGCATGTAGCCTGCATATTTTATATATATACATTCAACTCCACAGATAATTGTGATCTCCAAACTGGGCATAAGCTTCAACCCTATGAATGAGAGGTCTCCAAGTGAACCTGTCATCAGCAGCCCTGCTCAGGTCTTGCAGAGTCAGGGCCATGGCTTCCTTTACTTATCCACCTTTAGTGCAGTCTCTTCCGCTTTTCCTCCTGCCTTTTATCTTAAAAGGTATTATTTTCTTTACTTCTGAGTAAACATCATAGGCTCAGGCTGTAACACACCTGGGCACATATGAAGCTGCCTTGTATTGGCCAAGTCATTTGCTTTACCCAAGCTACTACTCTGACTAAAGGTATTTTAGTATGTAAGATGGTGTTTGTGTCTTTTTTTATTAAATGAAGATGACTGTGGTGGTGACTGTTGACTCCTATGTCACTGGAGTGGTGAATTCTTCCTAGGCTTTCATCAGAACTTCTAATTTTTCCAAGTTTTCCAATGTACTAAACCTATTTTTAGGGGGATAGTGTTCAGCACCTTGGATAACTCCCTTAACATTTGGACTAAAAGTCAAAACAGAGACACTGTCGCCAGCTAACACTGAGGAGGTGGCTTTAAGTGTGTGGCAAAGCAGCGTGTGTATACTGGGAAGGGAAGATTTAACCTTTCTCCTATTTGCTTTGAGTACTTGAAGGGATGAGTTTTGCATGGAAAAATAATAGGCAAGGAAAGAGTTAACCAACCTCTGCTGCCACCACTCTATTAAAAATCAGAGCCTCATGGTGCTGCTTTTCATTAATTCATCTCTCTCGCTCTTTTTCATCTCAGGGCTTTGTTATACCTACCTGCATGCATCTTTGCAGTTTGATCCTTAAAGCATGCTCTTCCTTCAGTTATTTAGATTACAAATATTTTTCTCCTTTTTTCCCAGCATGAACAATAGTTCAGGTAAAAAACAGTGAGAGAGAAACTCAAAGGTGATGCATTTAAACTTGACCTGTGAAGAGAAATCATTGAACTGTACTTTCTCAGCAATGCATGGTGCCTCCACATCTGAAGTCTATTATTTTCCACTGCTGCACTCCATGGTTTCCCCAGACTGTTGTTCTCCAGATATGTTGCCCCATTATCCCCAACCATTATACCCAGTAGTCAGTTCTAGTATCTGCTGCTTTCTATGAAGTAGGGATAGGAATCTTGCAGCCTTTCAGTTGTTGTTGTACTGAAAACTCTCACCATCCCTTACTGTTGGCTGTGCAGACTGGGCCTGATGGAGTTGTAGTCCAACAACAACTAGGTAGCCATGTTCCCCCACTCTTGCCTTAAAGCAGGGGTTTGGAATCACACAATCCTCCAGACACTGTTGGATAACAATTCCCATCAACCATAATCTCATGTAAATAGGTTAGCTTGCCCTGCCCCATATGTTTGACAGAAAATCCATGCATTGACACACTGGATAGGAAGGATGCAGGGATGTAGCTATGGTGTGTGTGTATCAAAATCAGGGCATTGACCCCCCAATAAGCAACTGAAATTTTCTTTCATTTCCCAGATGGTAGTAATAGGTGTACATTTAGAAATAGAGTTTACGCATCCAAAGCAAAGGAACAGGCAAAGATACCAAGGAACCATAAACAAAGGAAATAGAAGAGTTTTTAGGCATGAATGATTTTCCACATCTCATTCTCTGCAATGCTACAGATTTGGGAAATGAAGCAAAAATTATTAGGGAGGGAATTCTTACTGAGGAAGCAATGCCTTCATTTTAGAGTCAGTGTGGTGTAATGGTTTGAGCACTGGACTATGATTCTGAAGATCAGCATTCCAGTCCCTGCTCATCAGTGGAAACCCACTGGGTGACTTTGACCAAGTCACACTCTCTCAACCTCAGAGGAAGGCAAAGGTAAACCTCTCCAAACACATTCTGCCAAGAAAACACTGTGATATGTTTGCCTTAAGGTCACCAGGAGCCTAATACTGAACATGTGTTTCTAGAAGGAAATTCCACTGATCCTATGCTGTGTGCATTTAAGAAGTGTAAGCAAAGGTTGTGGTCCAATGTAAACTGGAGTAAACTGATGAATACAATGAGACTTGCTTCTGAGTAGACATTTATACCCTTGCACTCAAAGAAAGTTAGAAGAAAATTTATCAAAGAACTTAAGGGGGGAAATGAGGTAGGCTTATTTGTCTAAACAAGAAAAAATCATTTTTTAAAAATGTGATCTAGACATTACTGTATTTTCACCATCGTCTTTCAGGATCTTCATAATTGCAACCTGTAAATTATGTAAACAGAACCAATAGACTGATTTTTCTGCTTAAAAGGCCTGCTATTAACTGATTAAAAGACACTGAATCAGTTAGCATTCTTGGTTTGAGCATGAGAATGCAATTTCAAACCTGACAAAGAAACACTGGTGTGTTAATTTTCTGAACCAAGGCTATGCAGTAGCACCTTCAGAGCACTAGAGGGCAGTGAAGTGCTTCATCTGTGAACCATTGGCCCTTTGCTGTGCCAGACTCCAAAATGCCTAATAAATAAGAAAAAAAAAAGGATTTTGCATTGAATGTGTTCATTAATGAGGATTATTGGCATAGTTTAGAGCAGGGGTAGGTAACTTTTTGAGCCGGGGGCCGGGTTGCTGTCCCTCAGACAATTGGAGGGCCGAAGCACCAAAAATAAATAAATAAATAATTTTTTAAAAAAATATATGCATGCACACTTTCTCAGCCCCAGAAAAGCCATGGCAAAAGCCCTGTGGAGATTTTGCCAAGAAAACCCCAAGAACAAGTAATAACAACAATAATCAATATCATCATGGTGGGCAGCGGCGGCGGCAGGACCGGCCTGGGGCCGGTCCAAAGGCCTCGGGGGGCTGCATCCAGCCCCCGGGGCTTAGGTTGCCTACCCCTGGTTTAGAGAGTGACTCCTCAGTTACAGATCGGGGGGGGGGGCAGATGAGCTGTCTATCTCTTGTATCCCCTTTCTCTGTATTGATATGTGTGTGACTTCAGCTAACTCATTCACTGTTGTCATCTTAACAAATTCCAATATTATTTAACAGATAGTTAAAAGGCAAGACAGTCAGCAGGCGAAGCACGGCCAGTGTTGCATGTTGCTATTGTTGTTGTTAACAGCCTTTGAGTCAATTTCACCTCATGGTGATCCCAAGGATGAGACATTTTCAAGACTCCCTATCCTCCACTGCTCTGCTCAGGTCCTGCAAATTCATACCCGTGACCTCCTTATTAGAGTTCATCCCAGTCTTCCCTTCTTTCTACATCCCTCCACTTTTCCTAGCATTATTGTCTTTTCTAGCGAGTCATGTCTTCTCACGATGTGGCCAAAGTACAACAGCCTCAGCTTGATCTTCTTGGCTCCAGGGAGATTTCAGGCTTGATCTGTTTAAAGACCTGTTTGTTTGTCTTTTTGGCTGTCCATGGAATCCTCAGCACTCTTCTCCAGAACCGATTTTCTTCTTAACTGCTTTCTTTCCTGTGCACCTTGCGCATCCATACATGGTGATGGGGAATACAATGGCTTGTACAATTCTAACGTTTGTGTACTGGAGAATTAGAGATTAGCAAGTGATTTTTAATCTCCAATTTGTGAAAAGCATAATGTATTAATCTCTGCATGTCATCCTATTGATAAAAGCATAAGAGCAGCTGGATGCGGTTTTCAACTCCTGATCAGTTGGCAACTTCTGCTTTTGCCATTACAGTATAAAGCAGTATTTAAGCCTTCTGTGGTTTCTGACATCCATCCATAATGTTTCATGCACATGGAGTAATGCACAAGAAGGCAGGGATAGCTCTCTCCTTGCTCTCCTTCCACTGGCAAGTAAAAACATTCATATTCTGTCAGGCTTTTAGGAATTGACTGTGATGGCCTTTTAATAGCTGCTGAGCTGTTTTGTTGATTTTTATATGGTCTTTTAATGAACTTTAAAAGGTTTTATCTCTATAGATTGTTTAATTGTTTTAAAAATAACACAGAGAGACACAAACAATGTTTTCTATAGTTTTTCAACTCTAGCAGCTTTAATAATTTGTAAGCCACCTTGAGTCCCATCACTGGGGAAAAGGCAGAATATAAATGAAACAACAACAACACATTTAAAATAAGTCGGAGTAAGTCTGAACCATGAGATTAACAGTTTAAGGAGAAACTAGAGATACTGGAGTATCTGTTTCAGAACTGGGGGAAGAATGGAGATGTGTTAGCAAATATGAAATTAATAAAATGTTGGGACACATGTGGTGTTCCTTCTATGACTCCGAACTGACCTCTGTGGGATGTCAGCCATAATCCTCTAGATGGCAGGTCAGGTAGGTACAGGGAGGGCCTGCCCAAACAACTGGGAAATTCCCTACCAGACAGGTTTGGGAGTTACTAAAGGAGAAAGACCATTATCCCAAAAGTCAACATAATAGGGCTTGTTTGTCCTGAGTCTTACACCTGATGGGACAGTGATCAGATTTAACTGCACCCTTTCTTTCTCTAGCCTCCCCTCCTTGATCTGTGTCAAGACCCAAGTACATTGTTTGGATCATCCTCCCACCTTAGATTAACAAAGCCCAGGCAATCAGCGCCTTTGTCCAGGCTTCAGCCAAGCCATCAAGTCTATAGCTAGAAGCAAGATATAAACCCCTAGATTTTTAGACTCCACATGCTATCTTTAGAGTGCATCTTGACTCCACATCAGTCTGCGCTCTGATCATAGCTCCCCCGGCCATCCCTTCACCCATTTCGGCAGCCGTGTATCATCATTACCATCATCCACATCCACAGTGGATCCCGGAGAAGCCTTCAGAAGTGAGTATCTCCCGTAGTCTGGCCCATCTCAGTCTATTTCCGCTTTCGCTCCTTTACTACTAAGTGTGCAGTGTGAATGCGCGTGTTGTATTTGTGTGTGTGCAGTTTCCCCCTTTAATAAATATTTGGACCTTAATTGAAGAAGCTTGTCTCAGCATCATCCATTGTGGGATCTATTAGTCCTCCAGTATACACATCGGTACTCTGGTCTCGCGGGGTGTTGTTAGGGCTCCACTCTTGCATATTTTGAACTAATTATAAATTCCCCTAATTAGATCCTTCCTAACAGATGTCCCAGGATGCTGGAAGCAAACAGATGTCTTGCAGTGTTTAATGTTTATAAGGGAAGGGGGAAAATCCACAGCCATCCTTGGCCAGGAAATGCTAATTCCTTGTGCCATGAATTCTTCTGTAGAGACACAAAACGCTCTGCACATGCCCAGGTACATATTTGTTTCTCTGTGTTCTTAGGCTCAATTTTTCTGGCTTTCAGTGCATTTTCAAATGTTTGGCCTTCCTTCTCTTCCTAATTCACATTAAGCATGGAAATGACTTTGAGGCTGGATGAGGAACACCACAGCTCCCTCCCTTCCTCCCTTCAGATCCTTCTTCCAAGCCACATTTGTCCTATTCTTCATTTCCAGATTAAAAACAGCAGCATCAACTCTAGGCAGGCAGGCAGCTATCTGCTTTGGCTCACATTCACTCCTTGCTACCAATGTTTCCTGTCCAAACTGTCCTACCTATTAGACAAGAACACTTCCAGTTGTCCTCAGTCCTGCTGAAGATACTGAAACAAAGGAGTCTATATAAAGCATAGGAAGAGGGAGAGCCATGGCTATAGAAAAGTTAAGAGATTGCTTTCCAAAGGAGCTAGAGGAGAGGAAGCCCTGGCTGTTTGAGAAAATAGGGGCAGGACTACCCATTCACACATGTCTGCTTCTTCAGAAGGGACATGTAAGTCATTCACCAACAAGAGTGTGCTTTGTGTGCAGAAGGACCCTAGGTCCATCACTGGGATCTCCTGTGAGTTGCACCCCCCCCCCATCGAGACACTGAATTCCCCATTGCCACTCATTGGAAAGGAGGGATCTGTATGGGGGGGGGGTAGGATTACAGGGAGGCTCCAGACTCAATTTTTTGCAGCTTTCAGTGCCTCAGGATACCTATTTCTTTTTAAGTTCAAAAGTAAGTTCAAAACCACAGAAGACCGATCAAAATCTCTGCAAAGATCAAAATCTCTGCAAAGCAAAGAGGTTTCAGAGGCCTCAGAACTGTTTTTAAGTGGGGGTGGGGGTGCATGTGCATGTGTGTGAGATGACTGGCAGATAGGTCATTATAAATTTTGTGTACTGCATGTATGTTTTTAATAAAACAGTAAAAATCTAGAATGAAGTGATTGATTAGTAATAATAATAATATCATCTAATAACTGATACTGTTAATGAGACTACAATGAAAAATATGATAAAATAATAAATGAAATATGTATAAAATTGTTTAAAGGATAAAGTCATATCAAGGAAGGAAAAAAATATGTAAAGCCCTATTAAGCGAATGCCAAGATAGCTATAAACTTGGACACTTGTGACTGGCAGTTCCTCAGGGAGCTTAATTATATATGAATCTTGGTGGTCCTCATTATTGGTGTCTGATCATTTTGGGGGGTGGCTCAGCCCCCAGTCTAGCCTGCAG
The DNA here is from genome assembly GCA_026167975.1 of Phrynosoma blainvillii. Classification (NCBI taxonomy): domain Eukaryota; kingdom Metazoa; phylum Chordata; class Lepidosauria; order Squamata; family Phrynosomatidae; genus Phrynosoma; species Phrynosoma blainvillii. The sequence continues at coordinate 197,007,569 of JANUYF010000002.1, forward strand.
AGGACTCAAACATCCCTCTCCCCTGTTCCAAACTCCATGAGAGGTTTTGCTCTTCTCATCTTTCCTGATTCTCCCAAATGACTCCCATCAAGCAGCATCCTAAATGCTGAAAACTAAACAGCAAGTGACAACACATTCTTGCTGGACTATGACCCTGGAGGGTTCGATTCCCAGCTCAGCCATGAAACTCTCTGGGTGACCTTGGGCAAGGCTCTTAGTCTCAGATGAAGGCAATGGCAAACCTCCTCTGAACCAATCTTGCCAAGAATAAATGCTATAGGGTTGCCATAAGTTGGAAAACACTTGAAGGTACACAAAAACAACAGCCCACTGGGAGCTCAGGGGAAGGGAATAGGTCTCCATCGCCAATGCAGTTGCCCATCCCTGATCTATATGATCTCTAGCCTAAGGCAGCTTAATGCATCAATCCTGTGATTTCTCATAACACTGAACGTGGTCCAGGCAAGCTAGCAGCATGCAGGGGACAGGTCAGGATGACACTGTGGTGCAGACTTTGGTCTTGATGGGCTCACAGAGACAATATTCATTTCTTAAAATGCACAAGTCAGATGAAGATACAGATGTCAAGATTGATCATCCATGTTTTACTTCTCTTTGGCATGACTTTGAACAGTCTGTACTTAATAGTTCACTTCTGGACATAATAGCTGACTTTTAAAAAATGCCTCACAATGATATGTAATGATCTAGGGAGATGCTAATGAAAAACTGGTCTGTGGCATTTAATCTCCAGTGACTCATTTACAGGTGTAAGTTACCACTTGATGATGCAACAAAAGCAACAAAAGTGCATGTGTGAATTCACCCTTGGAGCATTATCCACAATCTCTTTCCTTCAAAGTGTCACACACCCACACCACTTTCACACAAAACATCTAAGAGAAAAAGTCAACAAGGATGGTTGAAAGAGTGGGAGGTTTTGCACTGGAATGAAGTAGAATGAGGCTTTTCTGACTTAAAATGGAAGAGGAAAAGATCTAGAATTGTTTGGTGTACTATCAAGACTGCATTCTGTACTTGTGGAATACGCTTAGTCTTGTGAAAGGAAGGGCATCCCATTTTATCCTGTATAACTTCCAAAATTCTCAGCATAAGCTTTGACTGAGGAGGCATGGTCAAAGCTTGATGCTCCACTGAGCGCATACGCATTTTCCATTAGCAAAGTGCATTTTCCATTAGCAAAGATGCAACTGATCTTATTTTAACTGTATCACATAGAACACCCATATTTAGGGCTTCCTTAGTTGGGCCTCAAATACAGGGAAATCCTGAACATGCAGTTCTTGCTCAAGAACATTAAAGAGTGTGACTTGGCTGAATGAAAGCAGGGTTTCAGGATTAGCCAAGAATAGCTGGCAAGCATCCCAGCAACTAGCAGATGCCTTTATTAGGTGGTCCAGCAGAAAGTGACCACCATGGCCCAGTGGCTGAGATATGCATTCTCTGCAGAAAAGAAAAAGGGTCTCTCTCTCTCTCTCTCTCTCTGTTTACACACCAGCCAACTGGCTCCAAGAGGAAAATATAAGCAAGGGAGGGCATGTCCTCCTTTTAACCCTCTGTGGAGGATAATAAGAAATGTTTATCTTGGAGGGGAAACTCAACATGTCTGTCGCTGGTGATCCTGCCACATTCCATCATAATTTCTCTTCTCCCCCACATTGCCAGTCACTCCTGCTACCCAGCCCAGGCCATCCACATATTTAGCTTCTCTCCCAAAGCCCAAAGAGCTTTACAAATTCCCTGCAATCATAAATCAAGGCTCTTTCCTGAGTAGGGTAAGATTAGGGAGCCCAATGGGAGATCCTACAAGGAAAGAACTCACCATCTTTGTGCTTCTTCCTTAAAAAAGGATCTCAGGAGTAGCTCAGAATACTTGGCAGGGATCTCAGCAGCCAACCTCAAGGGGCTCTTTCACATTGGGCAGGCTTTTCTCCTTTACCACTTCTAAAATTTTTCTTCCTTCTCTCCTGAGCACTCTAGGCGTAACCCCCTTCTCTGGATTTGAATCTTGATTTGTTTTAAAATATATGTTCTGCTTTCCAACTATGGTTTCACAGAAAAAGAAGCGATGTGCAATACAAAAGTTGGAGGGCACAAAATGATAGTAATTACAGTCCCTTTTAGCTGGAGTGTGGCTCATAGTCAGAGCACATGGTTTTTCATGCAGAAGGTCTAGGGACATTCATTCCACAAGGCAGTGAGGGAGTTGGCCTCAGGCAGCAAATTTGAGTATCATGAAAGACATACCCTCTAACATGTCACAGATGAAAACTGGGACAGAAATAGTCAAGCAACACTACAGTGTGGACATGATCGCAAAAATTATTAATAATGAAGAATTCATAAGCTAGGAGAAGCTGCAACAGTTTGGTTTTGCCTGAGCCTTCTAGAAAGTGCAAGATTTCCCCCTCCTGGGTTGAGCATAGACTACTTTGACACTTTGTGAAGTCAGTTTGCAGCAACTGATGTAAGCTGAAGACAAAGGGGGAAAGTGGAAGGAGGAGAAAGAAACTGGGACATTTTAAAAACAGATGAAAAAGTGTGACAAAAGAGATTAATTGGGACTATCCCTGCAAAACTGGGACAAGTTGTAGTGTGTGGAAATAGCAGCAAATTGTTTGTTATTTGATGTCTTAATATTATATTTTTACTTCCAAGTGGGAGATTTTTTTGCCATAACTGCCAAAATAATTTGGCTGGCTTTTGGCTATTGTGGACCTGGACTTGGACAGGTGAAAGTGGTGGTGGTGTTTTGCCAATTGCTGCACCTCTCTAGTCATCAAAGTATCTTGGTTTGGTATTGAAAAGGACCAAGCTTCAGTCCCTGGCATCTCCAGTTTAAAAAGGTACAGGTAGCAGGCAGGTCTTAGATGGTCAAGTAGTTCGACCTGGTAAAAGGGCAGCATACTGTGTTCCAAATCAATGCATTTACCAAAAGCTAAATGCATACGGAGTAAATTTCTGATAGGATCTCCCAGCATTTGTTTTGAAGCAGCCATAACGCGTGGAAGAGCTCCAGTTTTGGCATTTCCTAGAGTAGTAGGGAAAGTGGTTGCTCCTGCAAGCTCCTATTAGCCCCATGGCAGAGTCCCAAGAAGAGTGGAAGGACCTGTGCCAATTCTGTGTCTCTAAAGTGAAGACTGGAGAGGACTCCTGTACCTTTAATGGTTGTGTAAATGAGAGAATTTCAAAAGGTGTTGCTTGTTACCTGGTTGCATAACAAGCAACACCTGCTGGAATTCCTTTTGCTACACAACCATTAAAGGTACAGGAGCTCTCTCCAGTTTCCACTCCCCCCCGCCAGTTCTCTTGCTTATTTATAGTTTTGGGAGTGATTTTGATTAGAAAAAATAACTAGGATAGCCAGAGTCTTCAGTGATGCTGCTCCAGTCAAATTCAAGTGGGCCCTATATCTTTTCTGTTTTTTTAAAAAATAAGTTGGAATGTGTGATCATACATTGTCCAAATCTGGTTTTCAATTAGCATTCTCAATCAGACTGCTTGAATGCCTTGATTCTGCCTCGGTGGCCCTTGCCATGCTCAAGATATTTCCCACTCTCTCAGATTCACTAGTGTTGCCAAGTTGTTGTTTCTAAATGGACCTGATGAGGACTCCTGTGGTCAGAAGAATATCCAGTCAAGCTTTCCCTGGCATAAAGACAAAGGTATGCTTCATACATACCTGCCAGATTAATTTTAAAGGCACAAAAATAGGGCTGGTGGGAAAAGGTTGGCAACTCAAGGCTCAGATTAGTTTCTCGTCTTCTGTAGGAGCCTTCCCCAAACTAGTATCCTCTGGATGCATTGGATAGTACTGCAAGTACTATCTTTCCCAAGCAGCTTGGCCTTGTGGGTTGAGAATTATAGGAGCTGCAGCATAACATTTCTGGAGAGAAGGCTATTCTGTGCTGTGTATCTCCAAAAGTGGGAATGGGCAGCTTATCACTTGCCAGACGTATTTGGACTGTAGTTCATACCTTACTATGGGCAATGCTGGTTGGGACTGATGGGAGTTGGAGTCCAACCATATCTGGAGGGCCACAAATTGCCCATCCTTCCCTAAGGAGAGGTGATGCATCTTTGGCTTACCTGGAAGCTTTGTTGCCTAATCTCAGACACTAATTTGGGTTTGCTGTTATATGACTCTTAAAATATGTGAAGAAGATGAGTCTTGAGAAAAGGGCATTCTGCAAATAACTGGAGTTCTTCTCCATATTGTTGTTGTAGTTGTTGCACATTTCTGGATCATTGATCCTGATATTTTCAATATGGGGGGGGGGGGAGTGAGGAATCTGAACTCTGGTAATTTCCCCCTCCGTGTTAAACCTTTCCTAATGAAGTGGCTTCCACCTTGGTCTTGTAGCCCATGCAAGTCTGGTTGCTGGCTGCCATGTCTGGACTGGCAATGCCCATGGATTTGTAATGACAATCCAATCCTGGTCCTGTCTGTTTCCTTCTCCAGCCAACCAGCTTGGTTGCCAAAGCAGCTTACTCTGGGTTAGTGTTTGGAATCCCCTCAAGGGGGTCAGAGGTCAGGTGGTGAGAGCCATCTGTGGGGGATCAGGGGCTGTGTTTACACAGGAGGCTTTGCAGAGAAGACGTCTGGCAGCTCAAGAGAGATTGGCGATGGCAGACTCCCCCAGCCAGCCATCCGGCCGAGGTGGGAATGTGCTGCTGCCACGTCCATCAGTCTGTCTGTCTGAGTTGGAGCAGGCCATAAATTGGCAGCGAGACAGTGGGAAGGGAGGAGGTATTCCAGCCGGTGCCTAGTTTTATGGCCACTCTTCCTATGTGGAAAAGCACAGCGTGGTTCTTCCTTTGGAAAAGATATTTTTTGGAGTGGACTACATCTCCCAGAATCCCCCAGGCAGTGTGCCCACTGGCAATGGTGGTTGGGTGATCCTGTGAGTTATAGTCTAAAAAAAATAATTTCTTCAAGCTCTGCCTTTCCTAAAGAGGCAATAAAATTGCTGCCATCTTTGGCCTTCTGTTGAGTTGGACCATGTAATTTGCCATTACGATTGGCTTTCTCCATACATTCCACTTTGCGCCACTACTGAATGTTGGACACCAAAGAGTTGTGAATTCCACTCCTGCTTCCCTGCTTTGTGATCCTTTGCTCATCATATTAAGACTGTGTAAGTTCGGGGTAGCAATAAGTCAAAAATTACTTGAAGGCACACAAAAACAACAGTCAGTGAGAACCCATGTGTTATAGCAGTTAGAGTGTTGGACTGGCAACATTTGAAATAAGGTTCAAGTCCTTTGGAGCCATGAAGCTAAATGTGTTGAGTTTGGGCAAATCATTTTCAGTCTTACCCTCACCTAGCTTGCAGGACTGTAGTATCAAGAGAGTGGCAAGGAGAAGGAAAAGGAACACCATGTTGTTAACATAATAATAAGTTGGCTTCAACTTATGGTGACCCTACAAATGAGAGCCCTTCAAGTTATCCTGTCAACAGCCCTGCTCAGGTTTCGCAGACTCAGGGCCTTGGCTTCCTGACATACGTAATATGTAATGTGAGCTTCCTCTTTTCTTGCTGCCTTTTATCTTGCCAAGCATTATTGCCTTTTCTAGAGAGTCATGCTTTCTCATGATATGTCCAAAGTATGACAGTCTCAGTTTAGTAATCTTGGCTTCTAGGGAAAGTTCAAGCCTGATTTGCTCTGGGACCCATTTATTTGTCTTTTTAACAGTCCATAGTATCCAGCAACACATTTCAAATATCAGCTTTCTTCTCTGTCCAGCATACATAGAAATGGGAAATAGAATGGTATGGACAATATCTAGCCACTTGTCCTGATTACAGGTTATGCATAAATCAAATATTGTGACACAACCATTTCTTTAAGAGCAATCCATAATTTTTCATGACCTACACAATTAAAGACTTTGCTATGATCTATAAATCACAGGCTGATTTTCTTTTGAATTTCTTTGGTGTATTCCATTATCCAACATATGTTTGCAATATGTTTTCTAGGGTCTTTTCCTTTCTTGAACCCAACTTGTACATCCAGCATTTTTCACTCCATATATGGTCAAAATATTTGTTGCAGAATTTTGTGCATCACTTTGCTTGCATGGGAGATTAATGCAATGTTCTGGTATTTACTGCAATCCCTGGTGTCCCCTTTCTTGAGGACTGAAATGTATATTGAATGTTTCTGGTCTGTGGGCCATTGTTTTGTTTTCAATATTCATTGACAGATCTTAGTGACGTGTAAGTTGGTGGGTGAGTTGGCAATAAGTGAGTTGGCAGTGGCAGAGGGGGCGGCTCCATGGCACAGTGGTGTGCGGGCTGGCATCTGGACACCCTTCTGTCACTGTGTCAGACCAGGTAAGTGCTGAAGGGAGGAACAGAACAGATTTGGGGGCAGCATATGATGGAGATGGCCATTCCTGTCCATGCATTCAGCGCCACTGAATTATTTGGTCAGATTTTTTGCTATATCCTTTGAGTGCTTTTGCTACATTTCTTTTTACTATTAATGCTACCCCACTTCTTAGATTTTCATTTCCTGAATAAAAAAACTGTGTAATGTCCCATTTCTGTCCACTTTAGCTTGGTCACCCCAAGTATTGCAATGTTTATACGTTCAGTTTCTTGTTTTACTATGTTTAGTTTCCACTGATTCATGCTTCTCACATTCCATGTTTCTATAATATGTGTTGTGCAGCTTTGGACTTTCCTTTCACCTCTGAGCATGCCATCAGCTGAACATCCTTTCAGCTTGAGTTCAGCTGTATTATTAGTCAACGCCCTACTTGTAGTTGTCCTCTGCTGTACCCCACTAGCTTAATGAATGCCTTCCAACCTGGAAGTCTTATCTTCTGGCACAATCTCGTTTCATTTTGGATTGTCTCATTATAGATTTTTCATGGTAAAATACATTCAAAAGGGGTTTACCCTACTTTCTTCTGTATAGTATTAACATAGTGTTAGCTATGGCACCACTGCTCTTTTCTCTGAGAGATCCTCCACCAGTGCCACCTCCCACTGCTGCTGCTGCCATTAGTTGTTTGGCACATTTACTCTGCCTCCTCAACAAAAGCCTGCTTGACATTGCTGCTGTTAGCATAATAGCCTCTTGTCTCACAGGAGCACACAATCCCACTACTCTGGAAAGGTAGTGTCTTATACACCACCTTAAAGTCATTCAAGGAAAAGTGAATTACAAACAAATAATTTATTCCTCATGTACAAAGAATCATGCAACTATATTCCATTAATACTTACACTAACAGTCACACAGTTGTTGGATGAGTTGCCTTGGCACACACTGATTGATCAGACAAGCCTCAAATGGTATGTGTATGCTGTGTTAGCCACCCTGAGCCTCTGAAATGGAGTAGTCTAGAAATTGATGCATAAACAAAACATAATATTAATGGATAAAAAAGAAGCAAGGCCATAAAACAGATTTGTTTGGAGCTTGTTACTTTGAGGACTACAGTGCCATAAGCTCCCCAGCCAGTGACCAGTAGCCATCCTCTCTGTTGGATGATAGGAGCTGCAGTTTAGTAAAATAATTCTTCTAAGCTGTTTAATATTAATTTCATCTAGCCTAGGAGTGAGCAACCTTAGCCTTCTACTTGTTATGGACTACAGCTCCCATAGCTCCTTTCCATTAACCATTGGGGCTAAAACATCTAGAAGGCCAAAGATTGGCCTACTTCTTATTTATTGCAATACTACCTATCTGTTAGCAGCCAACCAGAATGTCAATGCACTACTGGAGATCTTTTTGAATGTAGATGTGGGAACAGAACCTGGGACTTTCTACGTAGGAAGTATTTTTATTTTACTTATTTCTTACATTTATGTTCTATCTTTAGGAGCTCAAGGTTAGATACATGGTTCTTTCCCATGGCTTTTATCTTTACAACAATCCTGTAAGGTTAGTCTGAGAGAGATAGAAGAGCTATAAACGACTGGCCCTCCATTGAAAAGGGATGTCCAGTCCTAGTCTGGTTTCAAGATAAAGAGCTCTAAGAAGGGAGAGCCTGGAGGGGTCTTGAAGATGGCCATCCACCAATCCATCCATTGTGAACACTTGGGAAAAAAGCATGAACAGGCACATAGCTCACCTAGTCACAGTCTTACCCACTATGATGAGAAATATGATATTTCCATTTAAATTATACCAATTATTTCCAAATTTGTACCTGTGCATATAAATTAGCTTCTTAAACTGTTATACCATTTTGACCTCCCCACCCTTCCCCCAGTGATGCATTTGACATTTACTCTTTCTTATTGTTTGGGGGGAAATGCATAAATGGCCATTTTAGCAAGGAAGGAATTCTGTGCCAAAACTGCACATTAAGACCTGGTTGATATAAACCTCAAGAGAAACTCTTACCCCATAAACATCCCATATGCACCAGGTTACAATTACAGTATATGCATGTCCAATCTAGGGGCTGGGTGGGTACACTGGTGATGTTCTAAGACAGGAACAGGCAACCTTTTTGAGACCTGGCCCGGTCTCCCGTCGCCCAGGTCTCAGCTGGGCCAAGGGGGGGGGGGGTAGAATGGCGATGCATGCGCTCATGCGCGCACGCACACCCTTCACCGCCGCGTGCGCACCCGACACGGCGCATGTTGCGGCCACCATTTTGGAAGTCAAAATGGCAGGCACGACGCGTTCGCACATGCGCAAGAGTACTGCACATGTGCTAATGCGGCGCGACCACCATTTTGACTTCCAAAATGGCGGCCGCAGCAAGTGCGGCTGAAAACGCGCCCCGATGGCGGTGCGCGGCGGCGGAGGCGGAGGCAGCCTACGGCCTGGGCCGGTAAGTCCGGGGCCTTAACCGGCCCCCGGGCTGTAGGTTGCCGGTCCCTGTTCTAAGACTTCATGCAAATGGTTCAGTATGGTAGGTGTATTTAAACATGATCAAGCATATATCAAAAGGCCTTCCTTGTGACCTACATTTGGTATACATCATCAGATCTTTTATTGGATACCTCAAAGTTCCTACTTGTTTTTGAGGCTCTGATACAGGAGATTATCGCATAAAGATATAAACCGGATTACCTGAGCTGGCTTAAAATTAGAAGTATGTGGCATCCTAATATTATCAGATGCATTTAGCCACCAAAATTGCCACCTGGGTGCACCCTGGGTCCATCGCCACTCAGAGGGGTGCTCTGGAAGCCATCTATTCAAGCTGGAAACCTCCTGACTTCAAAAAGAGGTGCAAGGAGTGCCCCTTTGAGCAGCAATGGACCTGGGCTGCACCCGGGTGGTGATTTCAGTGGCCAAATGCATTTGATAATATCAGGATGTTACCCACTTCTAATTTTAAGCCGACTCAGGTAAACCGGTTTATATCCTTATGAAATAATCTCCACAGACTGATTTATCTCCTAACTGAGTGCTTTTAGTGCAGGTGGAATAAAGATGTGAGGAGTGGGAGTGTGCTAGCCCTGGGCTACTCTGACATTGCTTCCATCACTCGTCATACTTGAAGAACAGCTTTCTGAAAAGGACAGCCTCCTCTGTCTAGGAAGTTCTCTGTGTGATCCTGAAACCTAGAAAATGAGAGTTATATCAATTATGTGGAGAGGCTTCATGGATAAAGGAGGTTCTCCACTTCAGAAAACCACCATCAGGATAAAAATGGGTAAGGAGATGGGTGGAGATAACACACTCACTTTCCTCACATAGTGAGACTATTTGAATAGGAACACATGTTTATTGGAGCTAATGAAACTGAAATATGAAAATGATTCCACCTTCTACCCCTGCTTTAAACCAAACATTTATACATATAAATACATATACATACACCTTCAGATGAAAATGTACACTGCCTTATGCACAGTGGTAGCCATACCATCACACACAATAGAGCAATTCTGGAAGGATAATATTTTAGGCTTGGAGGTCACCTTGAGATGAACTTCTTGACGAACCCTCTCCTCATTCTGAGATACTATTACTGGCACATAAACTACCCTTGACAGATGTTTATCCAGTCTGTTTACAAAATTCCCAACCTTGGGGTCTTCTCAGCAGTTGATTGCCTGAGTTTTTAATAGCATCCTTTGAATGTATCCTGTCCATTCTAAATCTTTTCTTACTGTGAGTAAACATGCCTGAGCCCTTCCACTTTCTTTCCACCAAGTGCCTTCTCAGCCTCCCCAAACTCTTCTTTATTTTCCACTGCTGCTCTCTGATCTCTGTCTGGTGTTTTTTCTTGTGTTTTTGCAAACAAACCCAAATGTGTATCCAGCACTCCCATTGAGATGTCACCAATGTCTGTTATAAAATAAAAATAAAAATGGGGATTTTACTCTTTTGGAAATAATAAACATGCAGCCTTCACAAAATTTATTAGTTTATTTTAATTGTTTACAAACCCTGAATTATATAGGCTAATATATGAAGACAAATGTATTTCAACAAATCATTAAAAAGTGGTCAAGGCCAGCTCAAAAATTGGGTTGAAAAACTGTTTGTTGTATCACATCAGAAAAGACAGCACACAAGGAATGTTGTTTATCCATATTTCAAGAAACCTGTTCTTTCCAAAATGACTGATGCTGAGTGCTTGTAAGAGGTGCCTTGATTGAGATGGTAACTTGTTCATTTTGATTTACACAAGTGATAAAAAAGATTCCAAGCAGAAGTTTTCATCTTCAGACAAATTGTTACCATTTTCCCATCATTGCTAAGGTCTACACTAGGAATGTGAGAGGTGGGGGACAGAAAAAGGAACCTCCCATTTCCCCTTCCCAAAACTATGGGGCGGAAGTCACCTGCAAATACCTCCCCAATCTAATTTTCAGGGTTCCGTTGTTCACAGCCTTCAGATCTCTAATCCACACTACTGTACTCCTATTCAGTAGAACATTGATAATTTAGTTAATATCGAGGGTATTTAAATGCATAACTTGCAATATAGCTAACAGAACATGCAGGCTAGGGCTGGGAATGCTAGTGGTCCAAAACTGCCCTGGAAACCGTAGGAAGTGTTAGCACCATTTTAGGCAATACTGTAAAATCTTTTCCATGGGCTCTGTCTATTGGTCTCTTCTCATATGAAAGATCAACACAATAGGATGGTGTCTTTGATACACATCTGTAAACTTGGTGTCAAAAAAGACAGTTGAGCTGCAGCATAAAGGGGGGTTGCAGACTGCCAGAAATAGTGCAAATTGAGTCCACTTTTAGGGTTAGGGTTAGTGCTAGGGAATCATGGGAATTGTTTTTTTTTTCCTGAGACATTGAGCCTTCTCTGTCAGAGAACTCTGGTGCCACAATAAAATACAGTTCCCATGATTCCCTAACTCTAACCCTAACCTTAACCCTAAAAGTGGACTCAATTTGCACTATTTCTGGCAGTCTGCAACCCCCCAAAGTCTATGTATGTTTATTCAAAAGTAAGCCTTAACATATTTAATAGGGCTGCTTCTCTAGCAGGTGTGTGTTTAGGGTTGCAGCTGTAGTGCCCACTTCAAAGAGGGTGAAGTATTATATGGCTATACATGTCCTTGTGTGTATTCTGTGGCCAGAAGGTAGCCTCTCCAAGGTATTTTTTCTGACAAGTGGATAAGAGTGACTGATAGCATAATGTTAAATTAGTCCCTGAAAATTTGAACTATGTACACATGCACCCACCTGCACTGTGGTGTTATATTTCTTGATTTTGTGACATGGGAACAATGGATTAGATCCAGAGCAAAGTCACACACAGAGTAGGCCCACCGAAATCAATGAGACTGTATTCAATCCAGAATATCCATTACTAAAATTCTAAAACAGGGGTGGGGCAACTGAAGCCCTTGGCCTTATTTCATCTGGCTATTCTTAGCCTAAGTTCAAAAGCCCTCAGCAAGTGATCGCTTCAGATCTTTGGCAAGTATGATCTCCACCTTTTCTAGCAGCATACAGTACTGGGTGAGAAAGAAAAGATCAAGGGAAAAAAGGGGGTGACCCAACCACTTTTGGCTCTGTCTGTGCTCACACATGGCATTGGCTTCGCTACCAGCATCTGGTCCTTAACTAGCACTTGGAAACAATATAAATCACAATGCTACCTGTATTGCTTTATTTTTTTGTTAACAAAGGCATAGCAATCTGATATTTTTTTTTTGGTGGGGGGGGAACCAATAACAATGTGCTAATAAGTAATTTTAAAAAGAACCCTATGTAATGAGTACTAGTGTCATTTGGAAGAATTTGGAGGGTTTTTTTTAAAAAAAAAATTAAGTGTTTTTTTTTAAAAAAAAACTTAAGAAAGCATCAAAATAAAGACTTTTGAGTAACAAATTACCCTTAAAAAGACAACCCTTAAGTTCTGCCTTCTACAGAAAAGTGGTTGCCTATCACTGTTCCAAAAGAATCAAAAATTTGTAAACAAAACTTAGCGATATAAAAGTGAAAAACAATGTGGTATATCTGCTTGGACCTTTTTCATTTAACCTCTCTGCATAGAATACAGGGCACTCTCTAATACCCCATCAGAGCATTTCTCTTGCCCAGGCCTGTCTGCTCTGATTGGCAAGACATTGCCACACTCTCAAGTAGAGAATCTTTTCTACCATTTGCTACCAGTGGGTTCAAGTTTGGCCCTTTAAGTGTTGTTGGACCAGAATTCCCATTTTGTCTCACGATGGGCCATGCTAAATAGGAATAACGGAAGCTGTATTCCAACATCTTGTGGAGGACTGCCGTTTGACAACCCCATACTACCAGAGCCTTATAACTGGAGATGTCTGTGAATTGAATAAGACTATTCTGCAAAACATGTGCTCTGAGCTATGATCCTTGGTGGACGTCGGTTACCATTCCAGCATTAGGTGAGTGCTCAGTTGTTCCACCATTGGCTTCACATGTGTTTTCTCATGATTCATTCTGTCCAGGATTTCTTACCCAAGAACTATTACTGAGTGGGGAGGAAGATAAGCTGATAGAAACAAATTGTGTGTAGGGTGGCAGTTGTGGTTGTGATAAAAAAAAATGTAGTGCCGGTATGGATGGGCTGGAGGAGGAAATTCCTGTGCAGTCACACTAGCTTTGAAGACAAGTACTCTTTGTGAACAGAGGCACAATGTCTTCTTCTCATCCTTTTCTCACATAGAGATGCTGAGGTACATATGATGCCTCCTAGACATGAGGTGTTCTGACCAACAATGTTAGGGCAGTCATCTTATTAAGGAAATCTTAGTCAATTAATGGTACGAGTCAAATAACTTACAAAATATGCATACATTTGCAAATAAGTAGGATCATTTTCAAGAGTACAGTGCAGTGTATATAAATATGACATAGACATGTGCCATAAGAGGCACCATCTTACCTGAGTGTAAAGAAAAGGTGGTAATACATCTTCTAAGGTGGTGCCTGCCTCTGGAGTTTTTTAAAAAGTACTATGATTTAGAAAGTAACATTAAACTTCCACCCAATTAAATAGTGGGAAGTTTTTAGTCAATAAAATATTTTAACTGATTCATCTACCAGCTAATCATTATAGCACATGTCTCTCTTTGTGTGTATGTTCAGTATGTGTGTTGTCGGCTTGATAAGATGCTCCCAATCAGTAGAGTTGCTGTGATGTCACTGGATATTTACAAACAGTTCAGAGTCTGAGATGGAAGGGTTAGTTCTTAATCCAATTGCCCCTCTGTTCTTGGCTCTGGACCCCCCGCAAAAATGGAAAAATTGGGGATATTCAAGCCACATTGGCTTGAATGGAGGCACACACACACACCATTTCGCTGCCCACGAACAGGCAAGTGATGCAGACTTGACGTCCATAAAAACAGAGAGATGACTGTATAACGTAAAACATCAGTGGGGAAAAGTCAGTTTTACTTATAACTTAGGGAGGACCTAATGATACAGATGTGGGGATGGGCTCATTGGAGTCGTAAAGAAGCAGAAAGGCTGAAGACAAACACATATAGATATGTGTGTAATTTTGTTCACAGTTGTCAAAGTCATCCAAAGTCCCCAAAGTCAACTGACTCTTGTGGGGTGCATTTTCAGTTTCCCAGGGTGTTAATTCTTTTAAAGGGAAACAAAAATATGCAAATATGAAAGTTAAACTTGTTAGAGTCCAGCTTTCATTAGCAGAACAGCAAAAGTGTGAGTCCAGCTATTTTATTCTAAATATGCTTTCCTAAAGAATAAAGACTAACTCAAAGATACAACAAACATGTAGTTTAAAAACAAATAATAATGGCTTTAATAAATAAATACATAACAAACTAAATCCTACCCTAACTGGCGATGGTTTGGTTAAAGAAATGAAATCTCACCATCTTTAATATAGCAGGAAGAGGCAGTCTGTAAAGGCCCACTGTTACCCCTACTCAAAAGAGACTGTTACAAAGACGGAGGAGACTGTTTAGAGAATCTTGAGAGAGAGTCTGTTAAACAGCCTGCAAGAGTGAGTGACCAAAGTCACATGTTTAGATAGAATGAGATAGATAGAGAGAAGTCCCTGTATATCTAAGGAAGGAAAGGAGAATGCAATACATAAATTTTTCAACAGCTCTGTTTTTTCCCCATTTGGGGGAATAAAATATACTCTCCTTTTCTGTAGAGCTGTGGTTCTTGTCTTCTGGCTTGTGGAATGGGCAGCCACACTTTTGGTCAGTATAAGCAGAGGTCCATGGCATAGCGGTTTGAGTTTTGGACTACAATTCTGGAGACCAGGATTCGATTACTACGGTAGTTTGGCCATAAAACTCATTGGTGACCTTGGGCAAGTCACATGCTCTCAGCCTCGGGGAAGGCAATGGGCAAACCTCCTCTGAACAAATCTGGTCAAGAAAAATCCATGATAAGTTCTCCTTAGGGTCACCATAAGTCAAAAATGACTTGAAGGCACACAACAACCACAATGCCACAGAGGCCCAGTGCATAGACCAGTGAATGTAAGAGTTTCTCCCCATAAGCTGAGATCATGATTGTCCCTAGGTTACCTTTGACTATGGCTTTATGTGGGAGTGCAGTTTGGGCATATATGATACAGATGATGATACCACCAAAGATTGGATGGTGGTGGTGGACAGGGGCAGAATGGCTAGCAGGCACAATGAGAATCGGTCTGGTCCATCAGGCCCTGCAACAGCCCATGTGGCTCTGCAACCGTGCCTTCAGTGTGTTCAAGTGGATTCTCCTTAAACATCACATGCTGTCTGGAAATAACCAGTCTTATTGTGGCTTGAGGGTAGCATTAAGTAATGGGACAGGCAGAAAATTATTCTAGGTTCCATCTTTCACATGGGTGGATTATACAGACACAAAGTGTCTATTGACAGAGATGGCCATTAGGAAAGTGTCACAAGTGTGGCAAGGCAGCCTGGATGGGTGTGCTCTTCACAAAGCCCACTAGAGGGCCCTGTTTTTCAGGTCAGCGTGTGAAGCCTAAGAAGAAAGCATAGATAGGAAGCTCTCTGTCTGTAAGGCGGAGGTAGATTATTGGTGGCTGGAGGGGTGGGGGGTCTTTATATTTGCCTTCATGTTGGCATCTAGGGATCCTTTGCTTTAAAACACACGTTTTATTGCAACACACCTCTCCCAGTTTAGGCACTCCTTGTGTTAAAATCAGAGCCTGCCCCATTGCAGATTCCATATGACCCTTGTCAGACTCGCTCTGCATTCTTCATATCGCCCTTTGTGCTTATTCATCATTTGCTGGATCAGACCATCATCTGCCCAACTCCGAATGGCATCCTTCTCTCAGCGAATATAATAAGATGGTGGCAGTGGTGGTTTGAGGACACAAACACCCCTTTGGGGAAAGCAGATGTGATAATTGCCTGGGTTCAAAGGATCTGAGGGCTGGGGGGCTCAATTCCAATGAGGCCTAGGAGGAGGGACAATTTCTGTGTGAACAACACTGCTGCAGATGGGGCTGGGCCCAGCGAGACAACAGGCTCACAACCAAGTGCAATAAAAGGCCAGCAGCGGGCAGCCATAAATACCTTAGCATGAGGCCTGGCGGAGGAATGCAACTCCAGGCTGGCCGCGTCTCGCTGCAGGCCTCAGCCAGTCAGCATTTCCCCTCCACATCCTGGGCCTCTTCGGAGGAGTAGGTTGGGTGAGGTGGGGGTGAGGCCAGACACTTTTTGTTACTCTTCCCTCTTCAACAACAAAGCCCACAGGCCCCTGAGATGTTTATCTGCTGTGACTGAGCTTTGGGGGGCCTCTGGGGAGCTTTGAGAATGAGGCAATTATGAGGCAGACTGTGATGGGTTTATGGCCTACTTTGGGAGGAGGCGGGTGGTGGGACGCAGGCAGGACAGAGGCCTTGTTGCATCTCGCGCCATAAACATCTGAAGAAAATACAGAAATTCCCCCCCCCCCCCCCCCCCCCCCACTTCCCAGCCATCTCAGGAATAGGGATCTACAGCTGCGTTGGCTACTGTCTTCAAGGCGGCAAGGTTTTCAAGGCCAGGAGGACCTGACTTTGGCCTAAGAGCATACCTGGAGGCTTTTAAGGCCACAGGCACCCACTCTACTGCCTAGCCAACATTTAGCACACAACCAGGATTGCCTTGGGAAAGGCATAATATGGTGACATTTTCTTGCCCAGGCATTTACATTTATTGTGGGAAGCCAGCTATGCAAAGTGTATAGTTCACACATGCATACTTTATTTTGCTAGCTGCATGACTGGTGAGGCATCCAGAAAAAAAGTTGGTAAATCTTTTCCCTACATCTGCATTTTGTGGCTGATAGTCATGTGGTGTGGACATACTTTGTTTTACTCTTAACAAGGATCAAAGCGCTAGATTCCTATGTCTTGTGATGAGGGGACAAAAACATCATACAGAGGCACATTCAAATAGCAGTTCAGTGATGTGAGCCCTGGCTCACAGGGCTGGATGCTGGGATTAGTTTAGCTTCAATCCTCATGGTAGGCTGGAGGGGGACCGATTCTTCTATGCAACAGTATGCTATTGGAAGCTGCTCCTTTTCCAATCCAAAGTCTCTTTGCTACCTTGATCCTAAATAAGCAATTAAAGCCAATTAGCATGTCAGAAAACCAGCCCCTGATGGAGCTAAAACTGCCAGAACTGGCTTGTTAATATGGATCAATACAGCTGTCTATTTGTTTGGAATACCTTATGATGGGGGGTTATGGCTGTGGGGACTGTCATGATGACACCTGTACTTTAAGACTTTACCACTGCATTACTGCAACTCAAATGAGTAAAAGGGGAGAAAGAGACATTTTTCTTTTCTTTTTTTTTTGGGGGGGGGATATCCATTTTAATTATAGAAAGTCAGCCTTTCAAGACTCCACAACCACTATTGATATTGTCCCATTTCATGTCCTGTTGGAATCAAGATATGCAACAAGTCACCTTTCCCCAACCTAGTGCCCTCCAAATATATGGAATTACAGTTCCCACCAATCCCTAACTAGCCAACATGGCTATTGGGAGAAGGATAATCAGTGTATACAAAACAGGTCATATCTGTGTAACTATCACAGTTGAGAGAAGCCACAGCTTAGGGGTAAGGCACAAATGTTCACAAGCAGAAGGTCCTAGTGAAAGAGCCAGGTAGAAGGATGTGCTACAAACTGCCCAAGATGTTGTGCGAGAACTTGGAAAGTAGCTGACAGAGTAGAATATCAGGCCAAGAGTATGATCCAGTATATCATGGGTGGGAGGCATGAGGCCCTTTAGATTTTGCTGGACAGCAACATCTATCATTCCTAGCCAACATAGCCAATGGTGAGGGATAATGGGAGTTTATAGTCTAATATCTGTAGGGCCACATGTTGTCTACCTGTACAGTATGTGATCATTTCATATATTCATACATACCAGCAGTGGGCAAAGTGCTATTTTTGTTTCCATCGCCAACCGAAAAAACCTCCACGAATGGCCATTCACCTTTTAAAAAACAACTCCCCACTGTTTAACATAATAAAAATTTCCCTCCCTGTTTGCATGAGGAAAGCTTGCTGTGTTGGTGATGCTGAAACATAATGCTGAAGGGTCCCACCTGCCAGTATTGCAGCATTCCAGCAAAATTAATGCCATAGAGAAATGTGGTCATGCAACACTGCTACAGTTCAGACTTTGATTTGGCTAGGGGCCAGTTGAATAGATTAATGATAATCCAACTCTGGATAGAAGTAATCAAAGATAGGTGGTGGGACCTTGTTGTGGAGAAGGCGAGGTACCTCTGCAACTGAGGCGCTTGCATGCAAAAGTGGCCAGTGAGGGGCGATCAGGATTATGTCACACGTTTCCTGTCTTTTTGTCAGGCCGATAAAAAAAATTGATGTAGGTTCCCAGCAGATCATATATCTGCCAGCAAAGTGGGCTGGCTATTTGCTCTGGTCCCTCCATTACCTTCAGTCTCACCACTGAAAGGACTCTGTGCTCTTCATTTTAACCTACAGGAGGCGTGTGTGCCTATTACTCTTTCGGCAGCACCTCAAAATCAGAGAGATTCTGATTGGAAACATAGGTCCCTCGGAACCAGCAGGAAAAATAGAGGGTAGACATTTCTTCCAAGGCTCTTTATAATGAATATTTTATTTTGCCCTGGATGGAAAAGTGAACTGTCATAGATGCATACATTTTATATCATCACAAACATATTATTGTTGTTATGTGCCTTCATTTATTGACTTATGATGACCCTAAAGTGAACCCCATATTATGGAGTTTTCTTGGCAAGTTTCTTCAGAAGAGGTTTGCCATTGCCATCTTCTGAGGCTGAGAGAGTGTGACCTTTACTCAAGGTCACTCAGTGGGTTTACATGGCCAAGCCAGGATTTGAATCCTGGTCTCTAGAACCATAGTACAATGCTCAAACCAGTAGACCATGCTGGCTCAGGCAGCTTAATACTCCAGATCATATACCCACTGAACATATGTCAGTCAGATATGATTAGATGAATTTGGAGAAATTGATGGAAAGACTATTTCCTATTGTGGGTGAATCCTCATACTGTGTTTTTCAGACAGATGCTGCACACATCTGGATGTTCTGTTCCTAGAAACATCTGGATGCATTTTTTGGTTTCACACAAATAATCAGCAACCTCCCTATCTACAAACATCTGGAAAATAGAAAGAATGCTGCAGACATCTGGACCATCTGGAGGTGGCACCCTTTGGGTCTGCTAGGTTTGACTCCATACCATAAAGCACAGATGTAGCAATCTGTGGGGCCCATCTGTGGGTAACAAGGACAAGAAGCCAGATGCTCATGCAGCCCTCTTTCTGCAAATGAGAAAAGAAAAGCAACAGTATGTCTTTCACATTAAGTCTGGGTAGAGTCCCTGGGTGCTGTTGCCCACTGGGTCAAGATTCATTCTTTAAAATTATATCTCATCTTTCCAGGGGTCTGTTACTATCCCTACATGGATCATGTGAAATACTTAAAAAATACCACCAATAAGGCATGGATGGTAAATGTTTAACCCTCTTCAACAGGGGAAGGAATTGTAAGGTCCTCCAAATATAGGGGATTACAACTCCCAGAGTTCCTAACCATTGGCTGTTGGGGCTAGGACTGCTCAGTGTTGCAGTCCAACAAGATCTGGAGAGCCATGTGATTCCTACTCCTGGTCTAAATGTTTTGGACTATAACTCCTTTCCCATTGACCATGTGGAGCTAATAGGGGGTCATAGGACAAAAATCTAGTAGAGAAATATTTTTTCATTCCTGAAACAAATGTTAATTTGAACAAGCTCCAAATTAAAAATGCTTAAGCCACATCACAGGATTCATTATTCTAGCTAGCCAAAAGCCTTGTTGAAATAAAACAGCCTTCATCACCACTGGGAACGTGCAAAACTGGTTAATGGCTTTCATTTGGCCCTATGGGTGGTTCTCATTCAGCTATCAGCAGTTTTGTTATGGAAGGGGCAAAACCCTGCTCTTTCCAAAACATAAGCCCTCATTATCTCATTATCTTAATCGTACAGTATGTTCGCCTAAAATAATTAATAAATACCCAAAACGTTGCAATTCACTTCCATAGGGAAAACTATTTGGGAATTCTTTATTTTCTGTCCTCATCCTTGTAACTATTTGAGAGTCCCAACAAAAGTAGATTTGGATTTCCTCTTAGACTCAGGGTGCAGTCTTATACTATTGTCGTTGTGTGCCTTCAGGTCATTTCCTACTTATGGTGACCCTAAGATGAATCTATCATGTGGGGGTTTTTTTGGTTTTTTTTTTTTTTTTTTTTTTTTTGGCAAGACTTGTTCAGAGGAGGTTTGTCATTGCCTTTCCCTGAGGCTGAGAGCATGGGACTTGACCAAGGTCACTCAGTGGGTTTCATGGCTGATCAGGGAATCAGACCCTGGTCTCCAGAGTCGTAGGTAAACACTGAAACCACTCTGCTATGCTGGATTTCACCAGTTACTTGGCAAGATGTATATAGATGTGCATAAGAATGCATTTTGGGAGGGGTATCTTTCTTCTGCCTTGATACATTGCCTCATACAGGAAATCAAGCCAATGCAGCAAGGATACATGTTCTGACACTTTGCATTCAGGCTGTATTGCCTAAATCTAGTGAGATCCTGGCATACATTATGAAGCTTACTTCTCTTTTCCTCTTCTTGCATGCTTGATCACTCTACCAGTGATTCCCAATCTCCAGATCTTTTGGACTTCAGCTTCCATAATTCCTGACTGTTGGCCAAGCTGGCTGAGGCTTCTGGGATCTAAAGTCCAAAACAAATGGAGGACCAAAGGTTGGGAATCACTGCAAGGGAGTAGGCTGGAGTAGGTTTTTGAAGTGTCCAGTGGGAAGGGGATATTGCCACTCTTCTGTGCAGCATTCTGCTGATAGGGATGGAAAGAATATTTGAAAATAACGATGAGGGCTTTCTACTCCCACAGCAGCCATGACTGCAAAGTCTAAAACCGGGTTAGGCTCACCAGTTTGCAATGCTAGTGGTGGTGGGGTTTGTGTATGCATGCATGCATGCTTGCTTGCTTGCTTGCTTGCTAGGGCTCCCAGATCTTCTTTCCAGAGCCTGGTGCAAAAGACATACACTTAGGATTAAAGATTTGTGAGCTGAGGAATTTGTTCTGAGTGCCATAAATTAATGGAGCATACAGACCTTCCATGCAAAAACCACTCGTGGGTGTCCCATGCTTTCTTCATTTCAGCAATACAATTGAAGACAGGGACTGGGCATGGTGAGTATTTTGTTTTTGCTCTTTGTAAGCAACTGGGAGTCAGAAATCCTTACTAATCCTCTGCAAATCACCACCAGTTGTAGAATCGTAGAACTTTATCACATGGAACAGATCCCATGCAGAAACTGAACTTAAAATTGAAAAAACCCACAAAAGTAGGTAGATTTTCAGGCTACGTGGGGGGTTAACCCGAAAATAAAGTAGACAAAACCCGCAAAAGCGGGTTGATTTTCACATGACATTAGCATTAATGAGCATTAACCCAAGCGGAAACTAGACAAAACCCACTCCTTTTTTAATTTTGGAAAATCCTCCAAATAAAAAGGAGCAGGTTTTGTCTAGTTTCTGTTCAGGTTAATATCACATTAACCCTGTTGTGTCTGAAAAACAACCCACTTTTGTGGTTTTTCCCCAGCTTTTAAATTCCGTTTCTGCACCAGATTTCTGCATTTGCCCCTGTGTGATAAAGTTTGTAGATGCATAGAGTTGGAAGAGACCACAAGGACCATCCAGTCCAACCCCCTGCCATGCAGGAAATCACAATCAAAGCATCCCCTTCTACCCTTTCTTGGCCCAGTAAACTCTTTTATGCTATCAGGTGGCTGCACTGTAATGGTGAGCAAGCTGTTGTTCTGGAAAGCTTTTCTGTCATTTCTACTACCTTTGAGCAATCCCAAGACACAGCCTGGTGTGCAGGCCAGTCCTTGTATTCCAGTTGTCAAAAATACTCTCTTTTTCATTTATAACCCTTTACAAGGGAAGGGTTTTTTTGCTACAAAATCATTGTGTATGGATAAAGAAACTGTGGTTCTCAGGAATGCTGTCCTGCAATCTCACATCCCCTCTTCACTGACTACACTTGCTGGGGCTGATGGGAACTAGAGTTGAACAACAATTGGAGAGCCACATATCCCCCATTTCTGTCCTTGTTGTTGTTGTTGTGTGCCTTCAGGTCATTTCTGGCTTGTGGCGAACCTATCATCGGTTTTCTGAGGCTAAGAGAATTCTACCTATATGTATATATACTTGGATGGGAGATCACCAACAAATATCAGGTGGTGTGGGCTATACAGTTGTCCCTCTTTTAGTCATGGATTCTTTAGCCATGGATTCAACCATCTGTGGCTTGAAAATATTAAAAAATATATAAATTCCAAAATGCAAACCTTGATATTGCCATTTTATGTAAGGGATTCCATTTTACTACCTGATTATATTTAATGAGACTTGAGCATCCACATATTTTGGTATCCATAGGGGATCCTGGAACCAAACTCCAGTGGATATCAAGGGCCCACCGTATTTCAAAGGACGGAATTGACAAACTACATCTGAGTTTAAGAAAACCCTATGAAATTCATGAGGTCTGAATAAGTTGGCAGGTGTGACACACACACACCAATAAATATATATTTTAACTTGTTAGACTGATCTGTTGTTTAAATGCTCTTTTTAAAGTTGTACTGTTTTTAAGCATTTGTCGTGAGCTGCCTTGGGTCCGTACATGAGATAGATAGCATATAAATAATATATAAATATATATAAATAAGTATTTTGTACATACATAATTGCGTGTGTGTATGCATATATTTATACACACACACACAGAGGGAGACACATAATTGTAACCAATAATCAGAAGACATACTGTAATCAAGGTAAAAATAAAGAAACCTCCTGTTTATTTACACACACACACACACACATTTTACATATAAATAATATAAAAGCAAACCATAAGAAAACAGAATGGCAGCAAGTGCATAAATCCACATTTAAGTATCTTTTCCAAAGATGCAATGATAAAGTTTGTATCCTTTTCTGTGTACCCATTTTCCTGCAATCTCTCCTCAACCCCTTTCCCAAAAACTGATTCCAAAGTGGAAGCAAGAATAAATTCCAAAATGGAAAACAATCTTCCCTTTTGTAAGAAGTGCCCTTAGGAGGTCCCCTCCCCAGCCCTACAATCCCTCCTCATCTTCCCTGCCCAAAGATGTGAGCATGGAAGAGGGCGGATTTGGTCTTGAGTCTGCTGAAATCCACCATCCGTGTAGGCTCCTTCTTCCCCTTGATGTAGGGCCAAGAGAAGCTCTAATGGGAGCTGCTTAAATTTTACAGTCCCATAAACCATAATGGAAAGACACTAAACACCCATTTATGGCTCGGGAGCGAGGCCTGCCTAGAGCTGGCTGGTTGCTGGAGCTTCTTTAGAACTGAATCACAGAATCTTAGGCTGCATCTACACTGCAGAAATAATCTGAGTTGACATCACTTTAACTCCCATGGCTCCATGCTATGGAATTCTGGGGATTGTAGTATACTGCGGCATGCCACAACGAACTACCATCCCCAGAATTCCATAGCATGGAGCATGGGAATTAAAGTGCTGTCAACCCAGATTATTTCTGCAGCGCAGATGCAGCCTTATTAGAGTTGGAGGGACCACAAGGGGCATCTATTCCAACTCCCTGTTATGCAGGAAGACATAACAGGGGTACTCATGAAATATGCTCATTCAAGATTCCCTTTTAGCTTATGGCCAAAGCTTAGCCTAAGTGGAAATTCCTCTAGTGCTTGCCCATGTGTCTGGGTTGGTGGAGGCTGAAAGGTTAGGATAGTCTTGCATTTAAACCACCCAGATCAGAGCCTGGCTTTCTCCTTGGAGCCTAAGTGGCAATGCATCCCGACTGGGTGACCAGATATCCTAACCACAAAGGAGGACAAAATGTAGCATATTTAAGAAAAATGGAGGACATGACCAAATAAAACTAAAAACACTCCTATAAATATAAATCCATGCTTCTTAGTCATGCTCAAAATGGAAGACATTTTGGAATTCCTCCTCGACAGAAGGCTGGAATGGAGGGCATGTCTTGGAAAAGGAGGACGCCTGGTCATCACTCTGGCCGCGTAATGTCTGTATGCCATCGGATAAAATCCCTTCTTCCTCCGTTTGCATGATTAGGAAGGGCAAAAAATGCAGGCGAGAGAAATCAGGTCGCCTTGGCTGCTCTTCCTGAACATGACCAGCAGGGGGCAGCAAATGCCTGGCCTGAAAGGAACTATACTGAGATGGAAGATTGCGCTTTTGTGCAGGTTTGCCTACCTCTCTGCGCATGCGCCCTACTGTAACTGTACTGTGGAGAGATGTAGATCCAGGTCAGGGGTAGGCAACCTTTTTGAGCGGGGGGCCGGGTTGCTGTCCCTCAAACAATTGGGGGGCCGAAGCACAAAATAAATAAATAAATAAATAAATAAATAAATAAAAAATAAAAATTAAAAACAAATAAAAAAAATTTAAAAAATATGCATGCACACTCTCTCAGCCCCAGAAAAGCCATGGCAAAACCCCTGTGGAGATTTTGCCAAGAAAACCCCAAGAACAAGTAATAACAACAATAATAAATATCATCATGGCAGGCGGCGGTGGGGGGCGGCAGCGGTGGTGGCGGCGGCAGGACCGGCCTGGGGCCAGTCCAAAGGCCTGGGGGGGGCGCATCTGTCCCCCGGGCCTTAGGTTGCCTACCCCTAATCCAGGGTGTTGTGGTGGTTTGAGTACTGGACTATGACTCTGGAGAGCAGGGTCCGGATCCCTGCCCAGCCATGAAAACCCAATGGAACCCTGGGCAAGTCACACTCTCTCAGCCTCAAAGGATGACAAAGGTGAACCCCCTCTGAAGAAACCTACAAGAAAACCCTGTGATAGACCTTAGGGTTCTTGAAAGCAAAATAATGCAAGCCCAGGATTTTAGGAATACGTGGAATTGTCTCCCTCCCCCCCTTTTTTTTAAGGTCATGAGCCCTGCTAAATTAGAAATGAAAAAAGACAAAATGATAGGAAAAGTGGCAGGTTTGCAGGTTTGAGATATTATTGCATTGGTTGGGTGCACTCCTGTGAAAAATAGACACTCAAGAAAGCTGTTCATTTGAAAAGCCTCCTTTCCAAAACACCTCCTTATTAAAGCCAAGGTGGAGAATTTGGGTAGGGGTGGAGGTTCATTTGCTGCCCCTGTGATGGACTAGCAAAAGTGCCAACACCATGCCCCAAACACAATAGCACAGGGGTAGGCAACCTTTTTGAGCCGGGGGCCGGGTTCCTGTCCCTCAGACAATTGGGGGGCCGAAGCACCAAAAATAAATAAATAAATATAAATAAAAATTAAAAAATTATTTTTTTAAAAAAATATATATGCATGCATACTCTCTCAGCCCCAGAAAAGCCATGGCAAAACCCTGTGGAGATTTTGCCAAGAAAACCCCAAGAACAAGTAATAACAACAATAATCAATATCATCAAGGCGGGTGGGGGCGGCGGTGGCAGGACCGGCCTGGGGCCGATCCAAAGGCCTCGGGGGGCCGCATCCGGCCCCTGGCCCTTAGGTTGCCTACCCCTGCAATAGCAGAAGTGACCAGCAGTCAGCTTCTGGTGTTGAAAAATTGGTATTTTTAAAACCCAAATATTAAGACGGTGCAGCTCTTGGAGCCTTCTTGAGAGACAATTCACCCCTTTTTGTGGCATTGCAGGGTCTGACCTTTCCCCACCCCTGTGTTGAAGGTACAGGAGCCCTGTCCTGTCCTGCATCTGGCCATCCCATTAAGAATGTAGGAAGTTGTCTTCTACTACTGGCTTACAGACTTTCTCCAAATGTGGGAAGCTCAACTACATAATTTGTAGTCTGAGTATTCCTTGCCTAAGAAAACCCTATGAAATTCATGGGGTCACCATAAATCAACAGTCAACTTGAAAGCATTCACACACACAAGTTGTGGGGTGAGGCCACCCTAGGCTGTTCTGAAATATTTTGCTACCTGATGCAAAGGCCAAAATGACACCCTTTCCCATCTATTCCATGCACAGCAGCAGTTGACTGGACTGGAATGGTAGTGGGATCTTGCTTCAATACTGGCAAGCAGGACACCGTCCTTCACCACCCATAAAGGAGGGCATCAGCCTTGCTTAGGAGATACAGCAGGACAGGCAGTGTGGTGCATATGCAGGAGGGA
Source organism: Phrynosoma blainvillii (assembly GCA_026167975.1). NCBI lineage: Eukaryota > Metazoa > Chordata > Lepidosauria > Squamata > Phrynosomatidae > Phrynosoma > Phrynosoma blainvillii. Next base: position 197,033,747 of record JANUYF010000002.1, read on the forward strand.
AAGTCAAGGAGCTGTCACTGTTCCTACAAGGCACCTATCACATGAAGGAGTATTCTCACTTTGTCCAATAGTAGGATTGGCCCTGAGGCCAGCAAGATTTGACTTCTTACAACTGAAATAAAAATTTTGACAAGAAAACTTTGTGAATTTGCCCCTCAAATTATCATGTGCCAATTTTGTTATTTTTTGAGGTTTTTTTTTACTATGCTAAAATCTGTTAGAAATCCGTCAAATATTTGTTCTCTGCAAGTCATTCCTTCAGAGAATATGTATGTACAAATCTTTTGAGGACAACTGTATATGCATTAGAGACAATGTGGCATAGTGGTTAGAGTGTTAGACTATGACTCTGGAGACCAGGGTTCGATTTCCAGCTCAGCCATAAAACCCACTGGTTGACCTTGGGCAACTCACATGCTGTCAGGCTCAGGGGGAGGTCTCTCTGAGCAAAGCCCCTCTGAACCCCATCATGGGTTCGCCTTAGGGTCGCCATAAGTCAGAAACGACTTGAAGGCATACAACAATATATGCACTTGGGTACATATGCATTTTTGCTAACAGCTTCTGCTTAAGCTTGAGAATGTATAAACCCTGAACACATGAAACCTTGTGCTTGCCATGTACACTCGGCCCACCTCTTTTGTATGTGAATGAATGTGTGCATGCATGCAACCCTGACTCCTCAAGGTTTTGCGGTGTTTTGCGGTGTCCCCACCCCTCGGGTCAATTTCTTTCGGAATGTCTTCCCTGTAAAGTTAGTTCTTTGCAGCTCACTTTTAAGTATTTTTCATCTTTCACAACTCAGGAGATCCAGTCATGGGACAGAAATGTGGCCATGTGATGTTGATGATCAATTGCTCTATTCACCTCTTACATGAGAAACCCCACGGCACTGAGATGAGCAATTTTCCTCGTTGAGTCAAGGGGAGAAAGGATACCTTCGGTCACCAGGGCGGTTCAGTGGATGTGACCGCAGGCACGGGTGTGTGACTCTGAGTTCTCTCTGCTGGGACATGCCAAAAGAGGGGATAGCTCTGGGCTATAGCCTTGTTCTCTGTCTCTGATGAATGACAAGGCACTTGCTATTGAAGGAGCAGGGACACCTGGTAGCAGCCACCTCAGATGCCTAGGAGGAACAGCCTGACTCTTGGTTTGACTGCTAGTGCTTTGACCAGGGAAAGAATGCAGAATACCACAGACTCTCCCCACCTGTTGAACACCCTCCCAGCTCTCTGGCCCCAGGTGACTCTGTGAACGCCACTACTCCAGCACCTGGAGAGTCAAGCTTTCAAGGTTAGGCTTTCAAAGAGTACAGGAAGATGGTGCTTATGTTCTCTGCAAGAGGATGGATAGTGAGGAGACCAGATTAGTGGCTGGAGTAGGTGACCACACAGGAGAGGGGGCTGCTCATTGTTAGTTCTTTTTTTAAAAAAATATTCAAGGTATTATGCACAGTAAAAATTACATTTTAAGGCTCTCATTTGTTTTTGTTATATTTATTTGTATCCTGCTTCATTCCCTGCCCCTCAAAAATTGGGACTCAAAGCGGCTCACAATTTAAAAGAACAATACAATAGAAAAGTGACATTAACACAGAATTATATAATTTAAAATATTAAAACAATTCACCCTAAAGAGAAGAATAAAATGTAATTAAAATATTACCAGCTCTTACAAACAGTTCAGTTAAAACAATGCAGCACGCCCTAGCCGATTCTTTTAAAACTTTCTGTTTTAAAAGCTTGTTGGAATAAAAAGCTTGTCAGTGGAGGAAGGGCAGGAAGGGGGGCCATTCTGGTCTCCCTAAGAAGGGAGCTCCAGAGTCTAGGAGTAGCCACTGAGAAGGCCCTCTCTCGCGTCCCCACCATCTGTGCTTGTGATGGTGGTGAGACTGAGAGAAGGGTCTCTCCTGATGATCTCAGAGCCCAGGTCGGCTCATATACAATGTGCCAGATAACTTGGAGCTGAGCCATATAGGGCTTTATAGGTCATAACCAACACCTTGAATTGTGCCTAGAAACAAACTGGCAACCAGTGGAGCTGTTTCAACAGGGGCGTTATGTGGTCTCTGTAACCCACAGCAGTTAACAGTCTGGCTGCAGCTCTTTGGACCAGATGAAATTTCCAAACACTCTTCGAAGGCATCCCAAGTACAGCATGTTGCAGTAGTCCAAAAGAGATCTAACTAAGGTATGCCCCACTATGGCTAGATCTGATGTCTCAAGGAACTGACGCAGTTGGTGCACAATGTGCAAAAGCACTCCTGGTCACTGCAAAACCTGACCCTCTAGGTTCAAAGCTGAATTCAGGAGTATACCCAAACTGCAAGCTTATGTTTTCAGGGGGAATGTAATCTAATCTTTCCATCTAATACAGGCTGAATCCCTAGTGCCTGATGTGCCTTCCAATTGACCAAGAACACCTCTATCTTGTCTGGATTAAGTTTCAATTTATTTGTCCTCATCCATTCCATTATTGATGTCAGACACTGGTTTAGGACAGGACAGCCTCCTTGGATTTGGGTGGAAGGGAGTAATAGAGTTGGGTGTTATCCACATACTGATACACCCAAAATTTGGGACAGCCTCTTCCAGCAGTTTCATGTATATGTTAAATAGCATGGGGGACAAAACAGATGCCTGAGGCACTCCACAGAGCAATGGCCAGGGGGTTGAACAGGAATCCCTCAGCACCATCTTCTGGGTTTGCCTCTCTAGGAAAGAATGGAGCCAGTGTAAAACAATGCCTTCAACTCCCATCCCGGTGAGGTGGTCTAGAAAGATGTCAAGGCTGACTATTGAAAACTGCTGAGAGGTCCAGCAGAACCAACAGGGACACACTCCCTCTGTCCAGTTCCCTGCTTAGGTCATCCAGCAAGGTGACCAAAACTGCATCTTTCACATAGCCAGGCCGGTGGGAGGCCACCACATTCTCCAATACCTTGTCCCAAAATGGTAGGTTATATATTGACATGTTCTAACATTAGAGCAACAAGGCATAAGGAGATTCAAAAAGAGAAATCATTACTCATAAATGTTAGCAAAAGCAGACCAAATATCTTAATATAAGCCCATAAGTAAATTGTGTCAATACATCACATTTTCAAATATTGCAAGTATTGTTAAATCTTCTGTCCACTGAATCACAGATGGGGATGTGTTAGCTTTCCAATACTAGAGCGTCAGTGTTTTAGCAGTCATTGTTTGTGACCTCTGAGGGGGCTTGGATCTTTTTTCTTCCAGGCTGTGGAAACTTTTTGCTTTGGGGGGAGGCAGCAACTCCCAGAATCCCCAAGCCAGTACCAACAGAGCTTGTCAGGTGTGGTCCTTTTTGTTTTTCCTGATTGCAAAAACAGAGCTTGGAAAGATTTACATTTTTGGACTGCAACTGTCAGAATCCCTCAGTCAGCATGGCCAGATTCTGGGGGTTCCAGTACAAAAAAGAACAATTTCCCAAACTTTATGGAAAGAATGTTTGGTTATGGCAGGCCAAAGCCAGAGATGGCTCAGGGGCAAAACATATGCTTTGCATGGAAAAGACTACATGTTCAGTGCCTGACAGCTTCACTGGAAGGATTTTAGGATGGAACAGTGACAGCTGGCAGCTTCCATGTCAGTAGGGCTGTGAATCCATTGTGGATTTTAGGCTGAACTTTAAAGGAACTATCATGGGTTCTGACCCCTTACCTGAAAATAGGTTCATGTATGGGGACAAAGGAGCTTCACATACTCTAAAGTGAGGATTTAATCTTTCCTCTAGGACAGGGGCAGAGAACCTTTGGCTTTCCACATGTTTTGGCCTACAGCTCACCCTTCACCGCCAAAGGTAAGGGACTGTGGCAGCTGTCATTTAAAATATGGGGACAGCCAAAAGATCCCCCTCCCACCTGCCCCAGGACTAAGGCAATTTGGGTGGGCAGTTCATTTTCCTCTAGATAGAGGATGGGAAAAGTGGAGCCTCCTACTTATTGTTGGAAGTCCAGTTCCCATCTTCCCTACCATTGGCTATGCTGGCTATAGCTGATGGGAACTGAAACCAATAACAAGTTCACCACCCCTTCTGTAGATCTTTGTATAGCTGCTAGCAGAAAATGTTGCATTCATAAGCACTGAAATCTAGAAGGTGGTTGGGAGGTTCCTTAAATTAGCGTTGGTGGTGAGTGGCTGCTAGCTAGGAGACAGACAGACATCGCATGCTTTGATAGGGGCTGGAAATATACCCTTGGAATTCAGCAGCTGTTTGCTTGTTTTGCTGCTGTTCATAATGTATATTGGGGCAGGGGCATAACTAGGGGGTGCAGGGGGCTTCAAACTACACCAGGTGACAACCTAAGGTGAGTGACACCACTGCTCCCCAAATATCTGCTTTTGGGCAGAAATGAGCTGTGGTGTTTGCATGAATCCCTTTAAAATGCTGAAGAGGTGGTGTGAGTGGGGCAAGCTCAGTGGGAGGAGAAAGGAGAGGCCCCACATTTTTAAAATATGGCGGCGGCAGCGGGGGTCGGTTGGCGGGCCGGGTGCAGCCCGCGGGCCGTAGGTTGCCAACCCCTGATGTAGCACCTTGGAAACTAACTGAAATAAAGAAGTTGCAGCATGAGCTTTCATACTTTATCACATGGGGGAAATCGATAGTTTATCCCATACAAATCCCGAAAAAAACACGTAATTACACGCAACAATTTCACATGACATCGCACAAAAACTGCTATTAAAGTGGTCAGAAAGTGGTGTAATCCCAGATCTTTTGACTTTCGGGATTTTAGTGAAAATGCATTTTCGATATTACTGTAATTGAGTATTTGCCGTAGTGTGAAAGTCAAATTCGGTTTATTCACACAGTAACCCTCCTTTAATTCTTTTTTCCATTTTTCCCATGGTTCTGTAGGGCTGCTTTTACTTCCGGTTTTGCTTGGGTGACAAACATGCTAGGCAGACATGAACCTCTCTGCTTTCTCTTTCTGCGCATGTGTAAGTATATCATTTCTAGTACATTTACGGATTTCTTTCACTTCTGTACAAAATGTAAAAACGGCTTTTTATCGCTTTTCGCACTATTTTGCATTTATTCTAATTACGTGTGAAATTCATTTGCGTGATCAAGCTCTATTTTCACTTTATTTTCAGGATGGTTTATTTGCACATTATTATCTTTTTAAAGATGAAACTGGCCCCCGTGTGATAAAGTCTTATATAGACTTCAGTCTACTTCCTCAGATGCTTTACACTGAGTAATACACAGGAATTACAATTTATGAGTAACATTAGTACAAAAAACATGACTAAGGATTGTGTATGGTGTGGTATGGGAGGAGGTAAATGGGAAGTAACACCATGAATTACTGCACTGAGTGATGCCAGCTCTAGTGACTTCACTGTATTGGAATGAGGAACAAGTAGTTTTCCAGAGTTTGTGGGGCTATAATACCCTGATCCATGTAGCCTATGGAAAGGAATGATAGGAGTTGCTGGCAAATTGGCTTCCTAGAATATCAGTATTTTGGCTTTTTTGTTTTGTTTTTTGTTCTCTTTTGGCTTTCAAAGCGCTCCAGGTTAAGTATAGCAACTTACCAAACTAAACCAGAGCATCAGTTGAACAGTTACAGTAAAACTATCTACTATAGCAGCACCGGAAAAGGTATAATTTTAAAAACTTTTAGTACAGCCAAGGTGCAATTCTGTGCACACTTACTTGAGCGTAAACTCCACTGAATGGAGATCTGAGTAAACATGCCTGGGATTTCAGTGTGATTCAGATTGCTTTCCCAACAGCTGGTCAGTAACCCAAGACCTTAGAACAAAAGCCCTGGAAAATGAAAAAAGATTTTAAAAGGCTCAAATGGTTTATAAGGATTTAAACCCTGGTGGTCTTCTGGACATGTCTTCTAACAGAATAGCTTGGAGAAATTACTTCTGGAGGCCTACAAATCTGAGAATTCCACAAGCTATGCTAGAAAGTGTAGTCCCAAAAGATAACGTTTCCAAGCTCTGCCTAATAGTGAGAAGGAATTTTATTTCTAGATTGTAGAAATAATGCTGTTTGACATTGCTTTCACTGCCGTGGCTCTATCCCACAGGATCCTGAAATTTGTAGTTTTATGAGGCACCAACACTCTTTGACAGAGAGGGCTAAAGACTTTGTAAAACTCCAGATCCCACGGTTCCCATAGGCTGAAATTACAGCACTCAAAGTGGTGTCAAACTACAATATTCATGCAGTGTAGATGCACCCCATGGCAATAGTCAAGGGCTGTATCTGCACTGCAGAATTAATGAAGCTTGACACCTCTTTAACTACCATGGCTCAATGCTATAGATATCGGGGATCTGTAGTTTTGTGAGATATTTACCCTTCATTATCAGAGAACTCTCGTGCCACAGCAAACTACAAATCCCAGGACTCCACAGGACAGAGCCATGATAGTTAAAGTGGTGTCAAGCTGCATTAATTCTGCAGTGTGGCATCAGCCTAAGGGCATAGCCAGAGACTCTCCAGGACATAAGTGTGCTCCCCATAGGTGTGCTGACCTCATAGCTGCCATCCTCCTCCCTTACTGATGCCTTTGTTGATCATTCACATCCAGTGCTCCTCCCTCCCCTCCCCTCAATTCTGGTAGTCCTTGATTTTACTTTCAGGCACTTTGCATGTTTCAGTGCTTATGAATATTTGTTCGAATTAACCCCCTTTTAAATTCGAATTTAGTTATCAGACGAGGCGGAACGGAACAAATCCCGTAAATTAAAGTCTTCCGCTCGTCCCGTTTATTTCCACTTTCTCCCCGGAACTTCCCGTGTGATAATGTCCCTAGTTTCTATTGATCTAATAGCTGTATTGTCATTGGTACTAACACTTAAATTTAGGCCTAATTTTTCTTCTTCTTTTGTTTTTAATGGCAGAAATCTGTGTACTAACACAAAAGGCTCCACCGGTGCATCTCATTAGGCCTTTTGTTGTTGTCATGTTGCCTTCATGTCTTTTTTTACTTATCCTGATCCTGAAGTGATTGTATCACGAGGTGTGTGCATCTTGCCTTTGCCTTCCTCTGAGGCTGAGAGTGTGTGACTTGCCCAAAGTCACTCAGTGAGTTTTCATGGCGAAGCAGGAATTTGGACCCTTGTCTGCAGATTCATAGTCCAATGCTCAGATGCCTTTTTAAAAACCGCAGACAGTTACCAAAAGAGTGTAATTTGTACAATATGACATTCCAGTCTTTTCCACTAGGTGGCACCTTGGACCATCAACCAAAGCAATGCTGGAGGTGGGTGATCAGATGTTTGGGATGATGAAGGGGTCCTACCTGCTTTCTGGTGGCCACCAAGAAATGCTTCAGGGATGCGATGGGTAAAATATTTCTCACTCATCTTGGAAGAATTATGTTCATAATTCACCCAGACATCCTGCAGAATGCAAAGGCCTGGTTTATAAATCAAAGACAGTTATGGATGGCTATTCTGTCTCTTGTTTTGTGTTCCTTTTCTGGCTTTCAGTGTGGAAGCCCACATCCTTCTCAAATAGAAGCGAAAGCAGAGAGCGTGAGTGTTTAAAATATTATGTGATAATGGAGTCCTGAAAAAAAAAAAAGCAGAAAGCACATGATCCAAATGTTGGCGATTTCTTTAATCTCACTGAAACAGAAGCAGAAAACTGGTGAGAGGCTCGCTTTTGATTAGACTATTCAGAAATCGATTAAGAAGACACAGCATTTTAGTGTGTCTGGGTTTTTTTTGTATGTGTAGCCTTTTGCTGTAACTCAGTCACAGAGTAGTCTTATGGGGTTAAGGAAGGAAGATTCATGGGGGAAAGCCTCACACTTTCTAAATCAGTCTTGCTGGCCTGGACAAGAATGTGTAAGTGTGTGTATGTGTGTGTGTGTGTGTGAGAGAGAGAGAGAGAGAGAATTGCCCTCTTCTTTTTGGTGACAGATTTTTGTTTTGCTTTGCATTGTTTTTTCTCCTTCTCTCAGGCGTAGCTACAACAGCGTAGTTACTCCACTGCCATTTTAGGAAGGGCACAGAGGTTGGAAAAATTCCCCTTTGGATCTGAACTCCCCAAATCCTCCAGCCAGTATGGCCATGCTAGCTGAGCTTTTCAGGAGTTGTAGTTTAACCTTTGTAAGCTCTGGTCTGTAGCATTCTATTTCTTTGGGACTCATCCTACATCCAAGACCATAGGACTGTTCCCTCAGATGTTCCTTACAATGGAAAATGTACGGGTTTCCCTTGAAATTTCCCTTGAAATTAGTTTCATTTCTTAGATTTTTGTTGTTGTTGTATAATTTCAAGTCATTTCTGACTAATGGTGGCCCTAAGTCAACCCTATCATACGATTTTCTTGGCAGAGTTCTTCAGAGGGGGTTTGTCATTGCCATCCTTTGAGGCTGAGACAGCATGATTTGGCAAGGTCACCCAGTGGGTTTTTATGCTCGGGTGGGGAATTGAACCCTGATCACCAGAGTTATAGTCAACTACCACTACACCATACTGGCTCTTCTTTTATCTCCCCCGAATGTGACTCTGGTGGCTCACACAACAATGAAAATACCAAGCAAGTTCAAATATTAAGACACTGGCAAATTTAAAATGCCATTTGAAAGAAGTCACTAAAGTAATTATATATATAAATAAAATTACTTTATTGACCTTGTTTCAAATGGCATTTTATAGTTTCTTTGTCCTTTGTCCATTTGCTTCCATCTTTTGAACTCAAGCCTTATTCCACTTCTCATAATATAGCTAGTACCTTTAACATGCTCATGCTTTCAGATTTTCATGTATGGGACTAGAGAAACACATTAGATTCATGACCTGGTTTTCCCTGTCCAGATTTTCTCATTAACAGTAAAATCCACCTCTGTAAGAAGTATCATTGCTGAGTGATGGTCTGGCTACTCCAAGTCACTCCCTGCCCCTGGATATATTCTCTTAGACCAGAGAAAGGGAACGTGTGACCTTCCAGGTGTTGTTGGGCCACAATCTCCATCATTCCTCACTACTGACTATGGTGGTTAAGGATGATGGGAACTATAGTCAGACAACAGATGGAGGGCTACCACTTGTTCCCCAGCCCTGCCTTAGATTCAGCAAGCCATTACATCAGACTTCTTTGTATGCCCATCAAGCTTCTCCCTTACACGTACCACTGTTGCACATCCATATATATATATATATATATATATATATATACATATACATACACACACACACACACACACATATATATATTACTGCTCATCTTGGTGGTGTCCAGTTTGAGTCTAGCTATCATTTTTAGTATATTATGCATAAATGTATAAATGTATGTACACTATTAATACAGTGGCCATGGGGGGGGGGGGGGAAGTACTGCAAAGGACAATTTTTGAGCAACAGCCAACAAATTGAGCTCCAGAAAAGAAAGGAAGGAATAGTGAGATACACACACGCTGGTTATGACTGAGGATGAAGCCACACTTCAGAACTGAAGCAGTTTGATACCACTTTAACTGCCATTACTCTATTCTGTGGAGTTCTGGTATTTATAGTTTGGTGAGGCACCAGGGCACTCTGACAGACCAGCCTGGACACCTCACCAAACTACAAATCCCAGGGTGCCACAGGATAGAGTCATGAAAAAGTGGTGACAAATTGCTTTATTAGGCTGAGGCTGCATTCCTACACAAACTTACTTGGAGGTATACCTCTTTGGTCCTAGATCAAGAAAGCATGCATGGGATTGCATTGTAAACTACTTTAAATGCAGACTTTTTGAATTCTTCCCTCTCTCTAAATGATATTTTAAAGGTTAGGGTCCTTTCACCCTAAACAATTCACAGAACTGCTAAATTGAAGGTCATAAAAATGTTTTAAAATGTATGTTGATTTTATAGGAATTTGGCTTTCTAAATCCAAAAATGACCTCAGATTTTCACCATCACATATCACTTTTTCACAACATTCTTTGATATTTCTGTGTTGTAATATGTGGCTGAATGAGATGATCCTGCAAAGAGTAAAAAGGGGGCTAAAATCTTCTAATAGCCTTTCCAAATACTTTAATTTGCTGATATGAAACACAGAAATTGGTTCAAAAGAACCAAAAGAAATAACATTGGAATATCAGTGTCCATACTTACTTAATCAAAGCTGAGTAACAACTGATTTGATAAAAATATTGAATTTGTGAAAGAACTGTTGTGGTATTGCATTTTCATTTTTTTAAAATTCAGCACCCAAAAATACATTTAAAACAACTACAGTATGGAGGGGGGGGGGTCCCATTGCAGGTCTATGTTATAGCACTATGATTCCACTTTAAATGTCATGGTTTTATCCTATGGAGTCCTGGGATCTGCATTTTGTTAAGAGGCCTTGAGAATCCTCTGCCAGAGAATTCTCCTCTGGTGCCTCTGATCAAACTGCAAACCCCAGGACTCCATAGGGTGGAACCATGATAATTAAAGTGCAACCACATCACTATAACTGCATAGTATGGATGGAACCCTATAAAAAGGTCAGCTGGAAGCATTCATCCTCATTGGCTGTGCTGGCTAGGGCTGCTGGAAGTTGCAGCTCAGCAACATCAAGATGGCCACACAATTCCCACCCCTACATTACAGCATTAGAGCCATACTATGCTACCAGTAGTATTTTAGAAAATGACTATGGTTACAATTGGCTCTTCTTTTACAATGTTTGATCCCAGGTATAGGAATTCTTTTACTAGTTCTATTTCTTCATTGTCTAGGTTGAACTTATGAAGGTTCTTGGTGGTCATTATTTTTGTTTTCTCTATGTTCAACATTAAGCCTGCCTTTGCACTTTCCTCTTTGATCTTCCTTAGTAGGTGTTCCAGGTCTGTGAGGTTTTCTGCTAGTATTATGGTGTCATCTGCATATTGTTAATATTCCTTCCTCCTATTTTCACTCCTCCTTCTTCTGTGTCCAAGCCTGCTTTTCTTATAATATGTTCTGCATACGAGTTGAACAAATAGGATGAAAGGATACAGACTTGTCTGACCCCTTTGCCAACTGGGAACCATTCTGTTTCTCTCTGTTCTGTTCTTACAGTAGCTTCTTGTCCTAAGTTCCTCATTAGGACTATCGGATGTGCTGGCACTGCCATGTCTTTAAGGGCATTCCATAGCCTTTCATGATCTATGCAGTCAAAGGCTTTGCTATAGTCTATAAAGCACATGCTGATTTTTTTTTTTAAAATTCCCTTGTGTGCTCCATTAGACATCGTATGTTTTCTATGTGGTCCCTTGTCTTTCTTCCTTTCCTGAACCTCACTTGAACCTCTGGGATTCCTCTCTCCATGTGTGATTGGAGTCTATGGGGGGTTGCAGACTGCCAGAAATAGTGCAAATTGAGTCCACTTTTAGAGTTAGGGTTAGGGAATCATGGGAACTGTAGTTTATTGTGGCACCAGAGCTCTCTGACAGAGAAGGCTTAATGTCTCAGAAAAAACAACAACAATTCCCATGATTCCGTAGCACTAACCCTAACCCTAAAAGTGGACTCAATTTGCACTATTTCTGGCAGTCTGCAACCCCCCTAAGTTTCAGAATTTTGACCATGATTTTCTTGTGTGGGAGATCAGTGCTATGGTCCTATAGTGGTTCTTATGGGGTGTAAATTGATCACTTCAAATTTGTTGGCCATTGTTTTGTTTTCCATATCTGTTGACATATGCTCTTTCAGTGTGGATTGTAGCAGTTCAATTGGAATATCATCTGTTCCTGATTATTTGTTTTTCGCTATTTCTCTTACTGCAGTTTCCACCTCACTTTTTAGAACTTGGGGTTCATCTTCATATGGCTCTTAATTCCATGTGTCCTTCATTTTGTCATCTCTTTGGTATAATTCTTCTGTGTATTGCATCCATCTTTATATTCCTTCTTGGTCTTGAATTATGTTATTTTTATTGTCATAGATCATCCCAGACCTTGGTTTGAATTTTCCTTTGATGTCTCGAATCTTGTTGCTGTCTTCTATTTCTTTGCATTGGTCGTTGTAGAATTTTCTTTATCTTTCCTCACAAGCTGTTGTACTGTTGCATTCATAATTTTTCGTTTGTTTCTATCTCCCTTTTGTTTTTCTTCTCTTCTTTTCTTTATTGCGTGATGTGTTTTTTCTGTCATTCATGGTTTTTTCTCATTCTTTTTGTTTATTGAAAGTGTTTGTCTGCATTCTTCTTTTATATCCCTGGCTTCAGACCATAGTTCCTCTGGTTCTTGGTCTATTATACTTAGTAATGCAAATCTGTTTCTTATGTTGTTCGTATATTCTGTTGAGATATTATTTAGATCATATTTTGGTATAATCACTGGGTTTTTCTTTTACATATTAAAAGGCAACCTCCCTGATTCAGATGTGCATGTAAATATACCTTCAGTGGGCCCTTAGTATCTGCTGGGGTTTGGTTCCAGGGCCCTGTGGATACCCAAATCCATAGATGCTCAGGTCCCATTATATACAATGGGGCAGTAAAATAGTGTCACTTATATAAAATGATAAAATCAAGGTTTGCTTTTTGGAATATTTTCAAGCCATAGATGGTTGAATCCATGGATGCAGAATCCATGGATATGGAGGGCCCACTGTATATCTTCATATCACTTTTATGCCAGTCTGATTATCACAGCTTTTTTGTAAAAAAAATCACGGAGACCACATAATTCCCAGAGAAGATTCTTAAGCCATTTAGGAAGGGCTTTAACCCAATGGTGGAGTGCCTACTTCTCATGCAGAAAGTTTCAGTTTGATCGCTGGCATCTCTAGTTAAAAGGATCAGGTTAGAGGAGATGGGGAAGACTCTCTCCTGAATCTCTGGACAACCACTGCCAATGGGTACAAACAATCAGGCTGGACTGGTATAAGTTTCCTTTCTTCTCTTTGTCCACAACATAGATATATCCAGACAATGGTGTCCTTGTGATTGGTGTCACCCAATGTGTGTGGGGACTGCCCCGCTACCCTCCCTTCTCCAGATGCCTGGCTTGCCTGCTGGCTTGCCTGCCACCCAGCCAGCCTGCCATCACATGGCAAGACTGCTGTGTGTGTGTGTGTGTGTGTGTGTGTGTGTGTGCTGCAGCTTCTGGACGGTAATTTGGGATCTGACATGGTTGCTCAGGGGAGCAGCCATGCTGGTACCCAAACAAAAGGTACCTTCTGATGCTGCAGCCTCCCAACAGCCATTTGGGATCCACAGCTTGGGGCAGCAGCCACTCCAGACCCCAAATGAAAGGTGCTGCTTACTGAGCAGTGCCCACTACTTAGCGGGGAGTGCTGAGGCCTCCAGAGGACCTTTTGGGATCAGATGTGGCTGCTTGGGAGTGTAGCCACTCTGGACCCCAAACACAAGGCATTGCCCCTCCCTCAAGCAGTGACTGCTGCTTGGGAGGGAAACAGTGCTGCCGCCTCTGGATGGCCATTTGGGGTCTCTCACAGCTGCTGGGCAAGCGAGAAAGGGACATGATGCTCTTGCTTGCTTGCCCCCCAGCCCCACTGGGTGTGCACCCTCCTCTGGAATGTCACCCACTGTGGTCTGAAACACCCCCCCCCCACCTCCCTAGTGATGCCACTGTATCCAGAGACTATTGGGAAAGGGAAAAGGGGAACAAACTGGTTTGGTATCACCCACTCCCCTTTCAAATGGGCAAATATTATTTATCAAATACATACATGTATTGATTTTGCTCAATGACCAGTTGTTTTTTCAAAAGGAGCAAACTAGAACAGATAAAACACATTGCAATGCATTAAAATACAATATTCTTTATCAACAGCAGCTTTCTTAAACCTGGGCCCCTCCCAATATTTTGACTTGAGACAACATGCCCAGTGGTCAGGGATGATGGGAGTTATGGTCCACCAACCTGTAAAGGGCCCAGGTTGTTGTGGCAGGCTGAATAGCAATAACAAACAAATAAAATATTTAAGCCAAAGATTGGAATTAAGGACATAGATGGAGTTGCCTATCAAGGAGTAATTTGAAATTTGGAATTCAGTAAAACTAATAGGACTTTGATCTGGATTGAAATGCAGAAGAAGGACCAAGGTGTATAACAACTGTTTTTTGAGAAACGCCTTGGATTCTGAAAGTGCCGTGCTGATAGGGTTGTGTACTGCGTGGGATGATGGGAATCATAGTTCAATACATCTGGGCAAAATCTGCAGGACTAGGGATGTTATCACACGGGGAGTCATGGGGAGAAAGTGGAAATAAACGGGCACGAGCAGAAGTCTTTAATTTATGGGATTTGTCCCGTTCCGCCTCGTCTGATAACTAGATTCGAATTTAAAAGGGGGTTAATTCGAACGAAAACCTGATCTTTTCATTTTCGGGATTTTTGAGGATTTGAAAAGATCAGGTTTTTGTTCGAATTAACCTCCTTTTAAATTCGAATTTAGTTATCAGACGAGGCGGAACGGGACAAATCCCGTAAATTAAAGTCTTCTGCTCGTCCCATTTATTTCCACTTTCTCCCCGCGACTCCCCGTGTGATAACGTCCAAACTCAGTTAGAGCTCTTTGTAACACCCGGTGAACTCTCTTTACTATATAACACCCTACCATCATTAATAAACCTTTGTTGTCCTCTTCTTCACAGGAAGCTAACTGTCTTAAACCTGCAGGAATGTTTGAAAGTAAAGTAATCCAGTTTTATGTTTCCCCATCTCCCTGAGAACTGGGAAATATTAAGGAGGTGTCCTTTTGTAGCTTCAGTTTCCTTGTGATCTTGGACATGTAACATGCAGGCTATGTGACATCTGTCTCTTTCATGGCTGCCTAGAGAGTGCAGTTTATTGCATTGCTAAAAAACCCGGTTTACCTTTCCTGGAGCTTCCCGACTTGGAAAAATAGCCGTCAAAGCGCGCCTGGGACCTGGGATGCAGCTGGGCTATATTCGGCTGGCGGAATCGGCAGGAAAATCTGTGTGATAATACCCAGCTGCATCCTGGAAGAGAATTCAAACCGTGAAAGGTAAGCCGGGCTTTTTAGCAATGCAATAAACTCAACTGTCATGCTACTGTTGCTGTCCCACCCAAGCAGACATAGGGCTCGTTCCCACTTACATTTAAACTGCTTTGTGATTCACCTTTGCTCCATGTTGGTGAATCGATTCCAAACGTTTCATCATTCATAGTATGAAAGCGGATCTTTTCATTATTCCCTTGTAATTGCTTCTTTTTTAGCATGATTGTCATTCCCACTAGTTTGTACCACTTCAAAATGCATGTCAATCATCTGCGCATCATTGGTGATGCAAGCGGCAACATGGTGAGGATGGGGCCGTTTCAAGCACCAAATGGGGCGACTTTAGCAACTTAGCCTTCCTCTGCCCTTCAGCAACCCAGGCTGTTCAGGCACACCATTTCCCCTTTGAGCAGCCTGGCTTGGGAACTATATATATCTATATATATAGATATATATATTGACAGAATATGTGATCCATTGGTTTTGTAACTCCTTGCCATGCTGAGCTCCAGTCCACCTGTAATTGCAAGTAGTTGCAAATACAATGGATTGCATATTCTTGTCAATACACACACACACGCACACATCATGCGCCCATAGGTCACATCACAAGCACAAAGGCAGAGCTAAGGGGGGGGGGGGGAGAATGGCTGATTTCCCAAAAACTGAAGAGGGATGGTAAACACCCCTCTGCCATTAGTCCCTCCCATTCAGAATGATGCAATTCAGATCCATCGTTCCCACTTGTTGAACACGCTTCGGAATGGATTCTTTTCAAAAGAACCACCAAAAAAATAGTGGCAGGAAACAGTGGTTTTGTTGTTGTGTTTGTTGTTGTTGTTGTTTGTGTTTGCCTCGCTTCATTGCAATTGCAACCGAGCTCAATAGGACTGGAACCGGTTTCAAGTGGGAACGACCCAATCAGGGATTCGCTTTAAATCATAGTGGGAACGAGGCCCAAATGCATTTGGTAGCTAGCAGCCATCAGTCACCAGTGTTCCATCTATTAAACTTCATCCAGCCATCAGGGTCAATCCAAGAATCATCCTAGTCTCCCTTATCACCCCCAGAGTCTACATAAATTTATCTCTTCATCTGGTGCAAACAGTGAGAGAGAGAGAGAAAAAAAGAGGAAAAGAGAGTGAGAAAAGAATTGATAGAAATATTATTTGGGAGTTAGAGAGACCAATTGTCTTCTGTGAACACACTTGCTGGACTTGGGGCCATGCTGGGTTTCTTATGACTGAGCCTGACACCTGCCTGTAAGAGCCTACTTCCCCTCCAGCCGAGAGGTGGTGTTTTATGATGTTCTCATGGGTTTTCTGCCTTGCCGTTGTGAGCAAAAGCAGTAAAACACAGGAAGGAACCAGCCTTTGGGAGGGAGGTTGCCTTACATGGGCTCCAATAATTAAATAAGCACGCAAAGCACAGAAGCACGCAGGCTGTGAGATGCGGGGGGAGGAGGAGTAAGCCATAGTATGCTCAGCCCTAAGGTGGACATGCCAGTTGTTCAGGAGGTGGGGAGAGGGAAGGAAGAAAGGGAGAATGGGCTGAATCAAGGCTGTGAAGCCAGGGAGGTTGTTTTTTGCAAGCGTATATGTTAATGGGCTGGCAAAGTGATAATCCAAATAGGAGTGCTGGAGCAATAAGTGGAGGGGACTTGAAGGAGGCCCCAACAAATGGTTCAGTCTTCAAAGAGGGTCATTTAGGCATGGAACAATCCTGACTTAGTTGTGTGAAGGTGTATAATCTTAGTCCAGCAAAGCTAACCCTCCATCTCCAAATTCTGCTCCTGAGCCACCCACACTGAATGTGCCAATCTCAAACAATGTACAGCCTGGAGGCAACGGTCATTATTCTCCCAGGTACTGGCTTGGTTGTTCCTTCCGCCATGTGTGTGGCTTGGGGAGGGGGAGATTGGTAAATGGAGTTTCCCTTCTTTTCCTATCTATCTATCTATCTATCTATCTATCTATCTATCTATCTATCTATCTTATGAGCACTAAATTAAAACCAAAATCAAAAGGCATCTACAAGTTGTGTTGTCTATTCTGTGTTCATTGAGAAGCTTTATTGTTTAGAATTAGGAATTTTCATTACAGTCAGTCTCCCTATCCAATGATTCTTTATCCATGGATTCAACTATGCATGGCTTGAAAATATGCAAGCAAACAATTTTGCCATTTTATATAAGGGACACCATTTTACTATGTCAATATATTTAATGTAAATATATAGCTGTGTTAGTCTGTAGAATCAGTATGAAGAGAGATCTTGTATCACCTTTGAGACTAACTGAAAGAAAGAAGTTGGCAGCATGGGCTTTCGTAGACTTAAGTTTACTTCCTCAACCAATGCATCTGAGGAAGTAGTCTTCCTTTTTTCAGATAGTCTCAAAGGTGCTAGAAGATCTCTCTATATACTGATTATATTTAATGGGACTTGGGTGTCCACAGATTTTGGTACCCACCGGGGTGGGTGGGGGTCTTGGAACTAAACCCCAGAGGATATGGAAGGCTCACTGTATTTACCGGTACTATTGAAACCTGGTTTGGACAGGCACAAGGTGTATGTGTTTCTTTTAAAACTGATGGGGACTAGATACTTGCTCTTTTTAAATACCAAGATTCTGTGAGACACATATCTCACATTCCATATTGCCATGTGTTCTGCCCTAGTTTTCCGCAGCACATAAGTAATGTTTTAGTGAGGGGTGGTCTCTTAACCATTTTGCAAGAATACAGACTAGACTAGACAGAGTGGCTCCATATCTCTCAGATTTTGCCTTTAAAAAAAACAAAAACCAAACTAGAAACCCTAAAGCCATATATGTGGGGAAAAGAGAGATGGGGGATATGCAACAGCCTGTTCTCTTGGCAACTCCCAGCTGCTGTTCATCTCCTGGACACATTATTACTTGCAGTGGCATTGGGGATCAGGGCAGGGAATGTGGGTCTGTCATGTGAGATTGATGTGTTGTTGAAGAGAAAATACCGGTTTCTCTAAGGAGGCAAGGGAGAGAACATCCTTTGCTTCTGGACCCTTGCAAGTGGAAGGAGGCAGAACAGTTACACTCAGTTTGTATTTTAGACAGAACTCATCAAATGTATGCTCTCCATCAGTATGTGAGCCACAATGCAGCATATCTGTACTTTTCAAAATTTTGCGAGTTGGTCCTCCAAAGAACAACACAATATATATATATAGCAGTATATATGTAAGCAACATGTACATATATTTCCAGGGAAAAGATACAAGCAGAGCGTTGTATAAAAGTAAAGGTGCCGAAAATTAGACAAAATTGTGTACAAAAATGTGTATATTAGGAGCAAATTAAACAAACATTATTACAAGTTTGTATATGGACACTATTTCAAAAAGTTGCAAAATGATGTGGAAATGGAGGAGATTAAAGAAAGAAGAGCAAAAATTAGCATATGAGATTCTTTTTAAAAAGTAACACTATTACTTTTTAGCCTTTCCAGTTACGCTTCTATCTATACCAGGGGTAGGCAACCTTTTTGAGCCGGGGGCCGGGTTGCTGTCCCTCAAACAATTGGGGGCCGAAGCACCAGAAATAAATAAATAAATAAATAAATAAAAACAAAAATATTTAAAAAAAAATAAAAAAAATGCACGTACACTCTCTCAGCCCCAGAAAAGCCATGGCAAAACCCCTGTGGAGATTTTGCCAAGAAAACCCCAAGAACAAGTAATAACAACAATAATCAATATCATCATGGCAGGGGGGCAGCGGTGGCAGTGGCGGCAGCCTTAAGTTGCCTACCCCTGATCTATACTCTGTAAAAACCTCACTTCTGCCTGCCTCTTTCCAGAACCTGAGCAAGGCTAACTCCCAGCTTGAGTGGGTCATTCTTTTCTGTTGGTGGCAGGGCTTGCCTGGCTGTGATCTGAACAAGGATTTGGCACTAACTCTAGTTGTTGTTCTGATTTCCCACCGTGCCTCAAATCAATCTTATTTTGGGGTATTGCAAATAATTTAAAATGTAGTAGACCTAGGGTGCATCTGCACTGTAGAAATAATGCAGTTTGATACTACCTTAAGTGCTGTAGCTCCATTCTATGGAATCCTGGGATTTGTAATTTTACAAAGCCTGCAGCCTTCTCTACCAGAGTGCTTGAGCTTCACAAAACTACAAATCCTGTAGGAAAGGAGTCATGGCAGTTAAAGGGGTGTCAAAGTGCATAATTTTTACAGTGTAGATGCACTCTTAGCCACCAAGCTTAGGGTGGTCAGCTGCAGAAGAGAATAGTGCTCCTGCACCTTTGAACTGTTCTGTAGAAGATTCTGTCAAAGGGAACTTGTGCATACAACTATTACAAATGCAGGAGTCCTGCTATGTTTTCCACCTGCCCACCCTCCACTTGGTGCTTCTTGGAGCTCCAGACTGGGGAAAGCATGTTAAAATGAGACCCAGGGCAGGTATCAGCAATGGTCCTCTACCATTGCCCTGCTAAGGATGTTGGGTGCTGCCATCATAGTCCAATACTCACAAAGTCATCTCTTGCCTCAATGGACGAATCACTTTCTGTCTGTCCTCATTGCCCATGGGATGCCCCTTTCCCAGTCTCATTTATCTCCTACCACATCCATCACCCCACACCAGCTCAACTCCTAGATCCCTCATTTATTTGAATTCCTGGCTGTGAGCCCTTGTGTTTGCAAGGAGAATGACATGAGATGGTCCTTTTGACAAGAAGACCCCATACAGAGTAAACAAGGGTAAATAGCTAGAGACAAGTATGGAAAATGAGCAATGGTCTCCCACGTCTAAGCAGGACATATAGTCTGATGGATCAGCATCGGAAGGGAAAAATGATTAACAGTGGCTGGATGTGTGTATACCCACACCATTAGAGTCTTCAATTTTGGTATTTGTAGGTGCTCATTCTCAGGAGAATGAGAATGAGAACAGAACAGGTGCTTAGGTTTCCTTTCCTTTCCTTTCAAGCAAAGACCAGTTAATGTAGTTTTGACATTGCTTTAACTGTCACGGCCTGAATCTCAGGAGGTATAAAAAAGATTTATTTTTTTAAGTAGCCCCATGCTTTTTAGCTGAGAAATATTTGCACAGCTGTCTTCAGGGGACAGCAGTTTGAAAATCTGTCTGCAGAGATTTCAAAATAGGGTGTCTCTAATCTTGTGAATAGAAACAGTCACCTGACTTTGCTTTCTTTCCTGTGGATGTTTGGATCTCAATACTAAGAGACTATCTGTGAACTGTAGTCAAAAGCATGTGAAGGGAAAAAGGTTCCGCACCCCTGATTCAATGCTTTGTTTTTCAAAGTTTTGATACCTAGAATGCAGCCTATTAATTAAATGTCAGAGGCACATTTTGATTGACCCCCAACAACTAGGTGAGGAATCAATAGTTACCCCCTGAGTCCATTTTGTGGTAACATCCAGTGTAGTGTTTTATTATCATTCCCTCCCCCCTCCTGTGAGCATAGTTCAATCCCTCTTTTTAATATGTAGGTTATGGTGTTGCTGATATACCGTAACAATTTAAAAAGAAAGCCTGATTTTCCAGCAAAATTGCAGGTAGGGGGGAAATTGAAGGTAGGGGGGAAAATAACTAGTGTTCGAGCACATGAGTTCTATGCAGGGTATCCCAGGTATATGAAGATTCGGAATTTATGCAGCAGAATCTGGTGAGCTGGTGTCGTGCAATTCATCACTAGGGTTGGTGTGGTAAGTCATGGTGTCACCCCATTGACCTCTTCCTATTTCACACCATACAGAATCCTTAGTAGTGCTTTTTTGCACTAATGTTACTTGTCAGTCGTAATTTCCATATACCACTGAATGTCATGCTAATAGCAGTAACATAAACAACAATTATACCTTCAAATTACAATATCATATGCACAACCTAAATGTATTACATATACATAGTGAAGATTTTGTTAAAATGTGATGTTTTAAAGAAATTTTAAAATAATATTTTTTTTAAAAAATCAAATTTTTATTTTTTTAAAAAATTAAAATTTTGAAATTTGAAAATTTAATTTTTAAAAATTCTGGGCCTCTCTCCTCCTACTGAAGTTCACCCTACCACCACCTTCTCTTGAAGTATTTTAAAGAGGCACAGGAAAATGCCAGAGCCTGTTTGTGCCAAAAGGTAAGCGTTTGGGGAGCAGTGGTGTCCCCCATAATTGGACATTATCACACGGGGGAAATCCTGTGAGGAAACGGGGGTTTAAACTGAAAATAACCCGCAAAAGCGGGTATATTTTCAGACGACGTCGCATTTAAAAGCAGGTTAATCCGAACAGAAAGTAGTCAGAAACTGCTTCTTTTTATTTTCCTTTTAAATGCGCAGGAGGTTTTCACATGGGGAAAGCTGGCTAATTAATTGCTTCCGCTTTTGCGGTAGCACTTTCACTTTAAAGCCGGCTTCTGTTCTGTTCACTTTAAAGCCGCCGCCGCCGCCCGCCATGATGATATTGATTATTGTTGTTATATTACTTGTTCTTGGGGTTTTCTTGGCAAAATCTCCACAGGGGTTTTGCCATGGCTTTTCTGAGGCTGAGAGAGTGTGCATGCATATTTTTTTATATTTTTCATTTTTATTTATTTATTTATTTATTTATGGTGCTTTGGCCCCCCCAATTGTCCGAGGGACAGAAACCCAGCCCCTGGCTCAAAAAGGTTGCCTACCCCTGCAGTAGACAATACTGGGCAAGAACTGGACAAGTGGTCTGGGTTAGAAGAAGATAGTTCCCTATGTTAGAACTCTGCTTGAGATGTTTGGGGTTTTTTTAATGGAGAGTGGATTATAGTGCTAGTGAGAGATAGGATTACATTTCACTGCAAATCAAACGAATGAGGTGAGAAGTTCCCAATTCAAAGCTTAACTTGGCCACATAGGGAAATCACTAATGTTGTTATTAACTGCTGTCAAATCAACTTCAACTTACGGCAACCCCACAAATGAGAGTCCTCCGAGTCACCCTATCAACAGCTCAGGTCTTACAGACTCAGGGTAACTTTGGCTTGTTGGAAGATTTTTTTGCATTCTCTTTCCCCTTCCTTAAATAGATAGGGATTTCCTGCATGCAACCCCCCTCATTCAAACTAACCATGTGTTTTAGGTTACTTCCCCTTTGGGACTCTCTCTCAACATTTCTTTCTCAAGATTTTCTCCTGAACTATTGGGTCCTCTATCTTCCTCTTCCATCAACCTTATTTAGAAAGATGGTGAGATAAATATTTTTTCTCAACCTGAACTAACCCTAGCTAGATTAGGATATAGTTTATTTGTAAATCTAGATTAAAGCCATTAGTAAATTTTTGTTTTGAACTACAAGCTACTTGTGTTGTTTTTGGAGTTAGTCTCAGTTCTTAGGGAAGCATAGGGCCTCTACAGACCGGCCCAAAGGGCCGGCCTGGAGGCAGAGTTTTAGCAGGGCAGCCACACACTGGCCGCTCCAATCCCATGCTGATGGCCTGATGCCGTGCGCCATTACACTCGGCACACAATGTCAGGATGTCCTCCTGGCACAGTGTCCTGACGTGCTGCTCCAGAAGGGGCAACTAAGAGCCACGCACCGGCTCTTAGGGCACCCTTTTGCCACCCCTGAAAGGAGTGGCATTTTGCTGCTCTTTTCAGGGCAGCAAAAGGGAGGATCGGGGCCGTGGTGTGGGGTAGCTGCGGCCCCGATCCGCTGCTTCCCGGGGCAGCTCTATGCTGCCCATCTGCAACCCCCCCATAGTTAGACAAGAGCACATATCTTCTACTCTGCTAATTTAAAGCTAGACCCTAACAGGATTGGCTTGAGTATTTTTGATATTTAAATATTTTAGTGTCCTTACCATAGGCTGAAGCCTCAGGAAACTTAAATTATCCTACATGGCTTCCTTCATTGAGTCTATCCATCTGAAATGTAGTATTTCTCTTTTCCTATTGCCTTCTACCTTACCAGGCATTGTTGTCTCTTCTAGTAAGTCATACCACCTATATCTTCTCATAATAAGTACCACAGTCTCAGTTTAGTCATGTTGGCTCCTAGGGAGAGTTCAGCCTTGATTTGCTCTGGAACCCATTTATTTGTCTTGTTAGCAGTCCATGGTATCTTCAAATGAGTTAATTTTCTTCCTATTAACTTTCTTCATTGTCCAGCTTTCACAAACATATATAGAAATTGGAAATAGAATGACATGGACAATCCTAACTTTTGTATTAAATTATATATCTTGACAGTTCAGGATATTGTCTAGTCCAGTGCTTACTTCTCTGTTTAATTTCTGCACCTGGAGCATCTAGAACATAATATAAACAGAATAGTTTCCAGTCAGCCAAGGGATAAGGCAAGGTTGCATACTATCACTCTGTTTATCAGCCTGTATGCAGAAAATATTGTTTGCGCAGCAGGCTTAATGTCAGAGGCAGGAAAAGTGAAGATTGGGGGAAATAACATTAACAACCTAAGATATGCAGATGGCACAATACTACTAGCGGAAACCAGCAAGGACCAGGAACAATTACTGAAGAAGGTAAAGGAGGAAAGTGCCAAGGTGGGCTTAATGCCAGATGTCAAAAACACAAAAATAATGACCATGGAAGAGCTATAAGGATTAATTCTGGACAACGAGAAAATCAAAATAGTCAAAGAGTTCCCATACCTTGTATCAAATATAGACCAGAATGGAGACTGCAATCAAGAAATCAGAAGCAATCTAGGAAAGGCAGCTATGAAAGAACTAGGTAAGATCCTGAAGTGTAAAGAAATAACTGAACATTAAAGTGAGGATAGTCCAAGCTGCATCACAATGTATGGATGTGAGAGCTGGACAGTGAAGAAAGCCTATAGAAAGAAAATCAACTCATCTGAGATGTGTTTGAGAAAAATGCTGTGGATACTGTGGATGGCCAAGAAGACAAACAAATGGGTTCTAGAACAGATCAAACCTGAACTCTCTGTGGAAGCTAAGATGACTAAGGGCCTCCAGAGACAGGCCCAAAGGGCTGGCCTGGAGGCAGGGATGGGGAGGGGCAGCTACATGATGGGCACCCCAACCCCATGCCGAGGACGTTGTGACGCCGCGCGACATTATGCATGGTGTGCAACATCAAGACGTCCTTCCGGCGCAGTGTCCTGATGCAGCTCTTAGGGCGCCCTTTTGCCGGCTCTGAAAGGAGCAGCATTTTGCCGCTCTTTTCTGGCCAGCAAACAGGAGAATCGGGGCCACTGTGTGTGGTATCAGCGGCCCCAATTCTCTGCTTCCCAGGATGGCCCAGGGCCGCCCGTCTGCATCCCCCCTATATTGAGGCTGTTGTACTTTGGCCATATCATGAGGAAAAATGAATCATTAGAAAAGACAATATTGCTGGGAAAGGTAGCAGGCAGTAGAAAGAGAAGAAGACTTCATACCACCTGATTAGACTCAGTCAGGGAGGCCATGGACACCTTCAAACAGAGGGCTGTCCTCTGTAAAGCAGAAGATAGCCACCCCAGTTCCATATGCTTGGTCCCAGACAGTAGTCTGTCTTTTCATCTTCAAAGGAACCTCAGGACTATGTGGCAAGTAGAGTGGGGACCGGAAGAGGACAGGAACACATGGTGGCGGGGCGGGGGGGGATTGTAGGAGAAGAACTCAGGATCTGAGGAGCAAATAAAACCAAGGTTCCCCTGAAGCCTTCTGAAATGCTTTCCCAGCAAAACTGGTTATGATACTTTTGTTGCTCTGAAATCACCATCTCCCTGGCTCCCCTGGCCCACAGCTGCAGTTGACAAAGGATCTGTCTTCACTTCCCCTCCTAAATTGTGCACAACTACTGTTAAGCAGGTGTCAAATTCCACTCCAGAGGCTGCATCGCTGCAGGAGTGATGCGCTTTACTGGTCTGTAGTGATTTAAGGACTCCTTACGCTGCTCCACAATCCAGTTGAACTGAAGTGCTTGGATTTTATACCAATTTACACCTCTATAGAGCTGTAATTTATTACGCTATGTGTGTATGTAGCTGTACAAAAGGATCAGGAAACACATGGCCCTACAGATGTTGTTGAACTGCAGCTCCCATAATGCCTCACTATTGACTATGGACTAGCTAGGGCTGCTGGGATGTGCAGTCCGAAAACATCTTCAGGTCTACATGTTGCTCCTACTCTGTCCTACAGAAGGATGAATATGAGCAGATACCTCTTGGAACTAGTTTTTGACAATATGGCTTTTACCTCTGAGTTTGATGTCAAAGTACAAAGGGACTTCTCAAACATATCCAGAATTGCTCTCTCTTGCTGCTAAGTGATTATAGCCAACATCAAGACTTTGAGAAATAAGGGAGAGGGACTCTAAGTCATAGAGACAGGAGTAAAAAAAAAGATTTTTGTAGGCAGAAAGGCGGGGAGAGACAGCATGGTGTTGTGGTTTGAGCATTGGACTATGCCTCTAGAGTTGTAGCGTAGTTATCATTGTTGTGTGCTTTAAAGTCATTTCTGATTTACAGCAACTGTATCACAGGTTCAAATCCCTGCTTGGTCATGGAAGCCACAGGGAAGACCATAGTCAAGTCACACTCTTTCAACCTCAGAGAATGGCAAAGACAATCCCCTCTGAACAAATCTAGCCAAGAAGATTCCATGATAAATTCACCTTAGGGTCACCTTTAGTCAGAAATGACTTGAAGGCACATAGCAACAAGGAAAAAAACACGGGTAAAGTAAATTTATGAGATTGGAGTAATCTTTGTTTTATGTACTATAACACCCAAAATCCACAAAACAATGATACCTTTATTAGGCCAACGAAAATGCACAAAATCTATGTTGTAAGCATTCAAAGTTCTACTGTTTTTTGTTTTTTTATCAGGCAAAGATGTTAAAAATCATACAGGAGAAAAAAAACATACAGGAGAAAAAAGAATTGTGACAATGTTAGTCACAAGCCTGCATTTTTTATCAAATTAGAGTTCTGCAAAAGAAACCATTATACATTTAACATTAAACACCTCCATCCTGAGTATTTTCTTTATGAATCAGTTTATGGTTCCAGATGACTTGGATGATGAAGTAGGGGGGCATGCTTATGAAATCTGCAGATGACACCAAATTAGGAGGAGTAGCTAACACTTCAGAGGACAGGATCAAAATTTAGAATGATATTAATAGATTAGAAAGCTGGGGCACAACTAACAAAATTAATTTCAACAGGAAGAAATGTACGGTATTGCACTTAGGCAGAAAAAATGAAATGCAGACACAGGATGGAGAACATTTGGCTTAACAAGATAGCATATGAAAGGGATCTAGTAGACAACAAACTGAACATGAGTCAACAGTGTGATATGGCAGCTAAAAAAGCCAATGTGATTCTAGGCTACATCAATAGAAGTCTAGTGTCCAGATCAGACCTCACCTGGAATACTGTGTCCAATTCTGGGCACCATAATTCAAAAAGGATGTTGACAAGCTGCTGTGTATCCAGAGGAAGGCAACCAAAATGACGAAAGGTCTGGAAACCAGTCCCTATGATGAGTGGCTTAGGGAGCTGGGTCTGTTCAGCCTGGAGAAGAGAAGGTTAAAAAGCGATACGATAGCCCTGTTTAAATATTTGCAGGGGTGTCATTTTTGAAGATGGAGCAGGCTTGTTTTCTGCAGCTCCAGAGACTAGGACCCAGAATAATGGATTCAAACTACAGGAAAAGAGATTCCACCTAAATCTCAGGAGGAACATCCTGATGGTTGGAGCCATTTGACTGTGGGACAAGCTCTCTCAGATGGCAGCGAAGTCTCCTTCTTTGGAGGTTTTTAAACAGAGGCTGGATGACCATCTGTTGGAGGTGTTTTGATTGTGTCCTCCTGCGTGGCAGAGGGTTGGACTGCATGGTCCTTGTTGTCTCTTCCAACTTTATGATTCTATTATGATCTCAGGTATACCTATCATTAATAGGAGTCACATCTTCCCCTTTGCCTATTACAACTGATCAGGCATTTTAGAAACCAGAACATGCTTAGAAGTACTCTCGGGAGGAGCACATGATTTCTACTCCTACTGTACACTCTCTTTGCTACCTGGCAACTAAACCCTGTATAGTGGAAAATAAAAGATTTTGCTTTAGGATTGACTCTTCATTAGCTGTGGCTAATGACTTCACTGTAAGTGCCATGGCAATATCCTGTGGGATCCTGGGGCTTGAAATTTAGGGAGGAGCAAAATCACCTCTGAGTATTCCCCCCCCTGCAAAAAACCCTACGAAATTCATGGAGTCACCACAGGTTGCGAGATTACTTGAAGGCACACAGACACAGACATTTAAAGTTCCCAACCAGACTGCTCTAGTGTCTCACCAAACTACAAATCTCCATAGGATGTGGCAATGGCAGTTCAAGTGGAATCATAGTGCTATGATTATATAGTATGAAAGAGACTTTAGTATGAGCAACAGTGAATCCATTAACAATTACTGAGTGAAATCAGGCCTTCCTCTGTCATCAGGAAGAGTGTGAGCCACTTATCTGGAGAAGCAACTACCGTATTTTTCGCCATATAAGGTGCTCCGGCATATAAGACGCACCCAATTTTAAAGGAAGAAAATCCAGGAAAAAAGGATTCCTCCCTTTAGCCGGAGGCCGGTTGTTCAATGGGCTAGTGCTGGGATCGGAGAACTTCTCCGATCCCAGCACCTGCCCATTGAACTGAGGTCGCGGGGGGAAGGAGGGCTCCTTCCCCCCGCGACCTCAGTCTTTGAATGGGCTGGTGCTGGGATCGAAGCGATCCCAGCGCCAGCCCATTGAAAGACTGAGGTTGCGGGGGGAAGGAGCCCTCCTTCCCCCCACGGCCTCAGTCTTTGAATGGGCTGGTGCTGGGATCGAAGCGATCCCAGCGCCAGCCGATTCAAAGACTGAGGCCGTGGGGAGAAGGAGCCCTCCTTCTCCCGGCGGCCTCAGTCTTTCAATGGGCTGGCGCTGGGATCGCTTCGATCCCAGCACCAGCCCATTCAAAGACTGAGGTCGAGGGGGGAAGGAGCCCTCCTTCTCCCCGCGGCCTCAGCCCTTCGCCCTATAAGGCACACTGACTTCCCCACGCACGTTTTGGGGAAGAAAAAGTGTGTGTTATAGGGCGAAAAATACGGTATAAGCCTGACTATTCTGTTAATGCAGAGGGAAAATTGAGTCCATAGGCTGAAGGCTGCCAGCTTGGAAACAGACACTATTGCCAAATCTGGAAAGTCACTCACGACTGCTGGGTTCTTCTGAAGAGGCTTTTTAATCTTAGTTGCAGCAAAGTATTTACAAGCAAGATATAGCAATATTTACGCCAACTGACATAATGCTCCGCCACCAACCGACATCCTTACCACCATATGGTAGACTGGAACATTTCTCCTTATATACACAAACTCTAGCAAGGATTCTGATCCAACCCTCTGCTAGTGTTTCATCAGCTTCCTGTCATGTGTCCACAGTGACAGTGCAGTTTTGACCTGATATGACTCATCTCCATTCTCAAGTTGCATCTACTTCTTCTGAGTCAGCGTTTCCTCTTTAACCCATTGCTTGCACCTGAAACATTTTACAGTCTGAGGCAAATTCTCCCTGACATATTCCCCTGTGTTACAGGTTATAGGATGAGAAAGCATTGCAAAAACTCAGAAGAAAAGCATGCAGTCAATGTTTCTGTTGTAGAATACATCAGTTCAAGCTTCCCACCCAGAACACTACTAATGGCTAGCCCAAGAAAATCTAAATCATTTTGGCAGATCTTGGGCAGTATGACACTGTCAGAAGTTTCTGCCTCAGCCCCCTCCTTGTGAGTACCTCTGGCTTCCAGATATATTGAATGATAACCACCAGTCGGCTTGGATTTAATCTGCACTGCAGAAATAACGCAATTTGATGCCACTTTAACTGCATGGTTCAATGCAGTGGAATCCTGGGCTTTGTAGTTTGTTGTGGCACCAGAGCTCTCTGACAGAGAAAGCTAAATAGCTCACAAAACTACAAGTCCCAGAATTCCATTGCATTGAGCCATGACAATTAAAGTGGCGTCAAACTGCATTATTTCTGCAGTGCACATTAGACTTTGGTCTGGGAAGGAAGTCATTCCTTCTTGAGTTAGTTCTAATACTACAAGGACACACCAACATTTATACTGCACAAAAACTGCAGCAGATGAAACCCTTGTCATTAAAAAGTGTCTGAAGAAATTTAGGGTATAAGCCAGGAAGAAACAAATGCCAGAGTTCAGAACGTTTGCCATCCCAAATATTTCCAAAACAGCAGGGGGTGGGATGGGGCCAGAAAGAGAGCTAGCATAGATTTTACTTTAGTTTGAACAAGAGGAATCTACAGGCAGAACTATCATGACTGTGAAGGGATGGGTGCTTTGAACAGCAGATTTTTACTGTTCACAGTTAAAGACATTGTCAAGTAGCTATGCCTCACTCTGTAATATCCTAAATGCTTTTTAATGTTGCATGCATTATCACAAGAATTCTTGTTGATTCCCTGGCCTACAAAGAACATGCAGAAGGTTCCAGGAGGAGCCCAGTGGCCATTTAAGATCTTTGCAGACTGCCAGAAATAGTGCAAATTGAGTCCACTTTAAGGGTTAGGGTTAGTGCTAGGGAATCATGGGAACTGGTTTTTTTCTGAGACATTTAGCCTTCTCTGTCAGAGAGCTCTGGTGCCACAATAAAATACAGTTCCCATGATTCCCTAACCTAACCCTTAAAGTGGACTCAATTTGCACTATTTCTAGCAGCCTGCAAAGGCCCTTGACTGCCACAATTTTTAGAAAAGAAATCATAACCCACCCACCCCGTGTTTGGAAGCAATTCATTAAAATTAATGCAACACCCTAATTCATTTTAATCTTTAAATTTATAATATGTTCTTTAAATTGTTAACAAGAAATGTTACAACAGCTCCAATCTGTAATGTTTACTATCTGTGGGAATAGTCCACAGCAATAAAACATGCATATTGGGACCTGCATGGAAAGAAGGAGTGTGCGGTGGGTGGGTGGGAATTGCTAGTTCTTGAGCTTTAATCCTCACATGGAAAATCACAGTTGTCACCACATGATGGCGCATTCATAGGAACTATTGTTGCCTGAAATTGTCAAATTACAGGCCAATTTAAGCTGCCAGTTGTCCCTGGCCACATCAGATTTCAGGTTTAGTACCGAGGGGTTGAGCATCCCAGTACCAAAATTGCTCTCCTTCTGAAAATGCATGTAGTTTTTTTTTCTCTTTCTCAAACATACAATGTTTGTGTGTGTGTGTGTGTGTGCGCGCGCGCGCGCACATGTGAGCTTGTGTGTGGAGATGCGGGTAGGTGGGTGGGCAACTGTGGCAATGCCAGCTTTCAAACCAGTATTCTTTTCATGTGAAAACTGGAATAAGAGAACTGTCCCCTACCCATTCTGATTTGGCATTCTGGCACTCTTTTGGTCAGGTGGCTCTTTGGTCAAATAGAACATGTAGCCTAATGTACTCTCTTGCAGTTACTCTTTCACTCTTTATATTCCTACGCACACTTAATTAACTATGTCCTATCTTTCAGTAATAGAAAGGGAGGTTAATTGTATGTGCTGTCATCTTCTCCCTCTCCATAAGGAAGTTGCTTGATAGAGCAACCTCCCAAGCCATCTACTGAAGCAGTCTCTGCTTCTAACTCCACAGGAAAACCTTTTGATGAAAGTTCTGTCCATATCCAGTGGTGGTGGTGGTAGTAGCATGACTTCAACTCATTTCTGACTTGTGGCAACCCTATCATGCAGTTTTCTTGGCAAGATTTGTTCAGAGGAGGTTTGCCATTGCCTTCCCCTGAGACAGAGAGTGTGACTTGCCCAAGATCACCCACTGGGCTTCATGGCCAAGGAGGGAATCAAACCCTGCTCTCTAGAGCTGTAGTCCAACAATCAGATTACCATGCCATAGGGGCCATTAATGAATTATAACTCCCATTATCCCTGAACATTGGCCCTCTTGGCTGAGGTTTATGGGAGTTATCTGATGGGTATTAGGTTGCCTATCTTGACTAATGCAAGCAACCTATGGATATGGAAGGCCTGTGCCTACTTAGCTACAGAGCTACATTAAACAAAAGTACACAACATCAAATGAATGTAAGGCAAGATAAAATATTATTTGTCTGTGTACATGTTAATGTTCTCTGGGAGAACCAGAGAAATCATTTGGAAAAGTGAAGTTATATCATATATTTTGGCTTCTAGGTCTTGGATATTGTTCTTCCATAAGAGGTGGGGAAGTGTCTGAGGAGAGTAATAAGAGGCTAGATCAGGAAGGAACTTCTGTCAGGGTTCTCCCCATTTTGATTTAAAATAATAATCAAGAGGACTTCTGAACATGTGCAGTGTAACTTTTATCACCAAATTGCCCATCTGGAATAAGAGATTTCCATGTTGCAGTCCACGACTAAATTGCATGTATGGTCACATAGCACACTGAGAAAGACAGTTTCTCTAGGCACATTTGTTCAGCTTCATTCAGAAGTAGAGTTTAACAATGGAGCCCAAAGGAAAATCTATCTGTCCAAATTTTGCCCATGGTAACCCTTTTTAGTGCTTATCAGGCCTCCACATTTCAACTGTATGTGTGGTGAAATCATTGTTTAGATTTCCCAACAAGAGTGAATGGAAGGAGTGGCAATGCAGATTTCCAAATTGCAGTCTGGATCCAGACCCTGGATAAGCCTGATTCTGGATTGAACAGAAGTGAATCTGGACATAATCCAAATTTTTGGATTGGGTTCAAAATCCAGTCAGGAGTTCATGCACAAACCCTTTTTGTATTGTACAGAATCACATTAATTTGCACCATAATTTGGGCAGCTGAAGATGGAGGTAAAACATAAAGCCAAAGTCTTCAAGGGATACTTAACGAACCTTGGGAAAATTATTTTTGGACTACAGCTCCCAGAGTCCCCTAGGCAATGGGGCCAGTTGCCATAGCACCTGAAGGATTCTGGGAATTGTTGTCCAAAAGAGTGAACTTTCCAGGTGCTGGTATCTGAAGGAAAATAAAGAAGTGACACAGTTGTGCTAGAAAGCAGTCCCATCCACACATCAGCCTCATTGATACCTCTTGGGAATTGTAGATGATACCTTGTTCAGTTTGAATTCAGTTGCAACTGCCCAATTTTAGCTTTGGAGAAGACTGTTGCATGCAACAAGAGTTACGGTATCTTCTAAAAAGATGCATGTTAGAGCTCATGTAATCCTACTCCTAAAATCCAGAGATGTGGTTAGTGGCTATTGTTCAATATTAAGGCATTTTTCATATTTTCAATAAGGTTTTGCTCTAATACCCAGGGGCTGAACCTTTCAAAATAAACAGATTCCAAACTCTGACTCCATTTAAAGTTTGGGAAGTACAAAAGGAGGATAGGCGATTCCTAGTTTCTGTTGAAACCAGGAATTCTGTCTTTCTGTTGTTGCTGTCTTGGCATGTTAAAAATTAGCATGATTACCCCCACATTTCTGCTGTGATTTAAAAATAATTTATTAGGTTTTTACACAAGTGGCTACATTCACACTTTTGTAGGATGAATTGTTCTATGCCAGAACACAACCTGTTTTGAAAAGGGGATGCTGTCATGCAGGACTACGCTGCTCTACTGCATGCTTTCCAACGTCAGCTGACACTGCAGCTGATGCAAACAGACCGCATGGCCCACATCATAGACTTATTCATGTTGTGTATGAATGGGAACCCATGAGATGCATAAATGAACCATGTTAGTCTGTGGCAGCAAAAACAATAAGAAGTCCGCTAACCCCTTAAAGACAAACCCATTTGTTACATTGTAATTTTTTGTGGATGCATAGAAAACCTGCACAAATCTAAAAGTGCATTAATCATTTTATAAGGAGAACTTGCATACTGCAAGGGTCTGTGTGTGTTGTGTACAAATATGTACAGGACAGGACAGTGTGCAACTCCTAAAGTGCAAGCCCTGCTTATCAGAGCCAGCATTTAGCACTAGAGAACAGAATCTATCATCACTGCAAATTAATGCTAGGCTAAGCAGAGTCAGGCCTGGCTAGTACTTAGAAAGGAAATTGCTATGGACTGCCAGGTGCTGTAGGGTATATTTCAGAGGAAGGAACTGGCAAAACTCCTCTGAGTAACCCTATGCAATTTACGGGGCATCTATAAGATGTCAGACAACTTGGAGTCACATACAGCTGCTCCTACTGCTGCTGCTACAAATAGTAAGGGCTTGTCTTCACCTTCCAGAACATTCCAGGGTGTCCCTGGAGTACTCTGGCCCCAAATTCGCCCCTTGCCTGCTTTGCAGCAATGACACTGCCTTCACTTGCACAATCCCAAGCTGCCTAATGCCTGCACTGCTGGGGACATGTCTCTCTGAGGCCAGGACCAGGTGCCTAGCCATGCTAACAATGCTGGGCACCTCATTCTGACATAAGAGTGATGCACCCACAATGATGGTGGTGGTGGGCAGCTTGGGACCACACAAGTGAAGGTGGCCACCATTGTTGTCATGAAGACTGGAAAACCCATAGCCAAAGTTGACTTAAGTAAATGCAAGTTGGGGGATGAAAAGCCCAAATTGGGCATGGGCATCATAAAGACATTCTGGATCGGATTTGGGGTTCTGTGCCTGTAGCATGTAAACAGGACATGGAAAGCCAGTGGCGGGGGGAGTTTGGGATATTTAGTCCATGTAGACAATGTAGACAATGTAAAGGTCTGACCAGACTGCCAGAAATAATCCAGCTTGAGACCACTTTAACTATCCTGGCTCAATGCTAAGGAATCAAGGGAATTGTAGGTTGTTGTTTTTTTTCTGAGACATTGAGCCTTCTCTGTCAGAGAGCTTTGGTGCCATAATAAACCACAGTTCCCATGATTCCCTAGCACTGAGCCAGGGCAGTTAAAATGGTCTCAAGCTGGATTATTTCTGGCAGTCTGTTCAAGCCCTGTTCAAGCCACTTAGGAGCATCGTGTTATGAGCAGCTGTTAAATTCTTTTTGTTTTGTATTGTTAGTTAAAATTCCAGGTGGTACAGAGCTGTTAGAATAACACATTTATTTTGGAAGTGTTGTGGGACCTCTTGCATTTCACTTTGTTTAGGGCCTCAGCAGGTGTTAAGTTGGCCCTGGCTACAACAGCAACAGCGACAGCAGCTACTGCATGACCAAAAAGAAAAAAGAAAAAGGGATAAATGGTTGATCCTCCACATTTGCAACTTTGACTTTTGCAGATTTCATTATTCATGGATTTGATGAATATGTTCTTTCTAGGAATCTATACATCCTTCAGCACAACAACTCTGATGGAAGTTAACGACTAGGCATTTCCTAGGCATTTAGGTCTTCCAGAATGATTCTGTGGTCAACTTTCACTACAGATTCCCAGAGAGCTGTTCTCTAGGATTAAAAAAAGTTATTTTTTATTTGTGTTTTTTCCACTTTCATGGGGGTCCTATGTCCCTAACCCCAGCAAATGTGGATGGCTCACTGTACAGACTTTAAAGGAGGTGTCTAAAGTAGCTGAACCCCAACCTCAACAATAACTCAAGCACTTTGGATAGCGTCTTTGAAATTCATACTAAAACCAGTTTTGGCTTTACCATTTGCCTGACCTAAACATTAGCATCTTCCACAGAGTACCTATTTAAAATAAAGAGTTAACCAGTGGCAGCTGGTGATGCCCACATCTGGGGTGTGGTGAAACTGCTGTGGGTTTTAGTTTAAATTTTAAAAGAATTAACCCAGGTTCTGGACTTGATTGGTTAATAATTAAAATGAATAACAGATTAATTGCAATCCTGCCTTCAGTTACGAGGGGTATCGTCCCAACTTACCTCTGGAGTAAATAAACATAGGACTGAATGAAGGTTAAGCTAATATCCTGCTACAGTTGGCCTCTGTATCTATGGATTCCTTACCCATGGATTCAACCATCCATGGCAGAAGCAAACTTTGATTTTACCATTTTATAAGGGACACCATTTTCTCCTGCCATTGTATATAATGGAAATTGAATATCCATGGATTTTGGTATCCATGGTGGGTCCTGGAACCAAACCACAGCAAATATCAAGTTTCCATTGTATTAAATTCTCCCTTATTAGATATCCAAAATAAAATTGGTTTGTACAAAAACAAAACAAAAGTTGAAGGACTGTACCTCCCTCTACAAGCCTGCCCAAGCTTTAAGATCTGCAGGGGAGGAACATCTCTTTGTCCCACTGCCTTCTCAGACATGGTTAGTGGGAACGCAGGAGAAGGCCTTCCCAGTGGCTGCTTCCACACTTTGGAAATCCCTCCCCAGGGAAGTTAGGATGGTTCCTCATTGCTTTCCCCAGTGGCAGGTTAAGACCTTCAATTTCCAGCAAGGCTTTGGTAACTGATTTAACAATAAAAGGGCTTTTATGGCGCTATACCATTTAAAAATCTGTTTTAAAGTAAAATCTTAATTGTTTTGAATTCTGATGTTGTTTAATACTATTTAGTCTTCATTTTGTATGTTTTATGTGTTCTCTGCCTTTTTGTAAGCCACCTTGAGTCCCAACCTGGGAGAAAGGCAGAATATAAATATAGTGATGGATGGGTGGATGGAAACCACTCTCACAGAACTCTCACTGTGGGCACGTACCTTCTGAATATGGGAAATAGTGCTGTAGGCAATATTTTTGACTATCAGACATTTATTAAAATGTCCTGGAACACAGAGTAATATCTGACGTAAAGGAAACATAACAGTTAGCTAAACAAATTTTGGTTGTTAGTTGCTAATCTCAGGACTGTTGTTTTGATGGTGATACAGCAGCATCACCTCACTACTACTAGTTTCTTCCCAGAACTGAAATAATCTCCTTCACAACTGAAAGTTAGCTCAGCCTGCTTAGAACTCAGTGAGACCTTCTGATATTGCTTCAGAAAAAGCACATCACATACTTAATACATCACATACAGGTGCACTAAATACTTAGTGCCATATCTCCTCTTTCCCTCAATTCCCCCCCCAGCCCAATTTTCTCCCCACAAAGCCTCTGGCTTATTGTCTTATTCATTGTTCCCAAATTCAATAAAGGATTAAATATGAGAAACAGCATTTTTTCACGTATGCCCTCTAGAGATGGACAAAATGTGCCCCTCTAAATGTTATTCCACTACAACTCCCAACAGCCACAGTCAGCATAGGCAATGGTGAGAACTGCTGGTAGTAGAAGTCCAATAACATTTGAAGGGCCAGACTTTAACCCCCATGCTCTACACACCCTTTTCTTACACTGCTGTTGCCCATTTGTTTGTTTTACATTAGAAATTCATGGGACACAGTAGAATGTGTGGTTATGTTGTAGTCTATTGTCATTACAGCATGAATAAATTTGAATAGATTCGTGGTCAACATGTGCTTCCTTTATGCTTATGTGTCAGAGTCCAAAAGATTTACAGGAGTTCAGGGTTAAAGAAATGTTTCAAGCAAAAAAAAAAAAAAAAAAATCATCTGGAAGAGAAATCAATGAATTGGAAGAGAAAGCAAATGTACACCTCACAAATAACCCTCCTGTGTAATTATTTCTAATTTTAATGTGTTAAAATTGCTTTATATTGCTTCTGATTATGTACTTTAATGTAAACCATGCAGGTATTTTATTATATATCTCAGTACTAGAAGGCAAGAAGGCAGGAAAGAAAGAAACCATATTACCATCTGTATTATATTTTTAGGGACTTCTTTGTTCATCTTAGAATGGACTGTGGTAGATAAGCTGTTGTGGATATAGGGGTGCCTTTATGAAGTCTGGACTTGGGCAACATTTGCCTCTGATTTCCCTCCTCCACCATATCTGTCTACATTTTATTACTAAATTTTATTGCTTCTCAAGCCAGTACAGTTTTCTGCATGACACTGGACAAGTGTCAAATCCCAATAGTTTTCACAACAGACAGGGAGCAGAATTCTGAAGTATATTTAATAAACAGACTAAAAGTAAAAACCATTGGTATTGGTACAGTTAGACAGACTCTGGACATGTGAGCCCTTCTCTTTAGATGACTGATATGCATTGGTTCTCCTTGTTTCTCATTCTGCTGAAAGAGGCCCCATGGAGATCTCCTACAAATTCCTACACTGATGGCACTATTGGCTGGCATGCGAGTACTTTATTGGGCTGATGATATTATTCCTGGCTCAGCTATGAAGCTGGCTGTGTGATCTTGAGCTAGTCACAATGAGCCTTGTCAAGGTTGTCACTGGAGGGTGCAAGCCATGCTAAGTGACACCCTAAGATGTGGTGACCAATGCTCCCTAAGCATCTGCTTTTTGGCAGAAATGAGCTGTGGTGTTCACCTGCATCCCTTTAAAACACTGACAAGGAGAAAAAAGAGGCCCCGTGTTTTTAAAAATAATAATTTTTAAATTTTAAAGTGAATTTTTTTTTACATTTTTAATTTTTTAAAAAATTTCTTTACAAATATCACATCTGATCAAATTTTTACTTTAACCACATGTAACAATGTCCATGTAAATACATTTTGGCTATGCAAATGATATTGTAATTTAAAGGTATAATTTTAATTGCTGCCAATTGTTCACATCACAACTATTGCCATTACAATCAGTGATATATGGAAATTATGATTTATAAGTAACATTAATTGAAAGATTCTGTATGGTGTGGTATGGGAGGTCCATGGGGGTATGTGTGACACCATGTGTTACCACACCAGGTGATGCCAACCCTAGTGATGCCACTGAGCCTTGTAGTCTTAGCTATCTCATAGGGGTAGAATAGCTGTATTAGTTTTGGAATATCACTATGCAAAGGGATCTTATAGCACCTTTGAGACTAGCTGAGTGAAAGACATTATATCATAAGCTTTTGTAGAAGGCATCTGTTTCTTTAGATGCATGGAGCAAATGCATTTATATGGCTTTTAATACAGTCTGGTTATAAAGGTCCTTCCTGGACACTTCAGTCCATGCATCTGAGGAAGTAGACCAAGCTTATGCTACAATTTCTTTTGCACAGTTATTCTGAAAGGGGCTACAAGATCCCTTTGTATCATTCTAAGAATACAATGGTTTACTCTCAAACATGCTATCCATAGCTTCTTGAAGGGACGAGGAGATCAAAATATATTAAAATGGCAAGTATAGGCAAGTGAGATCTCTTTCTTTCTGTGTGTGCATATGTGTGTGCATTCACCTGTATATATACTTCTTTGGAAATAAATGGGGCATCCATCCAAACACAAATCTTTTTAAGGTGTGGTTTTTCCATTGTTCTCTCCAGGATCAGCATCAGATCTTGCAACTTCAGAGCCCCATCCCTCCATCTATATATGCAAGTTTTCACACCATAAAGCGTTCTCTTGGCCTTTTGGAATTTCACTTGCCTTATAGGATTTGATAAAAATTAAAATCAACAGAGCAAAGATCTCCTCAGCCAGCTCTTTTGTGAACTCTTGGGTGCAATTTATCCCAGCCTACTGATTTTAAAATGTTTATTCCTGGTAGATGCTGTTTAACATCCTCCCTAGGTGCAGTTTGCAACAGAAGATGGTTCATCATCATTATAGGATATGGATGTATCACTCTGCTTCTTCCCAAATACAGAACAGAAATATTTATTGAACAC
Source organism: Phrynosoma blainvillii (assembly GCA_026167975.1). Lineage (NCBI taxonomy): Eukaryota > Metazoa > Chordata > Lepidosauria > Squamata > Phrynosomatidae > Phrynosoma > Phrynosoma blainvillii. Next base: position 197,072,308 of record JANUYF010000002.1, read on the forward strand.
TTCTGCCTTCTCTGTGCCATTAATAACAATTTCCCCCCCATCACCGTCTAGTAATGCCTTTGCATCATTGTTAGGGTTTCATTTGTTTTTTGATAAAACTTTTTAAAGATCCCTTCTTATTGTCCTTGGCCCTGTCAGCTGCGAGCCTTTTTCTAATTGTTGCTGCTTCTCTTATTAACTTTTGTACATTTCTTAATTGATAATTTATATTAATTCCTTGCTCCTTCATTTCTCCATCTGCTATGATACTTTTAAACTTCCTTTCTGAGGTTTAGTATCCAGAGAAAACAGCCTGGCATTTTCTGTAGAGATGAAAAAAAATTGATCGCGCACAGTTGATTGCAATAACAGCCTATTCACCCCCACCCCCCCTGCACCATATGGACTTTTTCTCATTTGGTCATAGTGTGTCCAAGAATATCCTTCAGTAGAGGTGGAAAAGCCCTGCGATATTGATTATCACCTAGACATTACTATTCATATTCACCCCCTTTTATATACTATTTTATCTTTCTGCATGCCCTTTTCACTCATCCACTCCTTCCTTTATGGACAAACTCAAGCACATTCCATTCTACTCCACAATTAATTAGTATGGAAAGTCTCCACTGTTCCACATTTCATATTCCCCCACGAACACTGCCCAAATAATCCATAAGCACTAGGGTTGAAAAATCATCCCTCGTCATCATGCTTTCCGATCTGCTACAAAAGGTATGGGCAACCTGGTTCCCTCCTGATATTTTCCACTGCAACTCCCACCAGCCCCAGCTAGCAGGGATGGCAGCTGTTGTAATCCACAATTTCTGGAGTAGTTCAGGTAGCCTAGTGCTGTGCCATTGAGCAGTCCGTCTGCCATTAGTGCTCTTGAGGTATGATTTAAGGTGTTTACATTATTGAAAAATCCACCCACTCCTGTGGATGAGTATAAAACCAGCCCATCCAGGTTGCAGATACAGACCTTTTAAGGCTGAATTTCCACATTGTCATAGACTGACAATATAGACTGGCAACATAGGAGCTTCCGTCATTCTGTTTATCATTGTGGGTATAAATCCCCACTCTTGCACATGTATGTATGTATGTATGTACATGTAATATCCATCCCATTGGACTCGAGGTGGCCTATGATCCCTCTATGAACTTATCCCATCACTCTGCACCAATGGGTTTAGTGTGGGGGAACTGATGGTGTGGCTGGAAGTGTTCTGTGTATGTACTTGTTTCCAGCCCTATTAGTACTAGCCTAAGCTCATGCGATTCCTCTAAGAGCATGGCTTGCCAGCTCTGAACATTTGGAATGAATATTATGCAGGAAGTGTAAAACATCCCCATGCCTGGCTCTGATAGTTCTGATGATAGCTTTTTAGGAATTGCAGCACCACATAATGGAAGGTGTTCTTAGCTGTAAAATAGCTCCCCAGCTTTATTTCTAAGTTCTATTAAACCATTCCACATGACCAGCTTTGACTTTGTTACTGGTGATAAAGTGATGAGCCCCATGTCGTGTTAACAGCCTGGCTTCGGAGCATGCCCATAAATGCAGTCTGCGCTTGCCAGGTGTGCTGCTTTGACTGAAATTCCCTTTAAAGGCCATCAAAATTTCTCTAGCTGTCTTGATTTTTAGAACTCAAGCCTACTTAGACAGGTTTATCATAGTTAAACTGTATTCATACCCATGGCTTATTTATTTTACATAGCTATCCTGCTTTTCTTCCATCGAGCTCTAAGGAACATACATAGCTCTTCCCCTTCCTCCCCACTTGATCATCACATCAACCCTGTGAGGTAGGTCAAACTGAACTGGGCCAGGGAGAGAGTGAGTGTAAGTAACTGGTCCAAGGTTACCCAAGGAGGTACATGGTTCACTGGATATAACTATCCAGTGTTTTTTTTTAAATTGTAAATGAGCCAACTTAATTAAATTTAATTCTGATTATACATTGAATTATTCGTGTTTGGAGCATCAGCAGTTTCCAGTATTTTTTTGTCAATTTATGGTGATTGAGGGCCTAAGCAGACGGCTTAAAAGGCCGTCTTGGGGGCAGGGAAGGGGAGGGGCAGCCGCACACTCGGCGCCCCAACCCCCTCCCGAGGTCGTCCTCGGAGCAGCCGACCCTCCGCATGGCCGGCGCTCCGAGGAGGACCTCCCGCCACAGCGTTCGCAAACGCTGCGGCAGAAAAGTCGCCAAAAGTGCGCCGCAGCCTTTTGCGGCGCACTTTCGCTGACCTGTAAAAGGAGCACTGATTTAGTGTTCCTTTCAGGGGCGGCGAAGCTGCACCACAGGATCGAGGCATGGGGATGCCTCGGTCCCGCGGCGCAGCTTCCCAGGGCCGCCCATGGCCGCTAGTCTGCTTAGCCCCTGAAATTCTTTTTCAGACCTACTTGGAAGTAAGCAAGGCTGCTCCATACCCTTTTCTTACTGCCTGCTCACTGCTTGGGCGGCAGTAAGAGTGCCAGTGTAGCAGCAAGTGGGAAAGGAAATAAGTGGCAGAGAGAGTGTGCACCAACAGGAAGTGAGGACCTTCCCTGTTCCAGGAATGCTTCTTATACTTTGTCCTAAGCCACAGGCAGGAATGTCTGAATGGAGGACGGTTAGGTGACAAAGAACAGAGAGGATAGTGTGTGAGAGGAGCAAGTGGAAGAGAGGGAGAGAGACTTTCAGGGAGAAGAAAAGAGGGCATGGACAAAACAACAAGAAAAAGAAAAAGAAGAAACGAGAAGGGGGGGATGTTATGGGAGCCAGCATGGTGCAGTGGTTTGAACACTGGACTATGACTCTAGAGAACAGGGTTCAAATCCCTGCTTGGCCATGAAACCCACTGGGTGACTTTGGGCAAGTCAGACTCTCTCTAAGGAAAACAACCTGCCCTCTCGACCCTTGCCCATCATTGCTGGCCATCTGGGGGGGAGGGGGGATGCACTGAGGAGATTCTTTATGGATATCATCAATGCATCCTTCAGGGAAGGACATGTTCCATCTTGTCTGAAGGAAGCGGCTCTTAGGCCGCTTCTGAAAAAACCTTCCCTGGACCCCCTGGATATAACTACAGGCCTGTTTCTTTGCTGCCATTTTTGAGCAAGGTAATCGAGAGGGCGGTTGCTCTTCAGCTCCAAGCAGTCTTGGATGAAACCAATTATCTAGACCAGGGGTAGGCAACCTTTCCCCTTTAAGGGCCGAGGGACTTCAGCTCCCAGAATCCCAGGAGCTATTGGCCAACATGGGACTATTGGCCAACATGGCTGAGGCTTCTGGGAGCTGAAGTCCCTCGGCCCTTAAAGGGGAAAGGTTGCCTACCCCTGATCTAGACCCATTTCAAACCGGCTTCAGGACAGGCTTTGGGGTTGAGACTGCCATGGTTGCCTTGACCAACAATCTGCGTCTGAGCGTCGACAGAGGTAGTGTGACCCTGTTGGTGCTCCTAGACCTCTCAGCAGCTTTTGACACGATAGATCACAGCATCCTCTTGAACCACCTGAGGGGGTTAGGTATAGGGGGCACTGTTTTGCAGTGGTTCCGGTCCTTCCTCTCGGGTAGGTCCCAGAGGTTGCTGCTCGGGGACAGTAGCTCTAGCAAGAGGGAGCTCACTTGTGGGGTCCCTCAGGGGACTATCTTGTCCCCGATGTTGTTTAACATCTATATGAAGCCGCTGGGTAAGATTATATGGAGTTATGGTGCTGGTATTATCAGTACGCTGATGACACCCAAATCTATTTCTCCGTGTCTCGTTCGTCGGCCTCGAATTCTAATGGCATCTCCTCTCTCAATGAATGTCTTTGGGCGGTAATGGGCTGGATGATGAAAAACAGATTGAAACTGAATCCGGACAAGACGGAGGTGCTCACGGTAGCGGCCCCGAAACCAAGAATCGGGTTGCAACCTCCAGTCCTGGATGGGGTCACATTCCCCTCCAGTGACTGTGTTCGCAGTCTGGGAGTGCTCCTTGACTTATCGCTCTTAATGATAAATCAGGTAAATGCAACAGTCAGGAGCGCCTGTTATCAGCTTCAGCTGATACGCCAGCTGCGCCCTTTTCTGGAAGTAAGGGATCTCGAGACTGTTGTGCACGCGCTGGTAACCTCACGCCTCGATTTTTGTAATGCGCTCTACATGGGGCTACCCTTGTGCTTGGTTCGGAAATTACAGCTGGTACAAAATACGGCAGCCAGACTTGTCTCGGGAACATCCAGGAGGGACCACATTACTCCAGTTTTGAGGTCCCTCCACTGGCTGCCTATCAGCTTCCGGGCCCAGTACAAGGTGTTGGTTATTACCTTTAAAGCCCTAAATGGCTTGGGTCCAAACTATCTCAAGGACCGCCTTCTCCCATACAATCCTTCCCGCGCTCTCTGGTCCTCTGGGAGGAATTTGCTGCAGCCTCGAAAGTCCAGGCTTTCGGCAACCTCCCAGAGGGCTTTTTCTGTTGTCGCCCCCAGACTCTGGAACGGCCTGCCGGACGAGATCCATCAATTAACATCGCTAGATAGCTTTAAAAGAGCTGTCAAGACGGATCTCTTCCGGCAAGCCTTTCCAGACTAAGTATCCCCGCCTCGGCTACTTCCTCCCTTCGAATGATCCTTCCATAGCCCCATCTACTGAGGGAATGAGCAAACATTGCCATGGCCCAATGCTGCTGTTGCAAGATGTTATATGTAATGTGTTTTTAAATTGTTTAAATGTGTTTTAATTTGTTATTGATTTAATACTGTTTTAAGGGGTGGGTGGGAATGTTGTGATTTATTATGTATGATTTTATTGTTGTGACCTGCCCTGATTGGGTCTCCCAAAGGGCGGGATACAAATAAATTTTATTATTATTATTATTATTAGGATGGCAATGCCAAACCCCCTCCGAAGAAACTTGCCAAGAAAACCTCATGATAGGTTCTCCTTAGGGTCACCATAAGTCGGAAACGATTTGAAGGCATATATTTATTTGTTTGTTTGTTTCCTGCCTTTCTCCCAATATAGGGACTCAAGGCAGCTAATAAATTTAGAGCAGTCCAAGTTAAAACAATACGAAGCAGTAAACGTGCAAAGTTTAAAAAACAATTAAAAGTTTAAAACATTACATATTAAAATTTAAAGTCTTATATAAGACTCTTATACAATCTTGTACAGCACTCGTGTCAGTGTAAGAAAGCCTGGTGGCATAAAAATGTTTTTATCTGCCACTGAAAGGAAAGCAGGGATGGAGCCAGTCTGGCCTCTTTAGGGAGGGAGTTCCAGAGCCTGAGAGCAGCCACTGAGAAGGCACTCTCAACAACAACGACAAAATGTTTACAGGTTCTCAAGATCTGTTTAGGTTGAAGAAGACTTGAGAAGTGGTATGCTCGCCATATTCAAATATCTGAAGGGCTGACACATGGAAGATGGAGGAAGCTAATGGTTCATAACCTTTGGTCCTCCAAATGTTTTAGACATCAGCTCCAATAATTCCTGACTGTTGACCAAGATGGCTGGGGCTTCTGGGAGATGAAGTCCAAAACACTTGGAGGACTGAAGTTTGGGCCCCACTGGGTCTAAAGAATAAGACTTATACCAGGGATTCAAACTACCAAAAACACAATTCTGTCTAAACATTAGGAAGAACTTCCTGGTAATAAGAGCTGTTTAATAGTGGAATGCATTACCTCAGAAGATGGTGAATTCTTCTTGGAGGAGTTTAAGCAGATGTTGGGTGGCCATCTGACAGGGATGCTTTAGCTATGGATTCTTGTACTGTTTGTGGTGGACTAAACAACACTTGGGGTCCCTCTCAACTCTAAAGTCCCATGGTTCCAAGACTTGAGGAGACAAGTGGAGGCATGAGACAAGTGGTTCAGTGTAGCTCATGACAGCAGCAGCTCATACTGGCCTCTGTATTATATAGCATCTTGATTTAATGACCATACTATCAAATCAGGGAAAGTGGTATTCACAAGTAACTCCAACTTTTGTGTCTACAGTACTGTATAGATTCTTTATGGGTTTTTTATATTAAAAATGTTCTATTATATTGTAGATGAGAATTCTGGCAGGTTCACATGGGGGGATATGGCCTTTCAGATAGTCTGGATCTCAGCTATATAGGATTTTATAGGTCATGACTAGCACTTTGAATTGTGCTGGAAATGAACCATTCGCCAGTGAAACTTTTAACAAGGGAGTTATATGCTCCCTATAAACTGGCCCCAGTCAGCATTCTGGCTGCAGCATTTTGTGCCTGCTGAAGTTTCTGAACAGTTTCCAAAGGAAGTCCCACATAGATCTGACTTTTCAAGAAATGGCACACCAGTTTTAGCTGTGCAAATGCACTCCTGGCCCCTGCTGAAACCTGTGCATCCAGGTTCAAATCCAAATCCAGGAACACACCCAAGCTGCAAACCTGAGATTCCAGAGAGTGTAACCCCATCTAACATAGACTGAGTCCCTATTCCCTGATTTGCCTTTTGACTGACCAGGACCATTTCATTTCAATTTATTTGCCCTTATCCAGTCCATTTAGGTAGAATTGGATGTTATCAGCATATTGGTAACACTGCACCCTAAAGCTCCAGCTGACCTCTCCCAGTGGTTTCATGTAGATGTTAAACAGAATGGGGGACAAAACAGAACCCTGAGGGACCCCATAGGCCAAAGGCCAGGGAATTGAACAGGAGTCCTCCAGCCCCTCCAAGAAAGACTGGAACCACTGCATAACAGTGCCCCAAAGTCCCCATCCCAGAGAGTCTCCCCAGAGGAATACCATGGTTGGTGGTATCAAAAGCCACTGAGAGGTCCAGCAGGACCAACAGGGACACATGTCTCCTGTCGAGGTCATCCGACAAGGTGACAAAAGTTGACTCTGTCTCTGTCCCATGGCCTGGCCTGAAGCCAGAATGCAATGGATCTAGATAATCCATCTCATCCAGAAACCTCTGGAGCTTGGAGGCCACCACATATTCCAGAACCTTGCTCACAAATGGAATGCTACAGACTGGCTGATAATTATTCAGAAAGATGGGATCCAGGGAGGCCTTATTTTAAAGTAATGGCCTCACCACAGCCTCTTTTAGGAAGGATGGAAACCTCCCTTGCTGCAGTGAGGCATTCACTACTCCCCTTATCCACTCAGCCAGTTGCCTCTAGCTGTCTTTAGAAGCCAGAAAGGGCAAGGATCCAGTATATGTGTGGTGGCTCTTACTTCTCTTGTCCACTTCTTTAGGCTACACAAACTGAAATGTATCCAATAGAGGAACAGGACAAGCAGGTGCCAAGTCAGAGAGAATCCGAGCAGTTGTTTGACTACAACTCTCAAAACCCCAACTAGCATGACTTTGCCACCCCAACTGCTCTTTCATTCACCTTCCTAGGATGAGTGGGATCTCTGGGAAGCAACTCAAAATTGCTCAAATATGAGCCTCTAGATGACTGAAACAACTCTGCTTAGTCAATACAGGAAAGTAGGGGACTGAGAAGACAGGAATGTTGGTAGCAGCAGCCCACATGCCCACTCACATCTCTTTTAACCCTTCAGTCCTAGGCAAGGGCCATCGTGTTCCATAGGTCTCATAGGGATGCTGGCAATTTCTGTGTCGTCTCATAAATTTCAGATATGTGCCTGTTTACACAAGTAGCTTCCTGCATTAACCATAAGTTTCACCATGGCCTGACTAATGTCAGCACACAAGCTGTCCAGAATGCACATTATTAATTCTACATGATCAGAGGTTGAGAGGCATTTTCTTAAGAGTTTCATATGACCCCTTCTAGCTTAGCCAATGGCTCTTGATGGGTTCCATTTCCAATATTGCCATCATTAGTCCCTGTCCAGGATGTATCATGTTCCTGGAGTGGTCATATGCTCATCTAGGGTGCATCTGCACTGTAGAAATAATGCACCTTCACACCATTTTAACTGCCATGGCTGCACCCTACAGAATCCTGGGTTTTGTAGTTTTGTGAGACCCCAGCACTCTTTGGCAGAGAAGGCTAAAGACTGTGTAAAACTGCAAATGCCAGGATACCATAGGATGGAGCTAGAACATTTAAAGTTGTGTCAAACTATATTTTGTCTACAGTATAGATGCACCCTCAGTCCAATCAGAAAAGGAGGGAATTTTTCCTGATTGTCAGAGAGGGGACTCTCACATAGCCAATCCTAGGACACTGTGGGAATCCCACCTTAAAAGAGGCTGGGATTTCTAGCCCTAGTGGCTGGAGCATATGGATGCAGAGTCCAAAGGTGGGCATCCTAGAAAAGAAGGGAGCAGAAATCTCTCAAAGATTTAATTCTTCTTTTTGAGCTGACATTCAGTAACCTTCTAAATATGTTTGAGTAGATGGCTTAAAATGTATACATACCCTGTCTCCTAATTCAGTGCAAAGCATCTTCTACACCTCATGTGGGCAGGTGAGCAGCATGCTGTCTGAGGAGGTGTAAGCCTGGCTGCATGCATCTCACACACAGAGAGCTCTGTCCTCTATGGAAAGCAAAAAAAATGGAGGGCCATCTCACATACCTCAGCATCCACTATCTAAGGCTAGTCTTGCTTTGCCTTAATGGTGGAGCCAGACCTACAAACAAAGGAGATAAAAAGGAAGCAAAGCATAGGTTGGTGGGCAGGGCAGGGATGGCCAGGTGTTGGGAGAGAATCAGACTTTTCTTCCAGCCAAGCTTTATTTCCCCAAATAGCTTTTTAAAGGCCATCTCACCTGCACGTATTACTTCTGGTCATGAAGTCCCACCAGGCGGAAAACTCATTAACAGAAATGGTGCTGCTGAATCAGCTCATTCCAATTTCCCCCACTCCCTACCTTGAGCAGAGAATGATGTGTGGACTGGACCTCAACACACTCGCGTACCACTTTCAAGTCTCTTTTTTTTTGGCCTTAAAAGGCACAGTGAACCAATGGGACAAAGCTTTAGGGTGCTTTCAGCAAGACTTTATACTCCCACCTAATTTGTGATATATTAAGGAGGTTTTATTATTATTTTTAAATCCTCATTCCTGTTGCATCCCATAGCTATATTCTGTGCTGGAAATCTTGGCAATAAGAGGCTTGTTAGAAACTGAAATAATAATGTGGAAGGGTATTGTTTGTGAGAGTTAACATAATGTAGTGGTTTGAGCATTCGACTATGACTTGAGACCAGGGTTTGAATCCCTGCTCAGCCATGGAAACCCACTGGGTGACCTTGGGCAAGTCACATTCTCTCAGCCTCAGAGGAAGGGAAAAGCAAACCCTGCCTTTGAATAAGTGTTGCCAAGAAGAACCTACAAGAGGGTTGCCTTAGGGATGCCATAATTTGAAAATGACTTGAATGCACATAACAGAACAGCATTGTTTGTATTTAATCTTCCAAATGTAAAATTTGCCCCAGATGGGAATGCGAGGAAAGGGCTCTTACCCTCCCTCTCCATGCCTTCCCTTCCTTCCTTCTTCATCCAGCCAGGTCTCCTTTCATGCCAAGGATGGCTGGTGCCCACCCCATTTCCTCCCAAAGGCTATCTATGCCTTGCCAGCCTTCTTCTTCCTCACCCTTGCCCCATCTGCCTCCCTCCCACTAACACCCCCTTCCCTGCCACTCAGGCCACCTGTGCCATAAGTTGCCATAAGTGGGAAATGACACGAAGACACACAGTAGTGTGCCATGAGTGTATTCAAGCATCCCCCCCCCCCCATATCAAATTTTCCCAGGTGGAGAATTCCCCCAGGAGGGCAGGAGGGCCTCTTGCCCTCCCTCTCCACTCACTGCTTGCCTCCCCTTCCTTCCTTCCTTCCTTCCTTCCTTCCTTCCTTCCTTCCTTCCTTCCTGTCTCCTCTCATGCTAGAGATGGCTGGTGCTCACCTTGTTGTTAACTGCTCTTAAGGTGACTATGATTCAGGGTGACCCTGTGGATGAGACCTCTCCAAGACCCTATGTCCTCAAACTCTCTGCTCTGGTTCTTTAGGCTCAGACCCATGTCCTCCCTGATGGAGTCTAACCATCTGGGGTGGGCTCTTTTTCTCTTTCTCCTGCCCTCCACCTTTCCTAGCATCAATGCCTTTTCTAATAATTCCTTTTGTCCTCCACACACATCTCAAATTCTTCCAAGTGGGCAGAAAGGCCTCTTGCTCTCCCTCTCCATGCACTCTATAGCTCCTTCCTTCCTTCCTTCCTTCCTTCCTTCCTTCCTTCCTTCTTCACCCAGCAAGGTCTCCCTTCCTGCCTGGGATGGCTGGTGCCCACCTTGTTGTTAACTGCCCCTGAGTCGACTTTGACTCATAGCAACCCTCTCCAAGACTCCCTGTCCTTGCCTCTCTGCTCAGGTCCTGCAGGGCTAGGCCCAGGCCCATGACCTCCCTGTTTGAGTCTTTCCATCCGGCCTGAGGTCTTCCTCCTTTCTCCTGCCTTCCACCTTTTGTAGCACTAATGCCTTTTCCTCCCTGCACATTCTCCCAAGTGGTCAGGAAGATCTCTTGCCCTCCCTCTCCATGCCTCCTTGTCCTTCCTTCTTCACCCAGCCAGCTCCCCTTTCATGCATGCCAGGGATGCCATGGCTGGTACCCCTTTGCCCACCCCCTTCCCTCCCCCTTGCCCCCCTTCCTCTTTCTTCCTTGCAAGCCCTACTGTCTCCCTTCCCTCCCCAACCCCTGCTGCCTCCCCTCCCCTCCCCTCCCCTCCCCTCCTTTTGTCTCTCCAGGACAGACACCATGCTGTCTGCCAGAACACCAGCCTCCCCCCCCCTCTGTGCTCTTCCCTCCTCTTCTGCCCCCCTTCCTCCCTCCCTCCCTCCCTCCTCCCCGCCTGATGTATGAGCTGCGGAGGGAAATGTCAGGGAAGATGCTAAATTGGACACGAGCGGCTGCGCGAGAGAGAAGAAAGGAAGGAGGAAAGAAAGAAAGAAAGAAAGAAAGAGAAGGGGGGCTCCATCCACATCGCTCCTTTCCTCCTATGGAGGAGGGAGCCCTCTGATTAGAAAGTGTGGGGTCCCTCTGATTCCTCCCTCCGAGAAGAGTTGGGGGGGGATGATGGTTGTGGGGTGGAGAAGGAGAAACAAAGAGGGAGGGAGACACACACCCCTCTAAAAAAAAAATCTCCTTTGCTCCTACAGAAAAAGAAAGTGTGGGGACAGGGGCGTCCTGTTTCTTCCCCCGAGAAGGAGTGGGGGGAATTATGGTTATGGGGTGAAGATCAAGCAAAGGAAGGAAGGAAGGAAGGAGAGCCCCCCTTCCCCCCAAATATCTCCTTTGCGCCTATGGAGTCCTCTGGTTAGAAACTGTGGGGAGGGGGGCATGGTGGTTATGGGGTGGAGGAGGAGAAGGGCCGGATCAAGCAACGGAGGGAGGGATTGAGGGTGGGGGTGTATGAAATCTCTCCTTTGCTCCTATGGGGGGAAAAGTGTGGGGCGGGGGAAATCCCATTTCGTCCTTCCTCTGATTCCTCCCTCCGAGAAGAGTGGGGTGTGTGTGTGTGTGTGATGGTTATGGGGTGGAGAAGAGCCGGATCAGGCAAAGAAGGAAAGGATTGTGTGTGTGTGTGAAATCTCTCCTTTGCTCCTATGGTGGTGGTGGTGGTGGGGGGGGGAGAAGTATGGGGCATGGGATTTCTTCCTGTGTCCCCTGCCTCCCCCTTCCTTTCCTGGCCCCCATCCATGCCTTTTCTAAGGATTCCTTTTTGCCTCCTCTCCCCGCACATCTGAGATGGGCAGAAAGTGGGGGGCTGATGGCAGGCTATGGGGAGGAAAGAGGAGGAGGAGGAGGAGGAGGATGCTCGCCTTCCCTCCGAGGGGCGAGGCTGCCAAGGCAAAGGCAAAGGCAAAGGCAAAGGCACAGGCGAGGCTGGGCTTGAGCCTGAGAAGCCTCCTCCTCCTCCTCCTCCTCCTCCTCCTCTGCTTGCCTTGGTTCGTGGGTCCTGTGCCGCCGGGGGCCTCCTGCGCTCTGGGCTGATGGATGGCGCTTTCATAACTTCCTCTGTATTAAAGCGCGGGTTCACCGCGAGGGCAGGGCCATCCATCACAGCCCTGAATGGGCCTTTGATTTGCTGAGAGCACCAGGCGCGGCGCGGAGAGGAGAGGCGAGGCGAGGGCTGGCTGTCTGCTCTCTCTGCTCTGCTCTGCCGGCGCGCTTAATATCTAGCTATCTAGCTATCGCTCCAGCCCAGAGAGAGGCAGGCGGGGCAGGGGAGGGAGGAAGGGAGGAAGGAAGGAAGGAAGGAAGGAAGGAAGGAAGGAAGGAAGGAAGGAGGAAGGAAGGAAGGAGGAAAGAAGGAAGGAAGGAAGGAAGGAAAGAA